>VZZY01005951.1:0-245359 GCA_013400335.1 Eurystomus gularis
TCAAAAGACTGTAAAATCGTACAATTTGCAGGTTTACACTCTGAATTTTTATCTGTTCCCGGGGTCTGCCTGCTATATTGAAGTGATATTGTATTATGTATGGGGAAATAGAAAGCTATCATCTCAAAATAGACCATAATATTGCACCTTATTAAAAAATACAAGTGGATTTTCTGCCAGCAACCATGACTTATGATAATGACTGTTATCAATATGCAATTACTTCCGTTACCCTAGAACATATTGACATTCATTTATTTAAAGATAATGTAACACATTTGTATTCATTGAGGCAATCTATGGATGTGATTAAATGTGAATGCCCATCTTATACCAAATAGTGTTAAAAAAAAAAAAATTGTAATCAGACCTTCTTGCTTCTAAAAATGGGCTGTGAAAATAGCATTTGAGCTTATTGGAAGCAGTGGCAAACAACCATAAAGAGGCAAAAGCATAACTTGGTGATTACTAATTCAAACATTCATTCTTTCTAATGATATTGGGGAAACCTGGTGATAAAAAAAAAAAAACCAACCCCAAGCTTCAAATAAAACTGTGGAATGAGCTACAGAGTTTGTGATCAGTGTGGAAGTGGTGGTTCTTGGTGGGGGAGATCTGTTTTGAAGATGCAGAGGTTGGAAGTGGCAACAGACAGGCATTTGAACATGCTATTTAGGCTCTGAATCATCATTTTATCCCGTAAATGCTGCTGCTTTGCAGAGAATCCAAAGGTTTCAGGCTTCTAACTAAAATATATGTATTTCTATATAGCATGTACCACGTAAGAGTGGTTCTCCAGTGACAGGTTATGATGAGAAGCACCTTGAGGTCTGCTTCAAAGGCACTAAGCAAAACAGTCTCTATTTTGAGCTTTCAGGTACTTCTGTTGGTAACATTTGAGAGACTGAAACTCAGCATGTTTGGCTGTCCAGCTACGTGGTATAAAGCACTCCATGTGTATCTACGACCAGCTACTTTTGTCTGCTGTTTATCTAAAATATCTTGGATTTAATGATCTTTGAAAGAAATAAACAAAATGTCTATGGTATTGATTTCTTGCCTGGAAATTGGGGATAACCCAGTGAACTGATGGGTGCTTCCTAGAGTCATAGGATGGTGATGACTTTCAAAGACCATCTACTCCCAACACCCCTGCCATGGGCAGGAATGTATTTCCTGAGACCAGTTTGCTCAAAGCCCCATCCAGCCTCACCTTGAATGCTTCCAGTGATGGGGCATCTACAGCTTCTTTGGACAGCCTGTGCCAGTGCCTCGTCACCTTCAGTGTGGGAGAAAAAAGGAAAAAACCAACTAACCAAAAAAATCCCACCAAAACAAAAACATGCCACAAAACAGCAGCTCCCCAACAAACAACAAAAACAGCAAGAGGAAAAAAAAAAAAGAACAAACTGAAAAACAAAACTTCACCAGAACCCTTACAACAATTAAAAAAAAAAAAAATCCATAACAAAATTCCCTTGGTATGGAGAGGATCTGTTTTTCTTGTGAGCCCCCTTAAGTATTGAAAGGTCCACCTGGAGCCTTCTCCAAGCTGAACATTCCCAACTCTCTGTAGGAGAGGTGCTCCAGTCCTCTTAATTTCCTCCATCCTCTGGACATAGTTCAGCAGGTCCATGTCTGCCTCATAGTGGTGACTTAAAGTTCCACTTAAACATGAGGAGGGACTTCTTTACTTTGAGGGTGGCAGAGCCCTGGAATGGGCTGCCCAGAGAGGTTGTGGAGGCTCCTTTTCTAGAGACTTTCAAAACCCATCTGGACATGTTCCTGTGCGACCTGCACTAGGTGATCCTGCTCTGGCAGGGAGATTGGACTAGATGATCTCCAGAGGTCCCTTCCAAACCCCTGTGATTCTATGACTCCAGAGCTGGACACAGTGCTGCAGGTGGGCTTGCACCAGAGCAGAGTAGAGGGTGAGAACTCCCTCCCTCTACCTGATGGTCATGCTTCTTACGCAGCCCAGGTTTTGGTTGGCCTTCTGGGCTACTAGTGAATACTGCTGGCCCATGTGCAATTGTTTTGTCCACCGGTATCCCTAAGTCCTCTTCAGCAGGACAGCTCTCCATCCAGCTGTGGTGGCTCTAAGCCAAATTACTGATCAAGTGCAGTTTTCCTTCCAATACCTTTTGTCAGGTATTACTAAAAACTTAGATGCGTTGCTAGAATATTTTTCTTGGATATATGTATATAATAGAGGTGTATAATTCTGAGTTGTGCTTTGCAGAAGGACCTGCTGCCTTAGTAGTAGTTTGTAGCTTGATATGATTAAAGGAGACTCCCTTCATTCCTTGGCTGATTCTGCAGCAGCTGGGAGAACAAACCAGTGACTTCAAAAGTCTATCTCCAGAATGTTCTCCAAAGCAAAGGAAAATGAAGTTATTTCCCAGAAATATATCTTTTAGAACCTGAGCTTACGGGAAGGCAGCGAGGAATTCTCATGGGCACAGTAATTCCGAACGTACATCAATCAAACAAAGCCTTTAAAAGTCAAGTTACTGACCTATTCCTTTGAGTAGGGCCTCACTGCAGTGTTACTACTTTAAGTTGTTCCTCGTGTGGTTTATCTCAACACCGGTTTACCTCTGGTCTCCTGCTGCCATTTGTGTAGTCACTGTCAACTCCTCTCAGTTCGGAGGGAGCTGGTGACCACCCTATCAACCTTTGAAGAAGTCTAAGATTTGATTTGGGGCTAGTGGTTGGTTCATCTGTTGCTGCGGGAGCGTCTGTTCCTCTTACAGATGGTTCCTTTTGAACTTGCAGCCCTTTGTCTGTGCTGAGAGCTCCTGCTGGAGCTTGCAAATGCTTGTGAGGCTGTTTCATTCATTGTATTTTGTATCTACTTCTGCAAAAGTCAGAACGTGCCTTGCGGCTTGACCCTAAGCTGAAGTGAACTTGCTCTTTGTTGAGGAAAGCTGATGCAGAGGTTTTAGTCCTCTGGAGTAGCCTTCAGTTTTAGTATCACCAGGCTTGTGGTGCCCCACCACACCACTCCCTGTGCTTCAGCCTTCCTAACCTACACCTCTGCATGATACTAAACTGTGGCGTTTCCAACAGACAGTAGTTAAGAGTTATTGAATACTATTGATTTTATTTGCTGCTTAGACCCTTGTTCCATTAAAAAAAAAAAGAAACAACAAAAACACCCCAAACAAAAAACCACACACAAAAAACCCCTGAAAAACCAACACCTAGTCTGTTACCTAAGAGAAACTCCTTGGGCATCCCGGTAGAGGTGGTGAACAGATACACAACTTTGGGGCCAATAGCAGGTAAATCTTTGGAGCTTTTAATACCCCGTCCTTTGGACAAATGAAGTTGCACAAGATTTTCATGTGGAGCTTTGCCTGCTGCTGTCTCCCGGGTGCCTTCTCTGGCCCTTTGGGGGATTTTCAATGTGGAGAGATCTAGGAGGGCAGCACAGCAGTGTGCAAGCAATCTAGGGTTTTCTAGGCTTAAACATCACAGCCAAGGTCAGCAGTTGGTCTCAAGACTTGACTATAGCTTTGATTTTAGTGTTAATGCTGAGCTGACTTCTTCTACCTTCTTCTGAACCTTGTACTTATGTGTCTTCTAGTTTTCTCACTGGAGCCTTCCATGTCTATCCCTGGTTAATCCCTCTGTGCACCAAGTAGTGCTGCTAAAATGGCCTGATGTGAAGCTAATTAACCTCTGACATGGGACATGTCCAGCATTAGGTTGGATTTCCCCAGGAGCAACCAGCACGTGCCCCAGGAAGCTGCTCAGGGGACAATCTGTTCCTGGCCAATTTGGTTCTTCACTCGCAGAAGCACCTGTAGAAATGCAACTCGGGTGGCAAATGGTACACCTGAAACGTATGCCTGTCTTGTGTAATTGCGTAATTACGTAATTAAATGTTCTTGTAAATGGTCCAAATCATCCTTTCTGGACAGGGTGGGAGGGAAGGATGATATTCAACTTTCATGCATATTGTAGAAATGAAGGCTTTTAAAATAAATATAGTAACAATGTCTCCTCCAGAAGCTCTTAGCAAAGGCTTGGATGCTGTAATTTATTTCGAAGCGGCCGAATCTCTACATATAATTTTTTTTTTTATCCATTATTGTATAAAACATTCTGGATCTTGGAAAAATTGTAGTAGGTTTGACAAGCGCTTGACTGACATCATGTTGATTAAATATCATTTCCTTTGACAACCCCGGTGAGACCTCCTACTCACAGTAAATGCATGAGCTAATTGAATCTTTTTTTTTCTTAAACTGCTTTTACATTTCAAACGTAAAAATGACACCGGACCCCTTTTCCCACGCGGCTCAGAGATCTGCCTTCCCGATGGCTCCTTTTGACGTGCCGCTGAGGTAACGTCAGGGCTTTTGGTCCATGCATCAGCGTGTTTCTGCTGTGTTCCGAATGGGAAATATGGAAATAGAGGTTTGGGGTTTGTGTTGGTTGGGGTTTTTTTGGTGGGGAAACTCTGATTTGAAGCACAGAACCATCAATTTGCAGTTTCATGGGTGATCAGAAACCTGGGATAGCTCCGTTTTATATAGACAGAATATCTCAAGATCGGGTTGATTTAGCAGTGATCTTCTGTCCTGTTTTCAATGAAATAATATATAATAAATACGTGGTTTCTGGGAGGGGTTAAGGCTTTACATACTTTCATAGATTGTTTCCTATAAAGATGTTTTATAAAACAAGAAAACTTTTACATCAAGGCATGATAGGAACAAGTCTCCTTCATATGAAAAGATGATTATTTTCATCCCGAAGTAAACACCTCCTTTTAAATAAAAGCAGCCAATATATTGTTTAAAAAAAAAAACGTTCTGGTGCATCTGGGTTAATTGGCAGAAGATCTGGTTACATCCTCTGGATACTGAGGAGACATTGGAGGAGAGGTGCTTCCTTTGGATACTTTTGCCAGCAACGCGTGCGCGCGCAATGATTTCTGCTTTCCAGTTGTGTGTTCTGCTTCTGAGAAAATACCATCTGAAGCACCTTATCCTTTGAAGGGTCTTAGTCAAAAGCTCATTCAGTATCATTGCAGGCACCTTCTGGAAGTCTCTAAATATCTGCTATCAGACATCAGTACATGCTGTTTCTGATGTCTTAAGTGTCTTTTACTCCATATGGATATAGCTAGAGTAGAACCAAGTGTTTTACCGTAGGCTATATTGACGCAGTCTAGCTCCATAAATACTACAGATGCTATAATTGGGTGAAAACTCGGTTGAAAAAAATTAATTACCTATTGGCCATTCCATTATTCATTTCCCCAGCTCCTGATTTGCTGGTTTTAGATGCAGGTATGTGATATGGCAAGTGCCTGGTCGGCAGGGTTGGAAAGCACTGCAGGGTCAGCTCTTGACCCAGCTCTAAAAATTGCTGAAATCATCCAGTTACTCATGTTTTGAAAGTGTTTTGGCTTCCAAATACCCTCCTTGGTTTGTTTTGGGGAAGAAAAAAAAAAAATTAGTCTTGTAATGAAAATACAGCTTTGCTTTTTGAGGAAAAAGGGCAACAAAGGGTTTTTTACTTTATTTTTCTAAGGATGAAATTCAGGTGTTGCCATGTGATGCTGCCAGTCTTCTGGAAATTGCCGTTTTCATGGTAGAACGTTCTGTCAGGATGCTTTGAGAAATTTATTTAGGTTTTACTTCAAACTTTTTCCCCTTCAACTTACTCCTTACTCCCATATATAACTTGAGACCCTCCGGTTCATATTAATTGCTGTGGTCTTTTCTTTCATTTCCTTTGGAAATGGAGAGGAACTTCTCAAATTTGTATTACCCCCTTCCCAACGTGTTTGTACCCTAACTCAACAGCATGAAATTTCCACATGATACTGATGTCTGTCTCTGTTTTTAAATAGCATCGTGAACTAGCATCTGGTCATGTTTCGTTATAGCCTGTTTTAATTTACTGCTTTACATGTTAGATATGGTCTGTAGTTTAGATGTCGTGATGTGCCTTATACATGGAATATTAATCCTATTTATTAAAAATACAAGGAATTTGAGACCATAGATATAATGAAGATGCATATCTTGGTTTATGGTAGCGATAGAGCTTTGCTACTTATTTCTTTGGAGGGAAACATTTGTGAAAATAATGCGTTTGTCACTTGGACATGCTACGTAAGAATGAGTGTTTAGAGTAAGAAGCTCAAATCTCAACCTCCCCTCTTCTTAACACCTCCCCCAACTGCTGGGGTTTGGAATATTTTTCTGGAACAGCTTGATTTACTACTGCGTGCTTTCAGAAGGATATTTTAGCTGTAAAAGGCTTGAAAAGAGGCCAAAATATCAGGCAAGCGTTAATAAAAAAAAAACTAAGAAATTATTAACACCCCCTCAAAAAAAAAAAACCAAACATACATGGGGATGTAACAAATGAATATATTGTATATTCTGAAAGTCAGCACATCCTAATCAAATGGAAGGGCACGAAAGGCCCAGTGGTTGGTGGGGGATGTTGTGCCGCTTGTGCTCTTGGTGACATGTATTTGTATTAATTGTTAATACAAATGTTGAAGCATTTGGTGCTGATGATTCAACTCCAGTTTGCTTCTGTGTGAAGCTTTCAGTGGTTTAGGATGACTTAGCTGATGCGTGAGGGTGGTTGATGAAAGCTAGCAGTGCTCTTTAAAAGGCAGCAGGAGGGCTGTTGTCCCTGATGTTATCCTGGGGTCAGGGTGGGTGACCTCTCCTGGTGGGTCTCTCTGTGGGCTCTCCAGAGCATTTCTTAAGGGCACTCCTCTGCATTAAAGAAGATAACATGATTTAAGGGAAGGGTCTTGGCTTTAGGTAGTCATGCCACTCTGTAGTACTATTGAATCATAAATTTAAGTCATTAAACCACTGTAATGCCTTCCAGTGTAGGAGAGGCATCAAGCAGGGTCTGTGTGCCACGGACGCTGTCTGAGCCCGCCGTGTGTGCCAGTGCCTGTGTGTGTTTGAGCTTTCTACAGAAATGGGCTCCGTCGTCATTTAAATCTTACGCTACAGCGTATTAAACAGAACATTTAATGAAGGTACATCTTTCTCTTCCAGCTGTGATGATTATAAATTAATTTTATCTCCATCCACACTTAGGAGTTTATTGCCCGAACGTTGCTATCTGGGGAATAACTAATTGTTGGAAAAGAGAAGATGATTTTCCTCTGTTGGCATGAGCATGACACTGAAAGAATTGAGATACTTTTTCTATGTTCTGACAAAACTATTATACAAGTAACAATAATTTAAAAAAAAAAAAAACAACAACAAAACAAACTGGGATTCTGTACCAATTTCCAGTTTCCTCCCCCAGGAGGAACTGGCATAAACTGCTTTACCAACCTTCAAAGAGAAATGTGAATCTAACAGTGCCCTTCACTATTAACAAGGAAGCGAGAAGATTCACACATTTAGATGCGGCATTTAGAGCCCGAATGGTAATTCATAATAGCAGATAATTTGCAATGCGTAAGGAGTTGAGTCATTGTCATCCCTTTCTATTCGCAGAGAATCTGTGAGCAGGGTTCGGGGAGCTCAGAGGAAGTGATGAGTAGCTTTGCGTTCATGTTGGGAATGTGCATGTCTGTGCTGGTCTCTTCCCAAGCTTTCCTGTGTCCTGTCCAGAGAAGTTAGTCCTCTGTAACATAGCAAGAGGCAACCAAGCTGTGCCACAACTCACAGAAGCTCTACCAAGAGTCAATTGCTGATGAAGAGCTCTTGTGTTCACTGCCATGGTTCTGTTCCTTTTTCAAGAAGGACCTCAAGAATCCTGTTCCATGGATCCAGCTGTCAGTGCTGCACTAAATTCCCTACATAAAGTAGTTTGAACCTGGAGCTAACCCTCACAAGAGGCATGTCAAAATGTTGGGATACCTCGGTGGTCTCTAAAAAACGGATTTTTCTTGTGCGTTTAAATTCAGATAGCTTTGTCCTAAATAGTATTCAACTCTTCTTTAAAGCTGCTGCTATGTCCGCGTTAATCTGCTAATAGTCAGGAAGCATGGGTGTGTTTTTCCTTAAGATAAGTCCAGCTCCAGTGTTCAGTGTGTTTGAGAGCAGACTGCTTCTGGAAATAGCTTTCTCCTCAGAGGCAATGGAGGGAAGCTGTTTATGAGATAGGTTAAATCTCTGGTTTATTTTGATGGGTCAGTCTCTTCCTGGTTTTATTGACGCTGTCCTAACGTTTGGCTACAAAAGTTGGTTCACCTCTGAATTTTGCCCCCTCTACTTGCGAGTAAAATTCAGGATGATCATTCAATAATTTGAACTAAAAGCTGTATTTTATAATAAAATAGTGAATTTTGAAATTTTCTGACTAAAAACTGAGTAAGCTCAGGCATACAAGTACAGAGGTAGTACCCACGAGAGATTAATGGTCACCTTTTATGATAAAAAAAAAACAGAGTTGTCAGCGTCATCATTCTGTGAAGACGTTGCTTATGGCTTCTCTTCAGCCAAGAACTCCATTCCTTTCAGTAGGTGACGTGAATCTCAGCAGATCCTTGATGTGTCTGGTCAAAGTTTTAGCTGTCCTGATACTGCAAGTGTGAAGAACAGGGGTGGCAAGGATGTTATGTGGAAGTGTCAGGGTGGAGTAGAGAAAATGGCGGCTGTTAAGACCAGCTTGCAGATGACTAGGATTGCTCCAGGCCAGTTGGTGTCCCTTTGTTTTTAGGAGACCATACAACTTTTGTTTAGACAGAAGCAGTTGCAGAATGTCAGATCTTTTTCCTCTGGTGTCTCTCCAAGGAACTGAAGCAATATACTGGGTCTGTCTTCTCCTCTGGAAGCAAAAGTTGAAAACAGAGCTCACCTTGAACATATGGAGGGGTGTTTGGTGTGAGGAGTTTTTTTTTTCACACAAAAAAAAAAAAGCAGAACTCTAGAAACTTTAATTACTGGTGTATGTGACAGATGCAAGGCCTTGGGAGCAAGCTGGCTCAGAAAGATGCCAGACAGAACAGCCATGTGACCTCTTCATTACTCTGTTACAGTGCGTTGCTCATGTCCTGTAGGACATTGTAATTTCTGATGGGTGACTAGTGGGTATTTCCAGCAGCTAACAAATGAGCAGAGGCCTCACTAGCTCAATTCTTCATCAAGTGAAGGAAGGCTTGTGGTGTGCGGTGAGAAGAGCTCAAGATGATCGCCCATAAAGAGCATTTAGTGTGGGGATTAGTGAAACATGGAAAGTTAGCCTTTGAACATCCCATTATTGTTCCAAACAAGAACTGATGTGCAGGCAACTGCCTTGGTTTCTCCAGGAAGCCCTGGGCTGTACTGCTTGTGGCCTTGCAGAGCAGACAGGGGTCATGTAAAGGCCGTGGCATGTCTCAACTCCATTTGTCACACCACAAGTGTCTTCTCGCCAGGCTTTTGCCCAAAATAAAGGGTTCAGTTTGACTTTTGAACATTTCATCCTGTTCTGTCCTCCTCAGAAAGCCAAAATGCAAATTCTGAGCTGATGTCAAGTTTGCAAAGGTGATCAGTCTGAATTATACATGAACTAATGGTTTGAATCCTGGAAGGAGTGGGGTGTATTGAGGGGAGGGTGTGACAGGGGGCAAGAAATGCTCCATGATGCAGGCTGCTAGTAAAGTCTGATACTTGCCTGTCAAGAGCATCAAGGAGAAGGCCCTCTTGGAGTACGTGTTGTCAGGCTGAGCTGACTCAAAATGCACATCTCTTTTGTGGCCTGAGCGCTCAGACCTCATCTTTGTGTTCCCCAGGTGGGCGAGCACTGGATGAACACACCTCCTGTCATCAAGTGATGGAGGTTTTGATTTGCCCAAGTGCTATCTGCTGATGTTAGCCGGGTAACCGGGTACCAAGGAGTACAGTTGGAGTGGCTCTGCTAGTTAGGATGGAGTAGAGGCATCAAAGTGAAGAGCTTTCTTGTAGACCATGCGCCATTTTCTGTTGGCTTGAAAGTTTTCAGTCCGCAACACTGAAATTTCTGGAATTTCAAATGGTTTATTTTTGAGATAGTTTGACATTTTCAGGTTGACATTTCTAATTGTACTGTGTGAGAGCTTTCTTCAGAAGGGATATGCGGCATTTTGTTCAGCATTTGTTGCAAAAGATTTTTGGATATTTTTAGAGGAGCAAATTATCAGCAAGTTCTAGGAAATGTTAAGGCTTGAAAATAAAGAATACATTTAACAAATGCAGTTTTAAATAAATCAAATTGTCTCTTTTCAGAACGATCTGTCTCACTTTTTATTAAACTATTTTTGAATGTGATAGTAACTGTGGGTCAGGTCTTTTCTGCTACATTTAGGAATTTGGATTGTGGTTAAACTTTAAAAGGTGTATGAAGGTGGGTTTAAAATGTTAGTTTGGTAATCAGAGGGTGTTTTGTCCTCACATATTTTATGTGGGAAGGAGAGACTTCTTGAATAAATGAATTTTAGTTAAGACTGTGACTGGCATTGATAGTATAATTACTCTTTATTTCTATTGTATTGATGAAAGGCTACAGTTAAAATACTAATTGCAGAAGCCATAAGTTACCTCAAAGTTCATGAAACTAGCAATAGGAGTGGATAAAAGTCGGTGTTGCAATCTCTTTCAACTTCCTTCAGGATAGGTTCTTATTTTTAACTCATTTTCACCTTAAAAATCGCCCTATCTGTCTCTTTCTCCAAAACTGATTCATTGATGAAAATTAGGTGAAAGATTCATATTGATTTTGGGTGGGTCAGAGCTATGGGTTTGTGTTTCTGTGCAGCTCATCTCCCATCTGATCATCCTTTCACCATGTGGACCTTTCTGCTTCAAGCTTTATCACATCTTGGTTTTCCTTTCCTTTGCATTTTCTGTTCTTTTTGGCTTCCATCCCTGCTAAATAGGGGTTAGGCTTAAAATTAATTACTTGGGAAGATTCCATGGAAGTGGAGATCTCTGGAAACATGGAACCATCACCTGTCTTGACTTTCTCTGTGCAGCTACTGTCTTAGGATTTAATTTTTTTTTTTCTCACCATTTCCGTATGTCATAAAAAAGACTCACTCTTTTGGTCTGCCTGCTTTCATTCTTACCTTTATGTCCTAGCTCCTTACAGATATTCTTCTGCTTCAGATAGCCATTTGTTCCACCTCCATCCCCATCTTTTCCTTATCACGTGCCTGGTCTACTGTGTGATATATGAAGTTAGCCCATCAGTCTTGATTTCTAGTATTTCTACGCAGTAATTCTTAACTTTGTGCGTGTGGGGATGAGGTAGTTGGCTCAGCAACAACTGGGACCAGTGAAGATGGCCATGCCATGACTAGAGATTCTGTTTGCGGCACGCACGATTGCATTTAAAAAATTTCTTCTTGAAAAAAAGCAATTACCTTTAAGATAGTGGCAAATAATAAGGTATAAGGAGAGCTATCAATGAAGCTGGAGGATGGGTCAATGAACTGGCTTGCAGATATGTATAGGGTCCTCTCCTCTAGTATGACTAGATCAAGATACGGGGAGAAAATGGACTGGCTAGAAATAATGTCAAGTGAGGCAGTGAAGACTTGCTCTGTAGGATTATAAGCAATATTCTAGTGTTGGCTTTGAAGAACCAGTGACAAGTGTTGTGCGCTGGAGGTCGCATGTAGCACCAGTTACTCAATGAGAGGTAGCGAAGGGTTGTGAAAGGAAGCATTTTGATACAATAAAACAGGAAGGTGGTGTTTACAGATGCACTTTAAATGTAAAAATAAAGGTAGTGTTTCCCTAGACCACATGGAGCGTATTATCATAGAATCACAGGGGTTGGAAGGCACCTCTGGAGATCATCTAGTCCAGCCCCTCCTGTCAGAGCAGGATTGCCTAGAGCAGGTCGCACAGGAGCATGTCCAGATGGGGTTTGAAAGTCTCCAGAGAAGGAGCCTCCACGACAAATACTGTAGTATTACAGTAGTATAAATGTATTGTGATGGGAACAGTGGCTGTGGGAATTTGTTGCATGGATGAATAGGAAGGCCCAGCCTCAAAGACAGCGAGAGTAATAACCACGGCTTAACCAGATATAGGATGGGAGGGAAAGACTTGACGGTGACACGGAAGGGATGGTTTGGAGTGACCGGGAGCGGGATACTGCCTTGCATGACTCTGAAAAGCGTTCACTTGAGTGGGAAGGTCAGGACTTCTGGTTTTGCCGTGTTGAGCAGTAGCTGAAATATCAACAGCCATAAGGAGATGACAAAATAGAAAGACGAGAGATGAATCATTCACTCAGAAATGATGGTTGTGGTTTTATTTCCAGAGAAGACCAGCCAGAGGCACAGCACTGAGGGCGATGGGAATAAGAGCAGGTGGCAAGTCCTGCAGCATTCCCAGAACCCTGGTTCCCCCTTCAGAGGGGAAATTTGGAAGGTAGTCTGGTAGTGAATAGGGAGGATTAAAACACCAAACAAATTTATTATGCTGATTTATCTAGTTCCTTTATATAACTCTCTTCCTCATATTACTCTCTCCTTTCTGGTTTCTGCAAGTACACTCCTGGGTTGGGATCTTTTGAAGAATTATTTTGAAATATGCCCTGTCAGCATGCATCTATTTTACTTTTAAAGCTCTGAGAGAATTTCTGTTCCATATATCATCATTATCAAGAAGTCAAACTGAATGTATTCATGGTACTGGAATTCTTAGAGCAAATCGCTGTAAAATATTCAGTCTGTTGTAGTTGCGCATTCACTGTCTGTTTTTCTCCTCCACTTGAAGACAAGCAGCGACATTTGCACCGAAAAACTTGATACTGCAGATCAGTCTCTTGACACTGATGGAACAATAGTCACACAGAGCAGCAGCTAACATCCCAGTTGATGGTTTTCAATTCATGTCTAAGCACAATGTTAGATAAGAGAAGGGCTTTTCCATGAAACAAATGGCTAGGAATGCTATTGTATTGAAATCCTGAGTACCTTCAGTCATGTTTTTCTGCTGCCTTGAAGCAGAAACTCCAAAGTGAAAGGATGCTACAACTGCCTCCCCGTCCTCTCACAGGCGGAAACATTGGGTTCAGTCCTGCCGAGGCTGCTTCTGATCTCGTGTCAGTCTGCAGTAATTACCCGTGATCACAAGTGTACCTCTGTTCCTTGGCAAATTGTTTGCCTTGGTTAGAATCTGAAGATCTTCACTCATGCTGCTGTGTCTCAGCTGGCTGTTAACATTGATAGTAGTGGTTTTAGCGTACTCCTCCTGCAATACTTGAAGGAGAAAGCTCTAACGTAGAGTGGAACTAGGAGTGTCTTACTCCCGATAGATCGCTTCCATGTCAGGTGCATGTATATGCTGACTTGCACTGGTTTCTTCACTATTCTATGCCTTGTGTCTCAGCCACTCCTGCAAAGATTCTTTTGAAAGCTTCTATATACTGAGAAATGTGAATTTAATCTGCAGTTCTCAAGTATCTCAACATATCTTGTAGCCATTCTCCATGGCCCTCTAGGCTCCCAAGCCAAACCCTGGCGGCAGGGCATGTGTACCAGGGTGTTCCTTAACACCCGGGGCAAGAATAAATAGGATATTTTTAGTGTTTGCTTATTGCCATTTACATTTGCTCTGTCGCATGCAGATGGACTGACAGTTGGATCTTTCTGTGCATGCAAATGGATCATGCAAAAGCAAGTTCAGATTCGAAAAAGTAGGGAATATTCAATTTTTTTTTGCTGTGTTAGCTTAATAAAATACTTTTACTGATGTTGTCATTGAGTGGAGGCTTTCTGTGTTACAACTGGGGGGTCAAGAAGATTTTTGGTCTCTGGTTTGCTTTATGTAAGTCTCAGTGTTGCCCCAGTCAGCCTCCTCATTCCACCACTGTGCTTGGTGTGCGTCCGTTTGTCTGTGGGACACGATGACACGCTCAAAATCACGTTCTGCCTGCCAAGAAGCTCTGTGCTGAAGACAGAAATTGTTTCTGGGCTTGTCTGTGGATACCAGAGCTCTTACTTCTCGGCTCTCTGTGAGCAGTGTGTCACGTAGGGCTGGAAATCGTGCCCGCAAGGCACTCTTGTAAGGTGAATAAGTGGGAGATTTAAGTGAATTCCTGGTGCGTTGCTTCAGGCCATGGCCTGTACTGAATCATTTATGTAGCCCTTATTTGTCATCCATGGTAGCTACACAAAAGGGATGTGAGCTCTCTTCTTAAAGACCAAAGTGATGATCAACTGGAGAGATACAGTAATCATGGTAGACTTTAATTACTATTAAAGTGAGTTTAAGGTCATGTAATTAAGTTTCATTTATTGCATCTGAGTAAAATTCAGTGTTTCCATTTACCGTGCTTTCAAGGAGTAAAATGACTTATCCTGAGTTCTAAGCGGACTAGCTTGCAATGACATTTAAAATAAAGTTTATTGTAGTAAGTTTGTCCTCTTGACACTTGTGAAATTTAAAGTATCTTCGAAGGTACTGATATACTCTTAAGTACCTTCAGCTTTGAAGAGCAGAAGTCACCGTTTAAGGAAAGCAACTCTTAATTTTATTATTAACTCTGTCCGTCTGCTTAATCTCTTCAGATACATTCATCATCAGCCTCTTCAATGAGTAAAATATTTATGTACTGCAGAGAACTCCAGTCGAGCTCACATGTTTTCTCCAGGGAAGCAATATTAAAACAGTCTGTTACATGT
This sequence comes from Eurystomus gularis, assembly GCA_013400335.1. NCBI lineage: Eukaryota > Metazoa > Chordata > Aves > Coraciiformes > Coraciidae > Eurystomus > Eurystomus gularis. The sequence goes on from VZZY01005951.1 coordinate 14,612, forward strand.
TAAAAGCCTTTTTGTGGTGTCGGTTTGAAACAGCTCGATTGATGACTTGTTGCTGCCAGGCAATAAGTCAAAATACTAGCTCAAAACTACTTTGCTAATAGCCACACTAAAAGTAATATTTTTTTACTGTCAAATGGGTATAGATGAAATTAGAAAAGAATAGGCTGCTGATCATCTTACTAAAAAAAAAAATCAATATCTACTCTCTATATATTCAATAATACCTTTAGACTTCTTCTAATATATACCTTTAGACTTCTAATATACCGTCTCTTGCTGTACTTAATTAATTAAAACCCTCCCCAACTAATTACAGCATAACAGCAGCCAGTAACAGCTCATTACTCTAAAAGTTAAATGGGACAATTCTATAATTGCTAAACAAAGTGTTTACCTAAGCAAATGGAGTTCAATAAAGAACGGAAGACTGGATGGTACTACTAAGTATCTTTTTAATGAATTGTGGGAGCAATTGTAAGTAAAAGCAGAGCTCGGTGTGGTGCTGCTCCCAGTTGGGTGGCGTGGCTTGCTGTTCTGTTGACTAGCACTGTTTAATTGTCAGTGCGTGACTTCTGTTGATTCCTGAGCAATTAATCAAAATAAAATACATCAAGGACACTGCAAGCATAGCAACAAACAGGCCAAAGCTGTGTTTAGAATATATGTGTATTAAAGCATTTCTCTTCTGAGGGCTCTTATATGAAGTGTAGCTGGTATCTCAGCACCATACTTAGCTGAGACCTCTGCCCTGGGCAGTGTTAGTCTGCAGTGAAGATCGCTCTTGGGAAGCAGCAAGATCCTTTTTCCCCATGTGCACGTAGAGAGAGGTGCGTCCTGCTCTGGTTCAATGACACTTGCCATCTTTTCTCATCAAGAAGTCTTTTTGGTGCAAAACTTCTGGTGTGTCTCTTGCTGTACTTCTAGAAGCTATGGGCACGTTAAAGGGTCGGATTCCAGTTGTAGCTGTACAGATGGTATGGTGCAGACTTGTCCATGTGGACCAGGGAGGTCCTTTCGTTGTGCTGGCTCAGGAGGAGAGAAGTGCTAGAAACCAGCATGTGCGGTAGAAGCTGAACCATTTGTACTGTGTAGACAGCTTGGCTCTGAGGTGAACCTGTAGCTCCAGAACAGCATTTCTCCGTGGCTCAGAAGCACGGGCAGTGGGCTGGGTTTTGTGCTTTCTGGTGCTGGTCCAGACTAATGTACCTTTAACTTCAGCATCCTGAGGTACCAGTTAATGGCCAAGTAGGTCAACACCGTGCAGATTTAGTACAGGAGATCTTGTCTAGCTGGTGTCATTTGCTGTTGGTTAAGTATGGGCTTCAAGGGAGTAAGAGAAAAGCGGAAACAGCATAGTTGTACTGATCAGGGCTTGTTTACTGATGCTAGTCAAATACTATTGACTGAACTGAAATGCGAAGAAAAACTGAAGGGAAAAAGCACTGCAATAGAATTAACCTGTAGCTCATGAGAATATTTTGCTGGAACATCTGCAAGTAGTTGGGTTGTGTATTTAGTTACTTAATCTCCTAATCCTGTGCTTTACTTGCTACTCATGCCTGTGGATCATAGGCCAGAATGGAAAAGAAATACGGTAGTGATTTTGGCAGTGGCTGAGTTGGTAGTGCTCCTACCTAAGGAAAGGTAACGTGTACGGCTTTTTTCCACTTACTCGGTGTTTTGTTGCGTACCTACCTTCCAAATCTTTCCTTCCCTATATGGCTTCAAAGGTAAATTGTAGAAATTCTATACATTATATCTCAACAGTTCTTGCAGGACTTGTTCTTGAAGTCTCACAGTTGAATGAGTGGTTCAGATACGTGCTGAGTCTCGTAGCAAACAAAACCAGTAGCAAAGCTACAACAGAAACGTGTCTATGAGCTGAAAACTCCATTTAACAAGAAAATGAAATACTTAGGAGCATGCCAAAAAAAAACCCAAACAACAAAATAACTTCAGTAGTATGTCTATGTTGGAAGTGGTATCTTGTTTGTATTAAGGCTTTCAAGGAGCACTGGGTTAAATGTAGGCATCGAGAAACAGAATCATAAGGGTTGGAAGGGACCTCTGGAGATCATCTCGTCCAACCCCAAATAATAAAAATAAACCCATAGGAGGTGTTACACTGCTAAATCAAATATCTATGGGAAGGAGTAGTTAGAAGTAGAAGTAAAAGATGAAGTGGCAACGAGGTACATGTTAAATGAGGGTACTTACTAGGTTTACCAGCTAGTGCCTGATGTTGCTTGTCAACCCTGCTGCTGCCCAGCCTTTAGATTCCCTCTCCTTCATGTGCTCTTTTGTATCCATGCGGAACAAAAAAAAGTCTATAATGTATGAAATTCAAACAAAGGTTTCCTAAAATACCTTTAAATTTCTCTTTAAATTCTCAGCTCTACGGGACACTCTTACAGTCAACTCTCTTGTGAATTATTTTTCTGACTGGTTTGTTGCTCTTGCACAAGGCCCCAAACCCTTTAATGATTATGTAATCAAAGATGCTTTCAAAATGTGTAAGAAATAGATAGCGATGAGAAATGGTAATGAGCAGCAACAGATGTCTTTTCTTTGGAGCAATTATGGAACAGTAATTATAGACAGAAATAAAACCTCCCAGCAGTGGGGATTTTTACTGGGGCATTTTCAGAAGTGAAGCAAGAGTGTACAAGCAAGAATATCTTCAAACACCAAAAAATGGAATGAATGAAAAGCAGTTATTTAGAAGTGAGAAAATCTTACGTAGAAACATAGTCTTACGTGATGGCTGGTCACTTTATGTTACCAGATACGCTGTTTCTTGGGTGCTTTTCAGGGTAAGGTGGTAACAAGAAATGTTTGAGAGGTGATAATTGCCATACAACTCCAAAGAAAATTAAAAAATAGAAAAAAAAAACAAAAACAAAAACCAAACCAACCAAAAAAACCCCACAAAACCCAAACAACAACTTTTATGTGAAGGTAAAAGCAGCTTTACTTACTGTGCTTCCAAAGACAACTAATACAAAACGCCTTCTGTTTTTAACCACCCCTGTTTCTTCTGTTTGGCATCTCTGGGTGTTGGTGTGGTATTAAATTTCAAGTTAATCTTTAGATTCTCTCTCAAATGTCTGAAATCCCCATAGCTAATGCAATGTTTATTGAATATCTCCGTATTCTTTTTCCCCCGTAGAGCTCTGTTAAGTTAATACAAATTCATATGAAAGAGAAAGGAAGTATAAATAAGTACTCTCCATGGTTTATTGGTGCAGTACTGCTCAAGTACTATGCAAAGGAAAGTGTGAATTTTGGGAAAACAGAATGTAAAACTTCTTTCTAATGTAGCACAACTGAGACTTGGACTAAACTTTGGAGAGTTCGGTATGGAAGCTAGCAGGATCTGGTGATTTAGTGTGAAGGTCATGAACAGCAGATAAAAGTAGTGGTTTGATATTGTAATGCGACTTAATTTTGTCTTGGAAGTCATAGAAAATATTATTTTAAATGCTTAATTACCAAATGAAGTTTAAATGTGTGCAGGAGTTGGTGTATTTTAGAGAACTACATACAAGTACTAGGTGGAAGAACAGCAATTGTTCCTAATCTGCATTTCCAAGGAATGGGGGAGACTTCACTGGAATGTCTTAGTTTCCTGCTGGAGTCGTGGGTTCCAGTGCTGGTCTGTTCTTCTCAAGTGTCTTCCAGGAGGAGACCTCACACTGCTGGCAAATGTTCCTTTTTCCAGGTGCTACAGCAGGCAGGCATTCAGTTTCTTTTCTGGTTTAGATGCCAGCATGTTGTCTGAGAGGTACAAAAAAGTCATTTGAACTTTCTACCTCTGGAGCCTGAATGCTTTCCTCATCACACGTGTGGAAGACTCAGCCAGTCTAGCGGTATACTTAATTTCCGTGCCAATTTACCATATTATTTCCCAATGAGTAAGAAAATGTGCACGGCATAAATCTTTGTGTGCCGCAGACACGGTGGATGGCACAATTACATGTGAAATGTAATCCTGACATTCTAAGTGTCTTTTGCCCTCAAAGAACTAAGCGTGAGTTTTTAGTCCCATGTATCTTGTGAAGGCGTATCTAGAAAACATTTTTAGTGAGCTGGAGCAGTCCTTGTGCAAGAGAGAACTCGTTTCATATATGATTATTTTCATAAATGTTTAAATGAATAAAGTGTAGACAGGAATTATGCAGTTGTTAGGAAGCAAATTGTTTTATATTGCAACTTAAGGAGGTAGTCATTCAACCGTTGAGATTTGTTAAGAATGATCATACCTTAAGCCTAGCTTTTTGCTGTTGGAGTTATAGGATGGTTTAGATCGGAGGAGATCTTTAGAGATCATCCAGTCCAACCCGCCTGCTGTGGACAGGGACACTTTCCACTAGACAAGGTTGTTCAAAGCCCTGTCCAGCCTGGCTATGAACTCTTGCAGGGATGGGTCATCCAGAACTTCTCTAAGCAACTTGTTCAGTGCCTTGCCACCCTCTGTGTGTGAGAAATTTCTTGTAGTCTACATTTTGCCCTGTTTCAGTTTAAAACTGTTGGTCTGGGAAGCCCAGAGCTGGGTGCATTACTCCAGATGGGCTCTTGGGAGTGGGGTAGAATCATTTAGGTTGGAAAAGACCTCTAGGATCATCAAGTCAGAAGGGAAGAATTGCCTCCCGTGACCTACTGAAGTATTTGGTAGGACGTCATAGGTCCTTCCAATAACACAGGCCTGGTTGTTTTTCCTGCAATTAGCTGTTAAATGATTCTTCACAGCAGATGATTTACTTCACTTTGACAAGTGCGCTTACTTCTGGTTAGGTATGCCATAGGTAGTAAAAACTATGTGCTTTATAGTCCAGCATGTACAGTCTGAAAACATCTGTCTCAAGATCCTATTCCAGATATTGCCATCAAAGCTAGAAACCCAACGTTTACCGAGTATTTGATAAATGAAGGGGGAATAAAACTGAAGCACTACAAGTGCTCCCTCTGAATGTTTTGGTCCCTCAAAGCTCTCTGTGCGCTGCTTGACTGTGATTCCCATCTGAAGGTTAGAAATGTGGTTACTTCTCAGGTGGAACTTCTTGCCTCTAGTCAAACGTAGCTTTCAGTGTGCTTATGTTGTAAGATCAGCAGTTGCTGCTCAAGTAGGAGGCACTTCATTTATAGCTAGTTTAGCTTTTTCAGCAGAAGTGATAGGGAAGTAATAGCTCCCTAATGCTTTGATGACTAAGCCATCACTTGGAAGTGGTGGCTTGCATTATCTCAGCTTGCCGACTCGATACTCAAACAGGTTTAAAAGACTGGAAGCTGCTCTTCACAGACCACCAGAGTGGAAATTGCCACATTCCCCGTCATTACCACCTAAGCGTGGTTTGATTTTTCTGAAAACATCTATTCATCAAGAGCCACTTTATCACAAGATGTTCCCAGCCAGCCAGCCGGTCAGATTCCCAGTGAAAACTAACTCTTCCTTTTGAATATCCTGTGGTTTTTTTTTAACTTGCCTAGGGCACAAAATTTGATCTAATCGCACAAGAAAAAACTTTTTTGAGAACTGTGAAAAATGTTCCTCTTGGCAGTTCCGCAGCATAGGTTTTTAAGATGGGATAAATGTTAACGGCCAGTTACTGTCTGTGGCACTTCCACGTCTGGCATCATTCCTTTTGCCCTTACTCTAGAAATTATTCTCAGATTTGAGATGTATTTAATACTGAATATTTTTTGTATCTGGTTGCTTATGCAATAGATTTGTGTGTCAGTAAGCTGTAGAAGAATATATAACTAGCTATGAGCAGTTTAAAAGGGATAGACATGCTTGTCCTCATTTCCTATGTTTATATTTGAAGATTAATTTTCTGTCTTGTTTGTCATTATAACCCATTTCTGTGTTAAATCTTACAAGGAGGAATAGGAGATCAGTAGCGAATTTGGCTCTGACAGTCCGAAACAGCACCAAAATCTTTCTCGTATTTGGAGATGGAGGTGGTCACAAGCTTAGGGTTCAAGCGCTGTATCAGGCCGAATGGAAGACTGATTTTTGGCTAAAACAAGCAGAAATTGTGATCAGACATGAACTAGGTGATGCCGTGGAGCTAGAAGTGACCATCAGCAGTGAGCAAAATTGATGTCAGAAAACCTAGTGCAATAATTAGTTAAGGGTTAGATGACGAAGAGACCGAAAATAAGATCGAATAAGATGGCAGAATGAGAAATATGCTTAATTATGTCAAGTTCGCACCAGTTCTATCACACAGCAGGGAAATGGTTGCAAAAATAACCTGTAAAATGTCTGTCTCTGAATAGTTGAAGTGTTAAGTGATATTTTAGCACATACACCGCTATCTATGGCCTTTTTAGGAACAATCCTTTCCTCTGTTTTGTGCCTTACCTAAATAGGTTGTTAATGCTTGACAAAAGGTCAGAAAAATTTCCCTGCCAGAATGTATTCTCAGGAGCCTTCTTGGAGATAGTTATTCAGATAATGTTTTCCTCATTATTTTAATAGTCAGAGTCAGGATGTCCTCCCCATGGTGAATAGTCTATACAGGGAAATGTGGTCTGAAACCTTTCATGAATTTAGGTCAAATTCAAACAAGGAATAAGGTTTCCAATGCAGGATTCTAAATGAATACTAGTGTCTGAAGTAGGCTAAGTCTTAAAGCAATCGTCCAATATTTAAGTGAGCAAGAATCAGTTCCTTGCACTGCCTTAGTACCTGCTTTTCTTATTTTTGTGTTATTTTCAGAGAACTATTGCACCCACCATTTTGTGGGGTTTTCTTTGTGTTAAGTTCTGTCCGTTAAGTCGGAATTTAGGAATAGAAACTAAAATGTAGGTAATTTACTTCCGGTGCCACTTCAAGCTGGGATGAATGGACCAAGCTCTTCGCTGCACTAAAGACAGAACAATGGTTAATCTGTGGAGTTATTCCTAGGCTCCATTTGACTTAGTGTATGTTGAATAATTCTAAGTACATCTGTTCCGTGCTTCTCAGTAGTATTTGTTAATCTTTTTTGGAGCTGACAATCCCATAAACCTGGGCGGAGTAGAGAAGGAAGGAGAATCAACAGCGTTATCATTGGTATATCCAGCAAAAAACCTTTGAAGCTTGTGAAAACTGACCCTGTAAACCTCTTGGCATGTTTTCAGTTGTGTGTTAGTCGATGATTATATGTATAATTTGGTGAATATCTGGAAATCTACATTTTGCACATAGGGTGTTCTGCTGAACGTTGCCATCTGAATTTAGTGTTTTTTTGTCGGCTGGTTTCCTCCATTTCATATTTAGGAGCTGACCATAGGAGAAGCATTGGTCTTCTTTAGACACAAACTGTACAAATCCAAACCACATGTTCCGAGAGCCCAGGTGAATACAATACAGGAAAAAAGGCTTGTGAGGAACACCCTCATCTCCTGCTTTGGTCAGTGCTGTGCGTACACCCTTGTTTGGTTTTTAGTGCCTGTTAGAAACACAGGGGAATTCATTTAACCTCCCTTGTTTGCCATGATATTTTGTTTGCGAGCTTACACTTAGGCTGATGACTCTCACTGCAGAGTAAGCAAATGGGCCATAACATGGTGATCATCAGTTTGTAATAGGAGAGAAGTAATTTTGCACGGAATAAGATTAATAACTCTGAAAATGTGTGTTGTATTCTGTGTCGGAGGGATCTACAAACCCACTTTGCTGGTATGTGCTCTCTAAATTCATAAGTGCATTTAGGAGCACGGTGTACACTGTTCCCCTTTACAGACGTAAAACAGCATATAAAGTATGATTTCATTTTCCGAATTTTATTTTTTTGAACCATCTTGCACTGTTGGCTGCATTGTGTAAGGGTCTCTTGTCTAGGCTGGCTCATCCTGGAGTTGATTGCCCCTGGATAAACTTATTTGTCTCTGTTTAGCAGCTTAACAAATAGTGTTTCTATATATGAATTCTATTTAAAAAAAAAAAAATCAAAATAACTGTATCTGTTGAAATAGTTCGTATGTAAATTGCAGAAAATGAGATAATTGTAAAAGAGATGTATCTTAACAGAATAATTTTTCTTGTTAAGAGTTGGAGCAGAAGCAATATTTAACAACCAATGGGTTTAATGTGTCCTCCATTCTGTTCTGTGAAGATGCTCTAGATATGCAGGATTGCAGCTGAAATGGGTGAAAATAATTCACCAAGAGCTGAGGGAACTGTCTCTTGTTCTGTATAAATTGATAAATATGAAGGGCACGGGGAGGGAGGTGTGTGTCAAAGGTTGGGTGGGTGGCAGGGTCCTTCCTCTCAGGAGCACTCTCAGCAACTTCAAAACCAGCTGTTGGAGGAAGGAGAATTAATTTTGCCCTTGGTACCTGAGCGCCAGCACTGAGGCCTACGTGAGGTTAAAACAGTGCGGCTGTAGCAGGGGATGTGAGCATTGCTGTTCTGCCAACAAAATCTTCCCCAGAACAGCATTCTATCTGTGAATGAAACAAAAGACAAGACGATATTATGTTTGTATTTACTCACTTGACTTCCAGACAGTTTTTAGTTCATGGAAAAATAACCTTTGAATTAAATAATACTTGGGAAGCTGGAGAGTTGAGAGAGACAAACATTGAGTAGTTGATGTTTACATGTCCAGGCTTTCTGTCTTCCCTTCTGTGCTGGTTTTGGTGGGGGGAGAGTTAATTTTCTCCTAGTAGCTGTTACGGGGCTATGTTCTGGATTTGTGTGTGGGTAACACAGGGTTGTTTTCCTTATTACTGAGAGGTGCTCACACAGAGTCATGGCCTTCTTGCTCCTCACCCCACCAGCGAGCAGGCTGGGGGTGCGCAAGGAGCTGGGGGGGACACAGCCGGGAGTTCAGCCCCAGCTGACCAAAGGGATGTTCCAAACCACATGACATCATGCTCAGTGTATGAAGCTGGGGGGAAGGTTGGTGGGGGGCGATGCTACTGCTCAAAGACTGGCTGGACGTGGGTCAGTTGGTGGTGAGAAATTGTTTTCACTTGTCTTTTTTGGGTTTTATTTCTCTCTCTGTGTTGTTTTCATTACAATTCATTATTAACAGTATTATTTCAATTATTCAACTGTCTTTATCTCAACCCACACATTTTCTTACTTTCACCCTTCTGATGCTCTCTTCCATCCCACCAGGAAGGAGTGAGCAAGCGACTCTGTGGAGCTTAGATGCTGGCAGGGGTTAAACCACAACACCTTCATAAAAAAAGATGAGGCTATAAATGATTAAAATGAGACTCCATAGAACAGCTAGGGATATTTATTATAAATATATTCTGCCTCTTGTGCGAAAGACCAATTAATAGACAAAATACACGGATGTCATTTTGAAAGTAGAGTTATTCATTCATTGCACTTACGTATTCACTTCTGATCGATATTCAGCTGGCCAAATCCCCACTAAAGAGTTGTAATGTTTGTTTAGTAAGGAACACTTACACTTGGTATGTGGGGAAGCAGTATGATGTCATTGGTCATGCATTCAACAGCATTGCTGGGCGTGATGAACGCATGCTTCTGCGTGGACAGCCACAGCAGAACTTTGTCTCCCAGCTACATTCTAGGGTGATTTTTTTTTTTTGTCAAATGATTGAAATAAATTACTGCTGAGTGCTGATCTAGTCATCTCCTTCTCACTGAATCAGGGTGTTCCACAGAAGAAAAAAAAAACAAATGCCACTTTCTCAGGAAAGAAATTTCCGATCTGTAAAAATTGTATCACACACCAACCTGACCTTTTCTTTTCCCCTTCACACCGTGGGATTTAGGCTTGTGACCAAGTGAGGATTATGTGATCAAACTTTGGTATTGAATCAGTTCCTCGTTGTGGTTCACTCCAGTGTAACGTCTTCAGTCTTGGAAGCCAGAGGTGTAGAAGTGAGGCTGGTGTAGAGTGAGGAGCCTTAGAGGTACTGATTGTGCAGGTTGCACATTGATTTAAGTGGGATACAAAGGGTTTGGATGCTGTGCTGCTGCTGGTAGCAATGTGGTTTGGCTTGAGGAGGGACTGAGGATGTGACTAGTGTAGGGGTTATGAAAACTGGATCTGTGAATGGGTCATCATTCTATACGCTGCATTGGGCATAATGGCATGATAGAAAAATTCCATGTTTTTCATAAGTATCTGCCTTTACAAGGAGTATTTCTGTTTTTAGGGAAGTACCCTGGGACACAAAGTATGTCTTTACTTCGTTATTTCTCACTATTTGTATAATCTGTGGATAAAAACTATGATATCACTCCTGAAGCCTATTTTATAGTGCAACTTGACAGGGTGACATAGCATCATCTTGGTGATTTCTCTGAGCATCTTGTGTGCGTGAGGTGATATGCAAAGCTTTAAAGAATGTGATGGATGACTTCACAGAGCCTTGCAAAGTCAAATGACATATTGTCACAGTTGATCTAAGTCTCACAGAAGCTGAATGCAGTAGTCAGGGTTTTTTTTGTGATAGATGAGATGTTTGGGTGATTACCTCTTCTCCAGGAGGGAAAAAAGCCAACACTTGCATTCCCTTAATATCTTTCCATCAGAGCTGCATCTCATACTGGGCATCAACTTCCAGCTCACCTTATCCAAATAGCCTTTGCTATCAAGGAGTATTTTTGTTCTGGAATAGATTACTACTTTTCCGTATTTTCACTAAGATATCAAGAGATCCATTTACTGCAAGAAAGGGTCAGATCAAACTGTCTTTGTGCAGCTTTCTGCTGTAAATGGTGCTAGGATATTGTCCTGAGAGAAAATAACATTTGTAAGCACGACCATTAGCAGACCTTTCCAGTTACTGCCCTCCAAATTTCGAAATCCAGTATGGATTCATTGAAGTTCTGCATTTTGTATCAAAACACTTATTTTTTTAGGTGCAAAATAAGTGTGGCTGTCTTTCTTCCTTGCTCCAACAGGGAAAAAATGCTAATTTATGAGTAACGTTTCCCTATCAGTGTAGTCAGCCTGAAGGAAAATATTCAGGCAGTTTCTTGAGAGCCTTGATCCAGTCTGTTTGCAAAACTCTGACAGATAAACACTTACTTGGTAGTGTGTGGCCCAATGCAATGTTCACATCTGCACATTCAGTTAATGGCTATTTTGCTGGAATAGAGGTGCAAAAAAAGTGGAAAAAAAATATAAGTCTGAGAACTAGCAATTCTGGGAGTTCTGCTCTTTGTATGAAAAGAATGTAGCAAGTAGAGGTCACTTCCTTGGGGTTTTTTATTGTGCGATAAAACAGTAATTAAAACATCCTCAGATGATTTCCATATTTAAGCTTGTATTCGTAACTTCCTTGAAATTGCTTGAAAGGGCTTTCTATAGTCCTTCTTGAAAAAAAGGTATTTATCCTTAAATGCATATTTTATTTTTGCAGTAATGCACAATAACAATTTGTTAGTACAAAAAATTACTGAAAATCAGTTTGACTTAAATTAGTAGTAAGTGGAAACATTAACTTTGTTGGTATTTGCAATCTGTGAAACTTGAGGCACAAAAAGTGCTGCGTTGACCGACTCCGAATCCACTCGTGCAAATGAAGAGATCCTTCTGTCGGCTTCTTAAAAATGTGTGGCTTGAAAATGATATTAATGATATTATTAATGATATTAAGACATGAACTGCCTGGGTTATTGATCATATAGGAGGACTTCTCAGGATCTCTGTAGCTCTTGCTTAACCCAGTGCAACATCCAGCCTTCACTGGAAGGCGTTAATAAAGAGTACTGTCTTTGCTCACTTACTACTAGTTTAATAAAGACAGACATAGATTAGGAGTTGAGGTAGCATGGGAAATGGGCTGTTAGCTGCCATAAAGAGACCCTAATGTAAGGTGACATATTAATAATGACAACGGCAATGTCATGGATGATGAAAAATGCAACTTCTGCACCTCATACAAGTTCTTTTCTTTTTTTTTTTCCCCAGGAATTGCTGTTAATTGCCCTTTCTCTAGTCTCCATTTACAGCTTTGTTTCTCACTTCTTTGACTGGGTTATACCTTATTGGAAATTAACACCAAGTGACTAAACCTAAAACAGAATAAAAATATCAGCAACTGTGCTGAATTATCTGTGTACCACAAGCAGATTGTCCATGGGCAATATTAAACCTATTAATAAAAAGCTTTCCTGAGGCATAAAAGCATTAATGGTTTACAGATGTAAACCTCAAGAATTCCATATAAAGTCGTTTAATGTTTAAATGGGATGTAAATCACTGCACAACTGGAACTTCACAGCAGCTTTATAGATGGGGACCTGAAAATCGGTGGGTTTACGGATGGAGAGGGACAGCTCAAAGTCTGTGCAGCAGATAAATCCCCAGTTAAATGTGAATTCTGCCCCCAGAAACTTACTCTCTAAACTCTGAGCTTAAACCCTCCTTCTTTGCATGAAGAGAAAGCATCCACACATTGCCTGTTTATGGCCTATAATGTCAGGTTTAGCCATCGTGTTTCCCTTCTGTGAAGGGAATAGCAGTAGCTAAACACAATTACAAAGAATTACATGCTAAATGGCTGTTTGTGCTATTTATTACTGTGTTCATTGTTAATGTTCAAGTGCAATAAATATTCAGTTATTTATAAATTAGCATTTAATTAGTGAAAAATCAATCTCTAGTTATGGGAAACTGTTGCTAAGAATATTGTGGTTATGCTTTTTGAAACGCTTCCAGGCTCGACTCTGAAGTTTCTCTCGCTGAGATCCAAGTGAAGCTGCAGAGCTGAGCATTGCCAGAATGCTGTGGAGCAGTATCTGGGAGGGAGCAATGCCAAAAATGGGGTGAATATCTTAAACTGAAACTTGGCTTGGTTTAAAATCTATAATAAACTTACAGTAAGCTTGATCCCTATCTGGAAGATACATGCAAAGGTTTCCCATCATTAGATATTTTCACATTTCTCACAACTTTCAAGCAAACCTTGGAACATTGCGAGCATTAATGCGTCTTGAGGGAATCTTGCTGTGTCACTATAAACAGAAATAAAGGTAAAAAGTAGCTCTCTTCTAAATTACTTGAGAGCAACACGAGTCTTCCTTTCAGCTGCAACCAGGGAGCGCTTCTGTCCCTCTCGGACATCTGGGAAGTTGGCAAAGTAAATAGTTGAATGGTAGTAACTCCTGATCTGTTCTTGACAGTACTCAGGTGAACATATCTTCATTTATGTTCCTTTAGAGCTTTTCCTTACCTCAGTTACTGCCTTAGGCCTGACCTCGCTGCAGGTAAGCGAGGTGTCTGTCACTGAGTTGCATCTAGAGAGATGATTTACCCATTAACCACTACCCTCTGAGCCTGGTCATCCAACCATTCAACCTATCCAGCCATCTAGAGTGTAACATCACAGCTCGCATGCAAGACTTGTTGAAGGTCTTGCTAGAGACCAAGTAAATGCTGTCTATCTGCTGTTCTCCCCTTGTTCACAAATCTGGTCATTTTCTTACAGAAGGTGGTCACGTTGGTTTCCCTGTGGTAAATCTTTGCTGACCGTTGCTAATTGCTTTTTTTGCTCCTTTGTGGGCTGTGTTCCAAGAGGACTTGCTCCCTGGCTTGTTTAGTTGAGCGAAGTGTGGGACCTAAAGTCACAAAACTTCACATAACAATGACAACATGATAAATTGTCTGCCTGGTGTTCTGTAAAATGATAAACGGTGAAAGCCATCTGATTGGCGATGAGTTTTGAGTAATTAGCAGTGTAGAAAAAGGAAAAGTGTCACTTACACCATAGCACAGATCAGTAAAGTTGCAGGAGTAGTATCTCATGCACTAGAAGCTGAATAGAAATTTGCTTTGCAAGTAGTTTACGTCTGTGTTTCTCCTTTCTGAATAATTGTTTCATGTTTTCACTCTTAATTCACTCTGATTTCAGTAACATGGGACAAAGCTGAGAGGATGAGGGTATCGGAGCATCTTATTTAGTTCTTGTGAGGTTCCTAAGAGAGCCTTGCAGTCACTAAGACTATTAATATACATGGGTTTGGGAATATGAATGGAATACTAAGACTGTGCTAACCACTTAGAAAAGAAGAAATAGCCCTGATAAAAATTGATTCTCCAGAGTTACTTATAAAAACAATTAATTTCATGACATTAGATCTTCCCTGAGCATTTTTGCCTTTCTCTGTAACTGGACTGCACCTCTAAGAAACTGAGGGTACCATACTATGTTTCCTTAATTTAAAGTGTAGTTAGGGTTGGGTTTTTGACTTGCTGAACGCTTGGGAGGTTCTAGGAACCTTGTACTCATTACATCTGACAGATCCAAGATGCCTGCCTTGCAGAGCTGTCTGCAAAAGGTGGAGAAGGGCATGTATAAGACAGACCCAATTTTTTTTTTGTGTAAGAAATGAGAATGTAAATGAAGTAGCGGCTTTGCTCATTCACTGTTTGATGGTGGGGTGAGACAATGTCTGAAGCTCCAGTACTCAACAGTGGCTGAGAAGCGAAGGGCAGCATTCAGCTGGGTTCAGCAGCAGCATCCACAGATGCTGAGTTAGGTTTGAGTTGTGTAGAAGAGGCTGGTGATGCTACTGTAAAGATGTTACACCAGAGTTTTATGCTCTATGTAACAAGAGCTGATGGTGGAAAGGGGCTGTCTTAGGGGATCTTAATACCAAAGTTATGGAAGCAATCCAACTTTTTGGGCAAAGGCTTGTGACTGCATCCGTGTTGATTTGAAGTAGTGGCTGAAAGCCAAAAAGTAGGTGTGGAGATAATTCTGTACACCCAACATGGAAATATTGGTGGGATGGACTTCGAAGTGATAATGCAGAAAAACCTTAGCGCTGGCAAATATCTGCAGAGTTCTTCTTAGGTTTTTTCTAAAGGACAACATTCAAGGGCATCACAAAGATCTATCATTTCATACAGGGTAAACACTGTAATTGTTTTGTCACTGCAGCCAGTCTGTGTATTCTTAGATTAATTTTTATTGAAAAAGGGATACTTTAAGTAATTGCTATAGATTTTCACTAAAACAAATACTTATTTGGCAAAAATCAATGCGTTTTAATTTGTGCTGCTACATTGTGCTCACACGTCATGTATGCGGACGCATGCTTTGGGCTGGTGTGGAGGAATATGAAGAAACAAAACACATTTTTCATGGGTGCATCCTTTCTGCTTTGTCATGTTTTTAATGCCTCTACCTCAGTTGTTCCCTCTTTTCAGGCCAAATTGCTTTTCTCTTCCAACAGGATTTTACAAGCGCTTTTCTTAAGTTCTTTGTAACTGTTCTCTGACTTCATTTCATGTCCAAAATATCTTTAAAGAATAATTAGACAATTTCTTGTACTTAGCATGCCAGTTCAGAGCGCTTTTCGGTGCGGTCCTGCTTAGCACAGTGTTTTAAACTGAATCGTTTGCTGGAACACTTGTGAAGACTGTGAGCCTGTGACTACAACTAATTAAGGATAAATTACAGCATCACTTAATAATCTACTCTTCTATGATAGAACAACTTCTCATTATCTGCCTTAAACACTTGTGTTTTACTGAGAAGGAAGGTAGCAAACTTATCCCTGAAATACATCTCCTTGTTATATGTTTCCTTATGTTTCAAATTGAGTAACAGTCTTCTCCTTTCTCCCTGGAAGAAGGGGAAGCACTGTGGGTTGGTTAAGGCAAGAGAATGTAGGGTGAGATGAGTGTTTAGGTTTTGAGGGAACTGTCTGTCTGTGGGAGCAGTCACTTTGTTCAATTCTGTGATGTTGGTGTGAAAATAAAGGACAATTCAACTGGTACGCTGCTGGAGGAAGTAGCAGAAAACTTGTGGCTCAGCAACACGTTTTGTGCCTTGGTCTGACACTGAGATACTGCTCAGGAGGTTGTTTTCTGTCCTAAGCTGAAGCCAGGTCTGTATCTGCACCCTGGCATTAGAGTAGCTGGTAGCTTGGAAGAGCAAAGAAAACCCTAGACTTGTGGTTACTTATCTCCATGCTTTCTGAGAAGCAACATGTGACAATCTCTGAGAGGTTTCTCTGTCCATGAGTAATATGAAATCCATCAACAGTTTTCTTTGTGTTACTAGTGAGGGAAGGTGTTTCTAGCACCAAGTCTACAAAGTGGTGGCTTCCAGTTTTATTGCTGGGTGTCTCTGATGAAGAACAGTGCACTTTATGTCCAGTGGTGTGAGGTTTCTCCTGAACTTGAAAGCTTGTCCTCTACAAGTGACTGCTGTATAGAAATGCAGAATTTAAGGTTTTCTGAGCAGAGAGAAAAACAGTTAGTTCAGGTGTTTTCTATGAATGATTTAAGGGATCTTGTCACTTGCTGTGTCTGCAGACAACCGCCTTGATCTGTAGATTGACTTCACAGAAGCCCTTTAGTTCCAATCTCCAGCTTCTATATTCCTGCCCCTTTTCTCTAGAGCAGTGTTTTCATCTCCTTCCAGAAGGAGTTTGTAGACAGTTCTCTATATGCGTTCTTTAGCTTTCGGTGTGCCGAACCACAGCGAAGAACAAACTGGTTTAGTCCTAGCTGGTACAGCATTGGCTGGTACTTTGTTATGGGCCGTTGGCATGGAAAAGAACCAGGTTCTGGGGAAATCTTGGGGTTTAGATGCCATATTTTGTGCTCTCAGTATGTATCTGGTGCTTTGCAGTAACTGCAAAAGTAGTAGGTGAACAAAAGGGAGTGGATTCTTCTATAAACCATGGGAATACACCTTAATCACTTCATTTTTAGTGCTTTATAGATTAAGTGCAAGGGAAACATAACATTTATGGAAGAGGAATGGTGACTGGCTTGGTTTTGTTTAGCGCTTTATACTCGAAAACATGAGACAACGTACTGCAGTAAATATTATGGATTACAGTAAACCAATTTAATTCCTAGATGAGTCTCAGACTTCTGATGCAGATGTTTAATGAAGTGAGCTAGTTCCCCACTGATTTTTGCATTACCATTTTGAGTAATTTTCCCAACTGGCAGTGTTTTGTATGAGCTCGTCAGAGTAAAAATAACAGCTGCTTGTCTTGAGTTTTTCCTGTGTAGTATTCTGAGATAATCATTTTAGTTCATACAAAGAAGTTGATAATAGTGTAGTGGGGGAGAAATCGAAAACCAACATCAGGGCTATTAATGATGTGAAAATATCCTGCTTGAAACTTTTCAGTGTTTTGCGGGAGGGGGGAAGCCCAATAAATGTATTCTCAAGCTACAGTTGAGTTTTGTGGGGCAGTAATCCCTTTTTCAGAAGACTTTTATGGACTGGTTTTATGTATTGTGATTTCATTTAGGAGTAGAAGTAGAATTTTTTTTAATCCAAACAAAGTGTTTAAATAGTTATGTAATAATAGTAATGTATGTAAACAGTGATTTTTATTTTAATATTTCGTAATAATGTTAGTAATATAATACATAAAGCATGTGTGGAGTTGATGCTAAGAGGGGAAAATAGTAGTTCCAGTGAAGCTGGAACAAAGGCAGCAACAGACCTTCCAGAAGACCAAAGAAAACCATGAGTACTTGTAGTAGGACAACTTACACATCCTTGGCTGGGTGGACTGTGGGCAGAATTAGTGGGATGGGACCGTGCAGGCAGACAGAGCTGTTGTTCCATCTGTAGGTGGAGAGGGTGGCAGGAGATGAGCTTCCCTCATTGATGTGACCCGTCAGCATCTGGAGCTGCTGCCTCTGGCCAGGAGGGCTGGTCCCTGTTGCTTGGCTTGTGTGGTGGTCGGACCACCCTGAGTGAAATGAGGCTCTGGTTCTGCTATTGGGAGCTTTATTATTTCAATGGATCAAGAGTTATGCTATTAAAAAAAAGACACTGCTGAAGTCTGAAACTTGAACTTGGGGGTTTCTTAGTACTGTGTTTACAGATATTTTTCTCCAAAGTTTTTTCCATTGCTAAAAATAGCTTTCAAAGTACAAATACTTTATTTATTGCTTACATAATAGTGTTATGTTAAGCATTTGCAGCAGTTTTCTGTCAATCCTGTTTCACGTAAGAGTACCATCAGTAAGACAAGAGCAGCAGCAAAATGTTCACCTTGCCACTCACAGCTGTCTTCATCAAGCTCATGGCTTGGCTTCTAGAAAAATGTGCCACTTGCTGTGACTTACATTATCCAGCTTTTTAATTAAAGATACTTCTTGCATATTGGATGAACTCCTTCCTCCTTTGCAGCCTCAGTGAGTGGGAAAGGGTGCAAGCAGCATTGACCGCAATTGCAAAGATGTTTTTAGGAGCTAAAGAATTATCTGAAATTAACTATGAAAGGCTAAAAACAGGAAAATAAGACTGGACTGAATAACATACATGAAAAAAACAATGGCTCTCAAATATATACTTGAGAGAGGTTGCTGGAATTCCCGTCCCCTGCAAGGCTGCCCGTGTCTCATATCTCAGTACTTGTTCTTCCGCTGCTGCGTGGTCCGTATTCTGTAAGGGTTTTTTTGTGGTTGGTAGATATTCTATATTCCAAAAAATCACATTTAAAAAAAAAACCTAGTAATCTGTATTTTTTTTTACTCAATATTTGTCAGTACATCGTGCTCTGAATACCCAACTTGCACTTGATCAACTGCTAAAGTGTGCACAACATGGACTTTACCTCTTGCCACTTGAACTCTTGGAAGCAAAGGGTACAATGATGTGCCACAATCCTTTTAGTCCCAGCTCCTGAGTTCTCATTTCACTCAACTACTAAAAACTATTGATTCAGTCCCACTGTGTTAAAATTAATCTGGAATCTGATATTCAACCTTGGCCGAAATAAGCTACTACAGAAGGTGGCCAGACCATTTTTTTTCATGAAATTGCAGAGTTCAGTTTCTTAGTTGATAAATTCCTTTATTCTTTTGGCAAAACTCGAACGCTGAGACTGTCAGTGCCTAGTTAACTAGCAAGGAAACATCGGGCAAACTTGCTGCTGTCATAAACATGTTTATTAGGAGGTATTTTCCTATAGGCCAGAAGAACCAGAAAATTGGACTTGCAAGCAGGCTATCTCTGCTCTGGAAAGTAACAGACCTTCTAGGGCTTAAAAATACATTGTAAAATATTTTTTTTCCAACCAGTTCTCTTGGCTTGGATGTTCCCTGGATGTGACCAGACGTGTTTTTGCTGACAAGCAGCTGTACAGAGAGTTTCGGTTTTTCTCTCTGACAATGCTTTGTGCAGAATTGGAGAGGATAGAGCAGAATCAGGGTGTCCCAGCTTGCGTGCAAGGCTACCAATGAAACGGAACTGGCTTCCTTAGTTGAAGTTGAATGATTAAAAAATGAGAGAACTTTCAATGGTTTAAATCTTCCCTTTGGGAAAGTTAAAGCTCATGTCACCTGTATTTCTAGTGCTATACAGTTACCTGCAGGCAGACCCCTCCAGATCTGTTGTCTTCTGGGGAGACAACTGTTGAAATGAGATCAGCCGGGAGAAGACAATGATTCTTGGGGAAATAACTCCCGCAAAGCAATTGAACAAATTCAGAAACTATTTTGGATAAAATCCAAGGTATATTTTGGCTGAAAAATGCAGTCTGTATATGCAGAAGCATATAAAAATTAAACTATACTTTGTGTGCTTTGTAGGAGACCTTGGTGTCCTGTGAGGAGAATGAGGCTTTAGCGGGATGTGATCAGCTAAAACCTGGCTTCTCTGAGCTCTAGGAGTGGCAAGCCATCATCTGCAATCCTTTTCCCCCCACAAAATCAGATGTGGTCTGATGTTAAGATGGGTAGTTCTGCTCCTCTAAGGAAAATACACTAATATCTCTAACATCTAATAATATGTTAATCTGGAACTGGTTTGGAAGTCACCCTTTCACTCTGTTCTTCTTTTTACTTGCTTATTCTTCTATCTTATTTTCAAGTAACGAAAGAACTGTTTGTCAACCATATTCAGATCACTGAATTGGAGGCAGGTTTTTCTGTTCCTTGTAGCTCATTGTCTGGAAAGCAAGGAATTTAATGGCCATAAGAAAAATGAAAAGCATTTCATTTTTCCTTCATTTCAAACCTAGGTGAAAACAGCCATGTGCCACTTCTGGCACCAATTTGGTGCTTTTTGAAGTCAATGTCAAGTAACTAGTTCATTAAGGTGCTCAGGGTCATCTCCTCTTATAATATTTCATCTCCAAAATGAAATAACACTACTTTTAATTTCATTGTCGCTAAGGATATTTATCATAATGCTTGAAAGTGTGTGATTTCAAAGTAGACATGCCCACCCTTGGTTTTCTTCCCCTGAACTTTCTTCCTGTTCACTCCCACTAGTCAGATGAAGTTATTTTGATGTGTGCGCATTGGTATTTATTTAAATGCAGCATCATTGTAGCACTCTGAATGTGTTTCTAATAGCGTCTGGGAATCATCTTAAATGTTATTTTCAGTGTAACATTAAAGAAACAGAGAAGGTCATGAACATAAATTTCCGTGGTTTGATTCTCATTTTGCTCATCAAATAAACACCCCTTTTTGAAATCGGTGACCTTGTGATGTTGCAGACATGAAGATATTTTCTAGTTTAACCTGATGCCCATTGGAAGATCCAGACTCTGTGAGACACGGGAGGGGGATGAGGATCAGAAATGACAACAGATGCTGTTGCTGTCCCCAGCTGTTTGCTCCATAGCTTTGATGGATGTTTCTGTCCCCGAGGCGGGGATGTCTGCTGAAGTCATGAATCAGGTCCTGAAGAGCAGCAGTTTTCAGTCTGCCATAGTGTGGTAACTAACTTCCACTTCAGTTTGCCGTACTACAGAGGGCTAAATCCGTAATGCGAAGTGATGTCAGAGCGGATTTGCAAGCCGATCAGATGTGGTGTCTCTGGGACAGCAACATCTGGCACAGAGATGGGCCGTACAAGGAGGCAGGTGCAATCTTAACGGTGCAGTTCTAGACAGCAGCTGCAAATTTCTCAGAGCTTATAAATGACTGTAAAGCACCTGATGAGATTACAGTAACTACTTCCGAGGTAAAAACAACGGGTATAACTATTTGTGTGATTTATGAAGAAAGGAAGAATAAGTCAGCCTTTGTCCGCAGCAGTAAGAAACTTATTTCCTCAGGAAGACAGAGCAGCATCTGGAACTTGTGCAGCCCACAAGATTTTAAGCTTTCTTAACAAAAATCCAGAACTTCTTTACAGCTGTAACATAGGATAAGAAAATACGTTATGAATTGGCGTGTATTAAATGTCTCCCTGTAATCCTACAAATTAACCAGGCTGCCTACCTGAAGCTTCCAAAACTAACTTGAAATTGAAGAAACAATTTCTTCAAACACCTTGACCTTTTGATCTTCATCTAGAAAAATAAGTAAATGTAGTATGTGATTGCAAGTTCATGCGTGCCTGTAAAGGAGAATCAAGTGGAGCATAACGCTGCACCTCCAATAGGGCATAATCTTCTGAAACTTATTGGAAAGACCCCGAACATGCCCAGAACCAGAGTGATATGGTTTATAACACATGTAATGTCTTCCAAGTAGGATTTATCACATTATCAGTTACCTCCACAAGCAAAGCTTAGCCTTTCCTTTCTTGCTGGCATGCTTTTTGAAAACTCTGTAACATTTGAATAATCTTAAATGCTTTTAATAGTTTTCTTGGGTCATAAGACTCAATGGGAAGTGAGGTAAAAGCAGAGTATGAGTGTATTTAGGGTTTTTTTTTAGGTGATTAATTAGTTGGAGATAATTTCATTCACATTTGCTGCATTTTCTTCTTTGTAATTTTTCTCATTAGCTTTTCTCAAGAGCATGAGTAATTGTGCAAAATACACGTAGAATACAAACCAGACTGATCAGAATACTCTTATTCCTAATTTGTGAAGATGATTTAATGAATAGTTATGCCCTGTTTTCTTGCTTTTATGTAAGCAAACCTGTATTACACTTTTAGCATGCTATGAAGCTTTAGAATTCGGAATATTTTTGCTTCGCTCGACACACACGAGAAACCATAACTCAACATTATTTTTGCATGTAAATGAAACCTATAGTTTACTTAAAAATACTTTATTGCAATTCACTGGCATGCTTTTAGGTGATTTGGTGAACTCTGGAGGTTGTGATGGAGTCTCCAGATGTCATCCTATGAATTCTGTGAAATTCGTTTTAGCCCTAGGTGCTGCTAATAACCTTTCCATACACCACTAGACATAATGTTCTATAGGTTTAGTACAGAGCCAGGAGGCGATTCTGGTGGTGTTGAAAAGCACCTCCTGTCTACAGCCAGTCCCAACTTAGGAGGAAGGTTCTTTTTCACACTTCAGCGGCCATCTGCTATGGGTGACTCGCAGGTCCATTCTATCCCAAAACTGATGGAATGATGCTGCCGCTGTGTCGTCCCGTGTGAGAGGTCTTCAGAGCTGTCCCCTGCGGGTATGTGTGATGGCGATTACCGTGGGTGAGCAACACATTGCAGCAGCAGGGTCAGGAGGGGTGTCCCCACACGAAGGCCTGAAGCTGCTGTGTAACGGGAGCAGTGTGAGGCTGAATTCTTTCAGCAGGCAAATATTAAATGATGAGATCTATCTGTGGTCTAGATAGAATCATAGAATCGTTATGGTTGGAAAGGACCTCTAGGATCATCAAGTCTAACCTGCATCCTAACATCTCTCTAACCACTAGAACATAGCCTCAAGTGCTGCATCTACTAGTTTTTTAAACATCTCCAGGGATGGTGACTCCACCACCTCCCTGGGCAGTCTGTTCCAGTGCCTTCTCTCTGTAAATAATTCCTTTCTAATACCTAATCTAAACCTCCCCTGATGCAACTTGAAGCCATTTCCTCTCATTCTATCATTAGTAATTTGGGAGAAGAGACCAACACCAGCCTTGCTACAACCTTCTTTTAGGTAGTTGTGGAGAGCAATAAGGTCTCCTCTCAGTCTCCTCTAGACTAAACAACCCCAGTTCCCTCAGCCACTCTTCATAAGGCATGCTTTCCAGACCCCTCACCAGCTTCGTTGCCCTAACCTTTAGGGCACTTCCGTGCTCAGAGTTAAGGGGAGTGAGAAGTGGAACGCTTGCAATCTGGCATTTTTGAGAACAGAGCTGAGAGCTCCTTGTTTCTTTGGCGACTTTTAACGAGTTAAGTGGCCTCTGTGTGTAAGGTACACAAAATAAAAATGAGGTTAAAGCTTGAAAGCTAGCCATCACTGACAGCCAAGCACTGTATGACTTCAATTTCTTCGTTAGATGAAATTTTGAGTCACACTTGCTCAGACTTCAATTTCCCAGGCTGACCTGGAGAGGCCACATCTCGCCAGGTAGAAAATGTTTCCAAAATATAAGCAAGCCTCGTGTGGAGGTCTAGGTGGCTGTGGTTGTGCAAAGCTGTGGTAGCATGTGTGAAGGATACTCCAGTGTAGTGTCTTGCTCTGTGAAAAAAGAAAATAAGATGTGAAGATGACTTAAGTGTTGTTACCTTTTTTCAGCTAATGCAGTATAGCGCATCTGAAGATGAAACAAACTTATGCTACCTTTTAATATCCTCAAATTCAAAAGGTGCTACATCATAGGTCAAAATATTGCACTGTGCCTGAGTACTTACACTACATAGTAGTGTAATGGACCACAATATAAGGTTGTCTATAAAACTTAATACTGTGCTAAAAATAGGAATATAGGCAGTGTTGGAACATGTAACTTCCAGGTTAGTGTGTGGTTTTGAATTAGAGATGTCTAATTAACCTTTCTGATGTTGAAACTGTGCTGGATTATAAACTGCACCTTTAAAAGATTCGGTTGGGAAAGTAAATAATGTCAGTTTAGACTCTGGCTTGGTTCTCAGTGGGGCCAGAGTTCAAGAGAGCACTGCAGTACTGGGGCAAATAGAGTTGTACTGACCTCTAAAATTGTTTTGAAACTAAAAGCCAGGAGGAAGATAGCAAAATAGAGGAAAGCCTGGATAGAAATAACAAAATAAAAATACTCTCAGGAGAAAAAAAAACAAACAACAACTTATGAAAGGATTATATTTACCTAGGTCTACTCATATCTCTGGATTACATTTAGTATGCAGGAAAGAAGTATGTAGTATTTAATCACTTGAAAATTGGGCCGATCTGTTATTACTGTCTTTTTCCATTGAAAGGAGCTTCAGTTTTCTTAACTACGCCACTGGTCTTTACGAGATGTTTAAATTCTGTAATATTTACTCCAAGGTCATACCCGTTTTTATGTTTAATGCAAAAGCATTGCTTTTGTTACTCAATGCACTTTATTTTTACAAACTGGAGGTGCAGAACCTTCCTCTCCATAGTGCTACCTTTGTCTCATTTAGTGACAGTTCTCTATAGGAAATGTGCCTCATCTGAATTACATACTTTAAGTATGTATTGTACGTTAGAGTACACATGCATTACACGAAGAGTGGAGGTATGTGTCACAGAGCTGTAAATCATCGAAGCATCACCGATAAATGAGACACTGAAGAGCCGCGAGGCTTGTGTGCAGTCGAGTGTGTTGCTGTTCGCTCCTTGTCGTTCAAATACTAAAAACTCTACTAGTAAAATGAACTATATTCATCTCCTTGAATGCATAATGTTTCTTTATAAAGAGCTTTTCTCACAACAGCTTACTTTTAAGTGCTGGTTGAACTTGCAGTGAAACAAAGGTAGCTTTGTGGGCAAAATCAAGGTGGAGCATGGAGCTCCTAATTTTCAATTTGAAAAATCAAGGCAGATTTTTCTCATGTTTGGGTAAAATCTTCTCTTGACTGGTTATTTTATTGTATCCTAAATGAGAATTTAGCCATGAGATGCCTCCTTAAATGTGAGCACAAGAATTATGCTGGGTGCTATTTGACTCCGTCAGTACTGTTGGTGGTGTGGAAAGCTGCTCTGCAGTTTCATGTCTTCCAGTTACGTCACATTGTTGTGCTGGCTCAGCCGTCATCGTTTTATGCTGCCATCAGATGCCTGATCACACAGGCCAACACTGAACTCAACATCATCCCCTCAGAAGTCGTCTTTCGGACAGTCCTGCCATAGGTTCCTATGGGCCCAGCTCCTCCACTGCCCAATGTGGTGCCAGCATCGCCTGCTGGACACAATGAAGAGAGATAGGTCTCTCGGTGGCCCCTCTACATTGAAGGACATCACTGAGAGAGCTCAGCAAGATCCAGCCAGCCTCAACAGAAGCCACACACAACAGGAAGCTCTTCCGACTAATTGGCTCCTGATTAAAACAGGCGTGGCCTGGCCCACCTCCCCAGCCATGACCACCTGGGTGAGAGTGGAGCCACAAAGACACAGGTGGGCCAAGTTCTGCCTCTGGAACATGAAGCCGATAAGAAAAACAAAATATTCTGCTAGGTTGTGACACATCCACAGATCAACTCAGGGCCCACAACTCAGGCTCCAGCACTTCACACATGGCTGGAAGGCTTGCTCAGGCTGGGCTCTTCAGGACCTGTTTGCAGCTTTATCTTACTTGGTTTTGCTGTAATAACGATTTTTCTAAGTGCCTGTGGGAAGTTTAATTTACTTTTTGTTATCCTTGTGCAGTGCCACCATGGCTTCGTGATTACAGATGACGTAACGTAGTGAAATCCAGGCCTGGTGTGGCAACGGAGACCTTGAAGAGTACAGACCTTGAAGATACAGAAGGCATGGGGAGGTGCACAGGCTCCTGGGGCTTGAAAGAAATGCAGGCCACCCAAGCTGGGCAAAACTATCTTTAAGAACAAAGTAATAGTGCCCAACATCATAAAGGGCATTGTGTAGTATGTCTGGATGTAGTGTGTTGTAGAAAGGAGAAGATATAACAATGTTAGCAAATGTATAGTTAAAAAAAAAAAACCTGCCTTGAACTCATCTGACATGAAGAAGAAACCATCAGCATGAACATCTTCATCCTCCCATCAAGGACTAGTGATGGAGACAGCTCTCTACATCAACACAGATGAAACCTCTGACTGAAGGACCCAGAAGAACGGAGGAGGGACAGCGTAACGCCAGAAAGGTAAAAAAGCTCTTGTATGTGCACTTAAATTATCTAATTTTTACTTTTGTGATAGTTAATCTCAACTAATTTATGATGAGGCTGTTAAAATATCAGATAGACTAAGAAAAACTCTGGGTATATATGAATTTTATGTATAAATGAAAGACATACGTCTTAAACCAGGGTTTGTACATAAGAAGGGTAAGGCCTTCTTTTTCAGAGGAGAAATTCCTCTAGATTTGAAAGCCTATTGAAATCTCTCTGCTTTTATGCTCAGAAGGGATGCTAGGATGTGGTCCTCTAATTCCATCTTCAAAAATCAGATGAATAAGCAATCAGCAATCACGAATATTGTGCCAGAGCCGCATATCGAGTACAAGAGTAGAGATTGATTACTCAGTGCTTCAGCACAGAGGTATTTTGCAGGAAATCTGCATCACAATGCATTGCTTCCTATTGGAATGGATTTAATAAAACAAACCAGAGGTTCAGCATTTTTTATAGATTCCACTTTCAGTGATGGCTAGATATATTTCTCTCTAAAAATAATATTATTCTGCAGCTGAGGAATAGAGAACATTCTTCCAGTTACTGCAACATCAGCAGTGCTTTGCCATCTATTTTTCTAGCATGTGTGTTAAAATGATCCTTTTTATGAATCTGGCAATGTGTCAGCAGCGTGGCTGGGAATAGCAGGGGTGGATGTGAGCCATAAACCAAAAGCTAGACCCTCCTTGAGTTAAGAACAGTACTTTGTACTTGGCTGGGTCAAGATCCTGCCGTCAGGTACTTCTGGCTTTGATACTTTGGCTTGATTTTGAGTGACTAATTTCCTTAATTATGGTGTGAGTAAAGTAATGCCAAGAGTTAAGTATTGTCCCCTTCGTATGGACTGAGCAGAACCCGAAGAAAGGCTGTAGTTTAAGTTGTGGCTGTCAGCTTGTTTTTGTTGGTTAATGGGAATATTTATGCTATGTAGTAGAGTAACTGCTGTAGATCCAAATCATTTAGTGACTGCTGCTCAGGGATCAGGAACAGCAGACATGCCCACAGAACCATACCTAGACTTTGGGATGTGTTGGAGTGATTGCTTTATAACTGGCCTCTGAATACCCAGAATATTAAGTCTGTTTTGAATTCTGCAGCTGTGATCCAGTTCTAAGCAAAAAGCCACATTACATCGAGAATAAAAATTACTTGGACCTCTGTCAGCTCATGGTTTGGTGTTAGGTGTAGAGAGAAAAATTGAAAACACTGTAACTGTGCTCTGATTCACATCTTTGGTTTTGCCGCAGGAGAGGGCTATCGCATCCGGCCCTCAATCAGTTGCTGAATGACTGCAGATTTTTTTAGCTAGTTTACCTAAATATGCTTGTCTGAAACTATTATGGTCCTAGAGCTGATTGAGGAGTAGGTCAAGTGTCCTTGCCATTGGGATGGAGTTGCCCGTGGAGGTGAGCAGAGGGCAAGGGGTGGTAGGTCTCTTGCCGTGTGTCTGTCAAAGCACTCAGGCCAGTGGAGATTTATAGCACTATATGTGAACTGGAATATAACTTTTATTTCTTTCCTACTGCAGTGATTTGATCAAAGATGTGCTCTGGTTATGCCAAATCAGAATCCAGCCCAGACTTCTTTTTTTCTACTAGGTTTATGATAATATCTTTCAATACTGTTTTAATAGTGAGCCAAAAAGGAACCTTCACTTTGTAACCTAGTTTGATGGCCCAGCTATTATTGGTAGATAAGTTTAAGCCGCTTTCCTACTTGACTGCATTTTTATGAAGTCTTAAATGCCAATAAGCATTAAAATAAAAATTTTAACTGAACTTGGCAAAGAAAAACCTGAAAAGGTGTTGAGAAGACCATCTGATTTTTGACAAGTTGAGAGTTTCTTAGAGTGGGAACTTGTAGCACATCTTAAAAAAAAAAAAATTAAAAATCAGTGCCTCTACATTGTATTTTCTAACAGCTTTTTATTCTGAGAATACATTACCATTTTTTGTCAGGGAAAATATGTTCACTATATATAGCAATATCTCACAGTTTATTGTGTTGATGTGCGTAATGAACTGAAGCAACATATACTTTAAAAAGTGCACGAGAAGAAACTTTATAACATGTTAGATTTAAATCTGCTAATATCTAACCTGCACTTCATCTGACAAGTTGAAGAAAAGGCTCTGGTGATAGAGCCTTGTAAGAAATGAATAGGTTATTCTGGCACATATATTCATCTTGCTTCCAACTGGGGAAACAATGTGGTCCATAGCTTGCCTGTCAACAACTTGTATAAAATATTTGTGACTGCCACTTGTATAATCTTAAATATTAATAAATCCATCAGGAATCATATCTGCAAGCAAAAAGGCAGGAAAGGAGTTATAAAGTAGTGTGCAGTACATTTTTTAAACAAAAATGGCATTGCTTATGACCTGCTAAATATATTATATGCATGTACCACATACAAAGCTTGTGCATGAGAAGCACGGTGGGTTATGCGGTAGTTGAAACACGTCACTTTGGATCCACAGCAAACTTTGAAAAGAAAAATAGGTTATTATCATTCAAGAAGAACAAGCGCATGGTATCTTTATAAGAAAGCAGTCTGGATTATATTATTACTGAATGATATATAGCAGTAATCTCTCCTCTGCTTTTGCAGCTGCTGTATTGCAGAATGGAACATGGAAAGCTTCCTCATGTTTTCTTCTTCCTAGGACTCCTCTGAGGCTGCTGTGCTTGTGTGTGAGTGGCCTCGGTTGCTTTTGGAATCCAGATCAGGAGAAATATTACTTCCCATGATGAGGAGGTTTTGCACAAAAGGGAATAGTTTAAGGGGAGAAATCTGAGTGCCTCTTAACAGTGCTTCGAGCAGAAATGGTACCAAGGTCACAGCAATGGTTTTCCTAATCTTGTAGCTCCAGGCCAATGGCCCTACTCAGCTCCAGGTGAATTGCTCTGTAAGTTGCCAGAACTGACCTTGAAAAAAAATATATCTTACTTATTGGTGCAGTTAAAAAAACCAACCAACCAACCAAAAAAAAAACCAAACCAAAAAAACCCACAAAAAAGCCCCCACCCAACAAAAAACCTAACCAGACAGAAACCCCCCACCCCTTCCACAACCTCCCAAACCAACAAAACAAACCAGCCTCAAGAAAACACACACATTTGGTCCCGTCCAATAAGACTATACTAGCTGAGGAAGTCAGGTGGTAGAATCCCGTAGAGATTTTGTCTCCTCCAGACACCATCTTTTTGCCAGGTAGAGCTGTGAAGTATCTCGAAGTCAGTGTAGGGTTGAAGTAAAACGTTTCATTGGCTCTGTCAAAAGTCAGCCAGGGATGGAAATAATGAGTCCTGTCCCACACTTCCTCTCTTGCTTTGTCAGCAAGGTGCTCTGCTGGTACTTCTGGCAGGGTGACGTTGTACTCCTGTCTCAGCAATGGTATCTGCTCTGGAGACACTGTTGTGGTGGTGTATTCCTGCAGCTAGAGCTGGAGGGGAAGTCTTGTTACCTGCGAAATGCCTGGGTAGTATTGAGCTGTAAGACTTTTCTACTCACAGTAGCAGAGCACAGACATCATCATTTGGCACATGGCTTTCTGTTTGAGGTTTCCTCTTGCCTTGCCACGATGACCTGTTATCTCTCTGCCTGACCAGTGGCCTCTGGAGCTCAGCAAGGAGCTGAAGGAAATCTCAGGACTTTGTGTGTTAGTCAATATGATCCTAACAGGAGTAACGGGAGCGAGCTGCAAAAAAGACTTGAAATTATTTTAAAATTTTCGTAATATTTTGGTTGTGTCTTTTTGTTTTGTGTTTTTTTTTTAAAATGAACCATCTAAATTATGCCACAACAGATTGTTAGGAGCAGAGGAAATTGTATTATTAGCTTTGCTAGCTTCCTCCTCCTGAAGGCGAGTGTTCAACTTGGTTTTGTCATATCAGACAATTTGCTAATTTTGGTTTGGCTTGCACTGATTGGTTAGAAACTGCACTGCTCCTTTGCCCACAGCAACATACAAATGAAAGCATCTACAGAAACTTCCTTCTGAGGTTTTTCAGGTGTCCTTTAAGACTGTGACCTCAAGGATACATGGAACCGTTTGGCCTATCTAGTTGCCTGACAATGTAAGATAATTAGATCTCTAAAAATCCATGGGAAAAATTATGAAAGAATCTATTGGATTTTGAGTCTGAAGTATCAAAGCATTTATGTTGCAAACCTGGAATAATTAAGGAATATCTAACCAGATCTTACTCTGCTCCTTCTTATAACTATTTACTACTGAGAAACTTGTAGTATATTTTTGACACCAAGAAAAGAATTGACCCTCTAATGAAAAATGCATTAAAATATATGCCTTAGACCAAGCTTTGGTCTCAGTGTAGAACATTGACAGATTCACTGGAGTGATGTATTCACGCTGATGCTAGCTTGTAAGGCACAGAACTAGGGGGATATTTTAAAATGGTGTTTAATGCTGCTTAAAATGTGCTTCATCTGCTCATGTAGCTGTTGAATTGACTTAAATGATTCATCTGGAAAAGCGACCAACAAAACAGCTTGATGAAAGAGCAAAAGTAATTAATAGTTAATTTGGATGTAAAAAAAAAGTCCTTCTAATACTTAGTGTGCCATAAGAAACTATAATGAGGAAAAAGGTGTGAATCGTAGTGGCACTCAAATTACAAGCTGTTTTCAAAGTGGAGCGCACCTCATTTTTGGGGTAAATATAATTTAACCATAGAAATAGCTAACCGTCTGGCTGTCAATTACTTTCAAATAGCAGAGGCACCAGTGTTGAGATAATAATTGTGTTTTATACAGAAAGGATATGTAGATGCCAAACGCTGTCTAAACTTAAAGTATGTTCTTAGAAATCTTCTAAAAAAATAGATAAACAGCTGGAGGAGTGTGGGGAAAAGGAGACTCTAAATGTGTCGCCTTAAATGTTTAGCACTTCTTTTTTTTGGCACCCTGGTAGTAGGCTATCTTGGGAAAGATCTGCAGGAGGATGTGTTTGTTCTGAATTTCATACATAGGACACTGATATATATTTCAAATAGAAATAGTGTAAACTGAACCCATTTTGGAAGCTTCACAGAAGATTCCTGTTGGGTTTTGGCAGTTTTCGTAGTTTACCTGGGGCCACAGCTTCTGATTCTCTTAGATGCTATTCATAGGGTCATACCAGTATGAAGGAAAAAATAATCTTGAGAGAAGGCTGTTTATTTTGATACCTCTGGCCTGCCTTCAGATGTGAAAAGATCTGGTGATAAAAGCAAATAATATCTTATGATCTTTAGGCGCTTCTAATTATGAGGTTAGCAATTACTATGAGATTGTTTTATGTATTTCTGTCATTATATTAAGAACTATATAAACATATAAATCTGCATAGTGCTCTTATACACAGACATACATAAGAACATAACTTAAGTTACTGAGTCAAGCATCAAAATTTAGGAAAATACAAAATTATGATGGCTGAAGTGATAGCTGCATATCTTCTTTTAAATCTAAACCACACTAAATGATGTGGGAGTTCTGTGGAAAAAAATTCCTGTGGTTACGCAGTTAAGGATGGTTTAATAATGCGTGTTCATGAGGAGGAAGGAAAAGGATTTCTTTTAACAACACAACCATTTTGAATATGAGGGGAAATTCACACCATGAAGAATCCGTGCCCTTTAAGCTGATTCAAGGTGGAGTATCAAAGGGCTGCTCCAAACTGTGGGGATGTAAAATGGTTATTTCTCAGTAGAATCTATCAAAATGGGAATTGTCACCCTCTAATGAAAAGCAGGTGATGTGATACCTCTAACTATGGTGAAGCGTACCTTCCCACTCTGAAAAATCCTCATTTTGGCTGCATTCAACTCTTCGATGTGGTGTTCTCCGTTCTGGTCATCACTACCTGCCTTTTTTTTTTTCCACCAAAAGTCATGCGGTGGGTTTTTTTTTCTGGGGTGTTGGAA
The DNA here is from genome assembly GCA_013400335.1 of Eurystomus gularis. Taxonomy (NCBI): domain Eukaryota; kingdom Metazoa; phylum Chordata; class Aves; order Coraciiformes; family Coraciidae; genus Eurystomus; species Eurystomus gularis. Next base: position 46,462 of record VZZY01005951.1, read on the forward strand.
CTTCAAACACCCCTGGATTATGGTGGATTATCAGTCTGAGAGTCTGGGCTGTTACCGCCCCAGCCCTGCCAGTTGGTGTAAGTTGCTTCTGCTGTCAAAAGAAACACTTCTGCCCCCCACAATCTCCATCTGCTTGTTCGTGTCCAAATATCCATTCCTCTCTTACCAGCCATGACAATTTCTGCTCTCCAGCAATGAATAGGATTAGTGGTATTTTTGTATTAGCTAATTAACTGAGGGGATCCCAAGCTTAGTTCATCACTTGGCACACGTGTGCCACTGTAATGAAGGAAGGATGGGAAGGACTCTCTTCAGTCTTCTACTCAATTACGGCAATTTTTTTTTCACAGAGGTTTCAACTGATTTTTGCTGTGGGATAATGAGATTTGGCTTAACCTCATTGAAAGATCATAGCATGTCACCTAAAGTGTGGGCTAAATTCTAATAAATATGCCTAAAACTTCACATGAGGTATTATATTGGCTTGATAGGAGGATTTTGGGGGGGATGAGCAGTTTTGCTTGGTCTTTGCCAAGGAGAAGTTAAAAGGCAAGTGAGAATAGAAGAAACAACACAGATAAAGAAATATACGGGCACAAAGGTTTGGAGCTCTCCTGTGGCTTTAGCTTGGCTCAGGGATCTGCAAAATCATCAGGCTTCTCTGAGGTTGCTCTTCCTCCTGGGGTAGGAAGTATCTTGCATCACAAAATATCGGTTGGATTACAAGACTACCACCTACCTAAAAAAACCAAACCAAAACCAAAATGTCTTTTAAATTAGTCCTTTTGGGGTTTATCGCTGAATCATTTCAAGGCATTGAGCTCTTGCTACTGCCAGCAGTAGATTTCAAGAGCCTTCAACACAGGAAACCACCAGTCTGCTCATTTCTGTTTAATGATGGGTATATGAATCCGATATTGTTCATTTGGCTCCTGCTGCGTGAGCACTGCAGACATCCTCAACTGCGGTGCCTTTGTCCCACATTGGAGGAGACCTTCTGAAGCTTTTCAGATTAATAATAAACCCAATTTAATTATTGGGAGAAAATTAGAATGACTTTCAAGTAAAACTTGGTCTTAAAGCATGGTGTTGAAGAAGGGACTGGCCACTTTAAGACATGCAAGTGAACCAACAGGTAAATACTTCTAATTTGCTGTCGCTTTGAAATGTCAAGATGGAAAATAGAGGTCCAGTAGCTTATGCTCAGTTTTGGAGAAGGACGTGGCTTTTCCTGTGCATGCAAGTAAGGGGAAGTTTGGTTCCTGCTATTTTAGGAGTTTTTATGGCTGTACAACAGTACCTAATCTCGGTGCAAGTCCTGTGCTTGCTGGCGTTTTGTTTCCAAACTGCAGGGAGTTTCTAACTTGGAGTGTTTGCAGTCTTAGCTGTATGGCTATATTTTCTCTGAAACTGCTAGAGAAGCAATACTAGTTGTGAAAAGCTGCAATTCGTGTTTATCGTAGCAATTTCATCTGGATGAAATAGTTTTGTGATCTACATTTAGCTGGGGGGGAAAAAAAAGCTAGGAAGCTGTATAGGACTGCTGAAAGTTAGTCAAATGCAGTGCCCCAGATTTTAGAAATTACTTCTGGGAATAATTCCAGTTGATAATTACCATTTAAAACTTTCTTTTAAGCTCCTATGCTTAATTACCCGTGTAAATCTGTATTAGGATTTGAAAGTACCATAGATGCAGTAAAAATGAAATGGGAATGTGTTTGCTTGTAGATAGAACAAAAATGATTTTGGTCTTTGATGTGTACACAGCGCTAAATAGAAACAGAAATAATAGCAACAGCATTGGAATGACACTTTACGGTGCTGCTGTTCCCCGTCCCGGTTCTTGTAGGTCCAGTTTCGTGATCAGGATGATGTGCTGGAAAGCCCCTTCACCTTCTGTTTTGTGGGCATGTTTGTTCTGAGGCTGCTGAAGGGGTAGATGTTTGGCGGCGCTTCTTTCTCTACTGGAAGTGTGGTGGCAAAGACACATGCGTTTAAAAAGGTCTAAGTATGGGAAACTCTGAAACAAACATTGTATACTTGGAGAAACAGATTTTTAATTAAATGTGTATTAGGTTTACTGTAGACCAGGTTCATTTACATGGGGCTGCAGCTCGGACAGAAGCTTGCCTAGGTCAGAGCTGCAAAGCAGTGGAAGGCAGAGGCCACTCATGTGGACCTTGTGGTGTTGAGAGGGAAGAACTGGAAACATGGCTTGTCATCTGGTGTAATCAGGTCTCAATTGACCTGATTGGGCTTTCTGACCCAACTTTTCTGTACTCTTTTGGTTCTCCATGTTGATCTTTTTGTTTTACCATGCTTTCCAGCAGTAACTTCAGAGCAGTTTCTCCATTGGCTTCTGAGCATGCCTCATTTGAGTTTACGCTGAGATAAAGACTGTCAAGTCCTATCTTCAGGGGTACCTGAAGCAGGTTTACCTGGACCTCCAAGCTGCCATATGAATGTGTTTTTCTTGTGTGGGTTTTGTTTTTGTTCTCTAGCAAAAGGTTAAAAAGAGGGAAAGAAAGAGGCTGTTGAACTGGCTGCTCTTTGAGGCAAGACACCAGGCATAATATGATAGAACTGCCATGTTAAAATAAGTTTTTTGGAATAATTACAGCCTGTGTGTAAACAGGTAAAACTTTTTTTATTGCAGCCTTGTCTTCACACTGACATATTTCTGTGGTCTTTGTTTTAAATCATTCTTTAGCGTCTCTCCTGTAGCTTTTTTATGCTGTAGATAGCAGACCATCCAGGTAAACTAGAAGACTGCTGTAAGGGGGAGCAGTACCCCTGCTGTACTTAGAATAAAGGGCGAACCTCTGTGGATTAAAGCATTTGGAATATACAGAGGCTTATGCTATACAGATTCAAGCCTCAAGTTTGCCCTCCAGTGCCAAGTTAAAGTTGTCCAACTTTGATAATGTGACACCACATGTCATCAGTGCGACTGTCACCTGCCTGAGGCAAGGAGGAATACTGGCCGGGTTTCCAAGAGGATTATCGTCATTGGAGGGCGAACCTTAGCGTCTCTCAGTTCACATTCATCACCAAAAGGTCAAAAAAAGTCTTAGTTTGAAACGAATTTTAAAGCGTTTTAATAGCTCCGCTGTTACATAAATCCTTAGCACAGGGACTTCTCCAGTGGGAGAGGGGCAGTGGAGCTCCTCCTGCAGGTAGGCTACAGTCTCTATAGCCTCTTCAGCTGCTGTGCAAGGGGATTTTGGTTAAATTGAAACATGTTGGGTTAAGTAACACTTATTTTACTCCATATCTAATTTCTCTGGTACCAGTGATTATTATGGCTTCTATATTGCAGGGCTTTTAAGAACTCATTCTGTAGTCCACAAGAGCTCATGCTTCATGTGAACCTGCCACATCTCTCCCTTCCCTTTGACCTGATGCTCATTAGTTTATAAATATTCATGGAGGAAAGATTAAGGCATGGCTGAATGTTTATGTTTGTATTATAATTAAAGAGCAAATTCCCCTTTCCCACATTCATAGTCTAAAAAGTGTCAAGATTGGGAAAGTCTGTGTATTAATATTAAATGTGCCAAGGGAGCGTTGTCATGGGAGTAGCTTGTGACCTGGCTGTGTGGACTTAGCCTTCATAGTTTTATTACTGTATGCTTACCTGTAACGGAGTTTTAAAATGAAAACCTTAATGAAAATAAATGTTTTTCCCAATATGATTTTGAAATCCTCAAGGAGAAGGAAAAAATCCACAAGAAATGTGTGGCTGAAACTCATAACCAGAGAGGAGAAAGAGGTGATAGAGAGAGGCAGAATATGAGCAACACTTCCAATAACCTTTCGATCCTTTTGCAAAGTGAAAAAGTAGGTAGCAAGAAAGATTTGTAAGTCTGATAACATACCTCCAGAGGACCTAATTTCTTTGCAATATTGTGGTTTTACTAAATCAAGGTCAGATGAGAGCTAGATTAGCTACATGATTAATGTGTATATTGGGCCTAACACAGCAAAGTCAGCCAGCATACTGAGGATGCTTTAATTATAAAGACTGTGCAAATAACCAGTGATGTTGAACCACACAGTAGGTTTGACTGAAACAATGAAGTTATTTCCAAAAAAAAATTGCCATTCAGTCACTTGAGTAGAACTTGCTTCACAAGAAACAGCAGCTTGAATGAAACAGAAGGAAAAAAAAAGATCTGAGCAGTGCAGTGACCTAAAAATGGACTGTTAGGGTTGCTGTGCCCGCCCAGTAGATCAGTTGTGTATGTCCACCAGATCTTCGACATATGTAGTGGTCATGTTCTTGTTCTTTGAACTCAAAAGCCTTGTAGATAAAATAGAATAAGTTTTATTTATTATCCATCCTAAAAAGTAACAGCAAACTGTGCTGAGTTTGAACTTCGTTGTGATTTTTCTTTTAGATTAAAAAAAAACCCAAACAAACCCAAAACATAACACCACAAGGAGTTGAGAGACTGTTTAGAATTAGGCTTGCATTTTTAGGTAACAGTAACTTGGTGAAAGGGTGTTTCTGTGGGAGCAAGGAATAAAATGAAAGGAGGGGGGTGTATAGTGAAATCTATGTAAGAAAAGAACTCAGCCTGAAAGAGGTCTCATAACATAGAGAACCCAAACTCATTGCCTCAGCAGGGCTAGAGCTTATTTGAGAAGAAATCGTGATGCCAGCTTCCCTACTGAAAGGGAAGGGAATTCCATTGCTCCTTGTATCATCTCTGGTGATGCATTAAAATGTAAATTGTCACTAAAATCTTTTCTGTCGCTAATGGAGTTGTTGTCTGCAAGCCAGATATCCATTTTAACTGGGTACTGTACAAACAGTCTCTGGAACAGCGATTTAAGTAGATCACAATTAACAAACCTGACTTGTGGGATTATCTTGGAATGCATAGTTTGTATTTTATGGTGGAAAACCACCAAAAGAATCCTTTTAAAAAAAATAAGGAGGAATCATTTAGTCATCTACTGACATGCCAGCAGAGCTCTGAACTGGCCAACACAGGCCATCTGCATTATTTTATTTTAAAATAGTTTCTAAGAGGAAAATTACACAAGTTGACAGAGTTATTGGCCAGTAGCACTTGGAAAAAGACCTGCATTTGTGATGATCTTTGCAGTTGATCAATCTGTGCTTAGCAGAATAAAGGGCATGATTCCTTTTATCTGGTGTGGACTTAAGTTTTTAGAAAGCCAAGGTAAATCATGCTACCATGTAGTTTTAAGTCAATCGACCTGTGTAACTTCAGCAGCAATATTTACATTTGGAATAATTTTTCCTCCACTGGGGACCTGAATTAAAAATTGAGTGTGGTGTAGGGGAGAAGTGCTGTGAGGCAGAGGGCTGGCAGTCTGGTCTCCTGTTATGGAACAGATCCACATGTTTAAGGAACTGCTGATGTACTTTTATTTTCCCAATACCCATTCTAAGTAGTTTTTGAAAGATAAAGAACTGTGGTACTCATCTGTAGAATGCACTATGTTCTCTTAACTTATTTTTTTTTAAAAGAAAAAAACCTTTGGAGAATACCTTAACTTTTTTTTTCTTTCTACTAGAACAAATGGGCAGCTCGACCAGATGAGGTCTTTGTCCATCCAGCCTTGTGTTTTAAGTGGCTACTAGATGATGCCTGGGAAAAAAATAGATTAACTAGGCAAGCTTTTAGTGAGATTTCCTCAGAGGGATCTGCCAGCCATGAACAATTTGCAGTTCATGGACTCTTTGACCTCTGAATACATATTGGTTTTGTATTTAATAGGCTGTTACTTTTTTAATAAATGTTTCGAGTCTCTTTCAAAACCATGTAAAATAGGAACTATATTATGCTGTGCCAGGAGGTCCACTGGTTACTTAGACTGGTGCAAACCAAGCAGAAATGGGTTGTCTGCACTCTGCCTATTTCAGCTGCTTTGTAAGAAAAAGTGAAAAATTGCCTAGTTAGTGTTGTCCCTGCTGACTGCAGGGGAGTTGGATTAGATGACCTTGGAAGGTCCCTTCCAACCCAAACGTTATTTCCTGTGTCAGAGTCCATCATCCCAAGCATGTGCTCTTCTCTCTCACTTCTTTCCTGCCTCTCATACGGGACAAGACCCCACTTGCTTCAGACCTGAGCTGTTTGATGAACTTAATGCAAGTACCATGTTTAGATTGTGTCTTGAAAACAGCATTAAACAGCATTTGGAAATTATTGGCATGTTATTAATATAATGAAGAAGATCAGTTAATGCACAAGGTCATGAGGGAACAGGGTGCTGTGTTGCTCTTTTGAGAACAGGTGTTTAGGGATTGAAATACTGATATAACTTGGTTTTAGTCCATTAACTTCCTAGAAATCAGCCTGCCCCCCTCCTCTTTCAGAAAGATACCGTGACCTTATTGATAAAGCCAGGTAGAATGAGGGAGCTTGCCAAAGAACAAATAGATGGCAGTAACATCGGTATTGAGTTGAGAAAAATCAGGACAAGCACCTGAAAAACAGAATTTGTGACTCGGTTGTTCGCTTTTCTCTTCCTTGCATCGCTGCTGAGGAAGCCTTGCTGCTGAAAAGGTGGAAACAAAGAGATTAAGAGCCCAAGGGTGGCTGATCAGAACATCTCTTCTCTCTTTGCTTCTTCAGAAGTGGCATCTTTTGTTGTGGTGCTGCTTCTGTCTCTTTTTGAATATTGCTTTTCCAGAACAGAATTAAAATTTTAACAGTAGCAACAAGAGATTCAAAGTTCTTCCACTAATGTATTTTCTTCTTTGGCAGAGTTAATACAATCTTTAAAATCCAGAAGCCGGTCAAGCAAGGGATTTTATTACAAACTTCATAGTGAAAGGGAAGGAGAAAAGAAATATTATTGAAAAAACAGCTTCTGATTTATATTTTAAATATTAATATGTTTCTACCTTGTCTGTCTATCTTTAGTAAATTTTTACAGATCTATTTTAAGGAAGTGTTTGCCTTCGCAAGAGGCAAGCTTTGCATTTCAAATGCTGGGCCATTTTTAATTGCTTATAATGTGTAGGTGTCTACCACCACCATTGACTTCTGGGTTGAGTGTACAGAAATTGAGATTACTCTGCATATAAGCCCTGGATGTTCACTTCTGGGAGATTTGTTGCAAGAAAGGATTAACCCCAGTGCCACCACGGCCCGCCCTTCAACTATGAGAAAAAAATGTCAAAAATACGAGACAATCAGATGTTAAAACTGCTGCACAGGAAAGCTACAAATGCAGGTTGCTTAGGGTTGATTTTTAAATAAGTTGTAGTTAGCTGAGATATAGTTGGATCAGCTTGTAGCTGTGACATGTGACACTAATGCTGATCACCCATTTGGATCCCAGAATAAACACCTCCACAACGACAGCCTATGCTGTTTTCCTGATTTTCCCCAGACCATCTGCCCTAAGGTTGTAAGTCACTAATCAAAATGTGTTACTTGTGGATCCTCAGTTGAATTCAGGTTCTAGTTCATTGTCTTTGTCCTATGATGCCCATTGGTCAAGCCTTGGCCGTTGGAAAAGTTGTCTTTTTTTACCCTATGCCTTGTATGAGCCTTGCTGGTTGCTACAGCTGGTGACACCAGTGGTGTTGGCCACACCAGCTCCTGTGAGGACATGGAGCTCTCATGAGTGATTGAAGTGAGGATCCTAATTGAAATGAGATGAGGTCCAGAATAGAAAGTGGATCTATTATTCAGTGTAAGAGATATCACAGGTTACGTTTGTTTTCAGAACTAAATATCCTCGATATGTTCTACACACAACGCATCCACTCACACAAACATTGAATCTAAGCAAGCGAGCTAACAAATCTGTAAATGATTAAGGTATTTTTGATACTTTCTGAATAAGATTGAGGTTTCTGTAGTTTTAAATTTAGTGGAAATACAATATTTAACATTTGTGTGGAAGGAGAGAGTTTGTCTCAAAGTGACTATGGGCAGGAGGAATTTCTTTATATTTTAACATTCTGAGAAAATGAAAACTGCATTTTTGTTGGTGTTTGGACTGTCAATACCAACTCAATACCCATGATAACAAGCTATGCAGAAAGTTGTACTGCTGTTGTGAGATAATGCTGGCACAATAATTAACTCCATCAATCAAGCTCAGAGCAGGATAGTCCAGAAACAGGGAGGTGAGTCTGGAAAAACTGATAAATGCTATTCAACAGAAGTTCTCAAATGCTCTGCTAGAAGGGATTTCTAAGAAAGTAGTCTTGTTAAAACCCATCTGTCTGGAGACAGTTTCCCCCTGAAGCAGCTCTGCTATGGTAGGATGGACACATAGAAGTTAACTATTTGTTATTAAACTGTAGCCATAATATGTGACTACACAAATTCTCATAAAGATCAGACATATTATATTAACATAATTATTTCACACGTATAAATATCACACACATTCTCATAAATATCATACATAGAGGTCTGTATTATAGGCATATGTTACAGGCTTCCAAAGTGTTGGTGTGTCCAGCGTACGGGTGTACTCTGAAGTGTTTGTTCATGTGGCAGCAATAATGGAAGTCAAGTTTTGCTTTAGAAGTTTTCTTTCCTACTCTGCTCGTTCTGTTTTCTCCTCCAGGGTTTATGCGTAGGTTTACAATGAAGAACGTAGCTGTGTTGTCCCGGAGGCTTTCTTCTCTTATCTTACCATTAAAAGCCAATGCATTTCTGAGCAGTTTAAATTAAATTATCACTTGAAAAAAGGCTGTGTTCAAGCACTCTCCTAATTGGTACCTTGAAACCGAGTTTTTGCTCAGAATTACAGGGATCCGAACAAGGGCTTGATCCACCACTGTGGAAAACTTTCAGCAGTCAAAACCTGTTGATGCCTCTGGAAGCTGTCCCCAAACTTTGGCATCCAAAAAGTGTTCTGGTGTGGCAAAATGATCTCAACTTTGAAAGGACGGAGGAGCTTGGCTGCTGTCTCTGGTCAGCCCTGGGGCATCCTTCTGCTGGCATCTCCTGCAGGCTCAACATCCTACGTTGTGTTCCAGCAAGACACAACTTCTCACTAAGCAGAAGTCTTGTCTCCCTCTCCTCTTCTATGTGTGCGATCAGAGAAATGTCTCATGCTTCATATATAATGGCTTATAGATTGCAGCAATTACCCATGCGGGGAGGAAGAAAACAGATTTAAATGTTTCTTCTCCAAATAACTGAACACTGTATTTCTTGTATGGGTAGAATGTGCTGACTTCAAAACACCCCTCTGAGTCACTGTTGGTTTTGAATTTTCTTTTGACATGTTTAACACCTCTTTGTGCACATAGGGAATGTACGTGTGTAGGAATTTACGGCTTGAGGGGTTGTTGTTGTAGACTGAACACCTAGAACTTGGCGTGGCCCACCATAAATACTGGTCTGGATAAAGCAGACTGAGCAACTTCGCTGAGACCCTTTGAGCAGGAGGTTATATGTTCTGACTGGAACAAATTAATGATATAAGAAGAAACACGCATGCTTAAATAGGAATAGGATTGTCATTTAATATCTACCTGTTTGTTACCTCTGCACGTAGGTTAGGTGACCGTAGTGATCTCTGATACAGGCTGACTAAAGATCTGTTCTGCACTGGTCAGAGCTGGCAAAATCAACACTTTCTCCTATCTAGAGGCAACAGCATACAGAACAAAGTTGCAATTATCCAGTGAGATTGAGCTGCTTATAAGCAGCTAAAAAGAAGTTTATCCTGTATGGGAAGCTGCCAGTGTTGGCAGTAACGCTCTGAATACCCCCAAAATCTCCCAAGACCGACGGGGTTTGTCTGCCCCTGGACCAATGTGCTTCTCAGCTTGGTCAGCTCCCCCTCAGCTGGAAATCCCGGTTTCCAGAGGGGTTTTTCGGGTACCTGAAGCAATTTAAAACTAGCTTGGGCATGTTTGTAATACACTCTAGTTCAGGTGTATTCTGAGCTGTTCACTCCATGTAATTTGAAAACAGATGAGGAAGAAACTCAGTTTTCCCCTCCCATGGGTTTCCATTAGCAGTGGTGGATTACATTGTGCCCCTGGTAATCATAGAATAAATATGTTTAGAAAGTGCTCGATCATTTTAGCAAGTACCCCCCTGTGGCTTCTGCAGTGCCTTGTTTGAATTTTACAAGATGTTCAACATTTTCTATGCCTTATTGGTTTGACCTTTAAATATTATTTTAAAAGTGAATGTGATATCATCTGCAACTAGCAGATAAAGGCTTATGAGTAAAAGGACAATATTTTGTGGGAGGATTTGCTATGTTTAAGAGCAGCGTGGCCTTTGAAGGTCTTCTGAAATAGCGGTAAAATTAGTGTATTTTCTAATAGAAAAACAGCAAGAGGCTATAGTTTATAACCTGAGGTTGGAAGTTTTTCCACATGCTCTGATTTTTTTGTTATTTCCTGTGTCATTAGTCACATGCTGGGCAGCATAAAGGTATGTTTATAGTGAGAGAGCTGAGGTGCAGGAATACAAAGGGAAATACCTTGTTTCACCTTTAATGTCAACTCACCTAGTATATCACTATATGGTTGTAGGGTGTGTGTGAAGGATTTACAGTTTCTTAGAGGAGTCTGGATAAGGATTGTGAAGTAAAAGTGAAATAATGTGGATAACATAATTATATAGAAAGCTATTTTTCTGTCAATTCATAATTACTTGAGGTTTTAGAGCACTTTTTAGATGAACATAATGACTGTAGAACGGCAGTTTGCGGGCTGTGAATAATCTTAGGTGTTACTGTCCTGTGAGAGGAGGCCGGGAGCACGGCTGTTGTGCGTGTTCTAGGATAGGATGGCATCTCCATTTCCTCTTCTGTCCGTGAAAGGCTTGTACGTTCGTTGCTGAAACGCTCACCTTCACTGAGGAGTAGCAAAGAGAACCTGCGAACAGTATTTCCCTCTGACCTTGACCTGGGAGCAGAATGACTAAATAATGCTGGGTGAGATGTGGACTTCTAGACCTGATTGTTTCACTATCCTCCATCAGCCCCTGGTATTTAAAAGGAAAAGTGTAAACAATAATAGAAAGCAATAAAAAGGGTACCACTGATAATTACTGTGTTAAGTGATTACTACTTGTCTTCATGTAGTATAAGAAGCATAACAATGACAAGTTTAAAACATAAAATATTTTTTAAAAGGACTTCATTTAGGGACTTCCCGTTAAAAAAAGAGGGCATTTTTCTATTTTTCTATCCATTTTGTTCAGTTTGGTGAGAGGGCAGCTGGAGGAATTCACTTGGGGTTTAACCCTAGGCTTAATTTCTTCCTCTCTGGTCGGAACTGAAACCCTCTTGTGCTGAAGTCAGTAAATGCTTGCCAGGTACTAAATATAATAAAACTCATTTCTGATTGTATGAACACTTTAATTTGAAGAAAAAAAGGATGTGGTAATGAGTGACATGATTCTATTCTATGGCACAAAGAACAACAGTTAAAAATGTTATAATTAAGTCTCAGTTTGAGTAATAGAATGTCCTTACATTTCATTACCTCTTTCTTTTTTTTGCTGTTTTTCCTACCAAAACCTTACCAATATCTCTAGGTAGTACGCAAACCTTTTGTCAGAGTATCTTATTAAAAAGGACTCACATTAATTGATTTTTATGCTCCTCCAAATTTGAAGCATTTCAGAGATGTTTTAATAGTGATTTTATTTCTCATCTTTCCCAGAACTGGGACTGCAGAGAACTTTTTCCCACTGCTGAAAAAATGACAAATGAAAACTAGAATAATTCAGGACAGATAGATATTTAACTGTCTCAAGTAACACAGCTTCAGTAGCTTTTTACCACTTTGGACATCCACACATGGAGTTGTGTGTGTTGTTGATAACAAGACTTGCTAAGACTACATAAAGTGATCTAAAAGGGATTAATGAGTCTTGAAGAGAGTCACAGCGGGACTTGATGACCGTCTGTAATGGAAGGAGCTCTGTGGATGAGGCTTTAATGATGAGAAAGATTTTCCTTCTGTGTCAGGATTGTGCCACATCGTGCACCTGAGTATGTCTTATAGCTATTGTGGACTTCAGTCAATGCTCCCTGATGAGGAATATCATGACAAAAGCTGTGCTTCTGTAAATAACAGGTCTGTTTAGTAGTTCAGCCACACAACAGAGAGCTCAATGCTCCTAAAGCTGTTCATTTGGTGTTCTATGAAGATCTTTTCTCTGTGCAGCAAAATATTTCACCAAATCTGGCAACAAAAGACCAAGTGACTTCAAAATCATTATGACTTTCTAATTTTGCTTTTGTTCTTGCGCCAGAGTTTCATGATGCTATGCTGCTGTTAAAAATAAAAATCTCATTAGCACTTAAACCCAGGAAAACTGTCTCTGCTTCCTCATAATCTGAACGGGATTAGGGCACTTGTCCCTTGCCCCCGTTTCCAAGAGGGAAACTCAAGTGTATTCTCTGAAACACTTTAACAGCAATTTTTCTTGCTCCCAAAGCAGCAGGGGGATGTTAACCTTTACTCTTAACAGGAGCACTATATAAATTATGTAATCTTGGCAGCAAAACCTGATATTAATACTAAATGATTAAAATATGAATACTTTACTTGACTTTCTTTTGGTTTACTTCGCTTTTTTATTCTTCCAGGAAATCTGTAAAACTTCATACAGAGGTGCCAGCTTCTTGGAGTTGGTTACAGATTAAAAATTTTAGATATTTCTTATTTGCAGCCGTAGCTACTAGTTTATTTTACTCAGAGATGAAAAACATCATTACAGCATCTCCTTTTTTTACTTCTCAGTACTTTCCTAGGATGTCTGTCATGCTGGCATGAAGAGGTTTGAATTCCAGCATCTTCAAGATATTGAGTAATTACTTTTATGCATCATTAAAGACACAGATTTTGTATTTCTGCTTTGGAATTACACATACCCTCAGATAACAGTGGGACACATTGTCCCTGCAATTTAATCTTTGACACTTCTGTTGCGATGGAAATAATACAAAGCAGGAATCTAAGCCAATGAAGGATTCCAGGAAAAAGTAGATTGTCCTTTTTTGCCTATGTGGTTCAAATGGAGATATTCCTTATGAAAAGTAATAACTGTCTTGCAACCACTAAATGCAATGATACCAAAAAAATTGTGTTTAAGATCCAAATGGACTTGTCATATTCTGACTCTTTAAAACCTCTTTCTTGAGCACGGGGCGTGCACCATCTCCCTTTGGTTTGCTTTCCGGCTAGAACTTGCTATTTACCCTTTCCTAAGTCTTGGCATTTAGTAAAAGCTACAAGTTAAACTACTTAGGTGTAGAACTTCATACCCTCTGTCTGGTTATAATTTCTGAGTGTCGCATTTTATGATGTCTTGAAGCTTATACCAGTTTATTTCTTTAGAGGAGGCTGTGGTGTTTACCCTGTACTGATGCTCTTTCACTTACTAAACCTTTCACCTCCTCATCTGCTTAAAGATAACATGAAGTAACCTTGCCATTAAACTTCAGATGTGATTTCCAGGATTGCGGTGGCAGAGATGGTTTGAAAAATGACTCAAGATTTGCAAGAAATGCTCAAAGCAAGATTACTTAATTACATTTCTTAATTACAAAGCCCTTTCACCCCGAAAGGAGACATTATTGTCGCTGTTGTCATTCTTGGCCCCGTATTAATTGCTTGGGGGTACTTAGTAAATCTTGTAGATGCTGGTGATACCTCTGAATGGGAGATCACCCCTGCTTTGGTTAAAGCTGAGGAGAGACTATTTCAGTGGTGTGATAGTTGGCAGGGCTGAAGATTGAGTTCAAATGCGTGCCTGAACAGCCCACTAGTTCTAATTCATTGATGCTAGTTATCATTTAATTATGTTTTTATTTATGAATGGCATAATGGAGACTTCAGAGGCTTTGAGATTACCCAGAGTGTAAATGGGTATTAGTCCCTTTAGTCCTCCGTTAGCTCCATCACATATGCAGCATATTTGTGTCGAATGGAGCATTTGTTTGGGCAGGGTGAATGTTTTGGTATTGGGTCTGTCCCTGGAGTACATTATCTCCAGCTAAAGATATGACAGCCATCAGTGAGCTCCGATTGACTCGTAAAGGTTTTTAAAAAAGGGAATTGGAGTTGTGATTATTAATTTATCATTTAATTCCCCTCTTACCTAATATATCTCACAGAATTTAAATGAGATTTCAGGAAACACTGAACAACATCAGGCGTGAGCAAATACCCAAGTTTTCTTCTGAAAAATAAGAATAGATTCAGTTGTAAACAGTTCAAGTGATGGAAATTTTCTGAGCCAGTTTTGGGGAGAATATTACGTTCAGAGCTCTGCCATCATGGAATCATAGAATCGTTTAGGTTGGAAAAGACCTGTGGGATCCAGTTCAACCTTCATCCCGGCATCTCCCTGACCACTAGACCATGTCCCAAAGTGCCACGTGTACTTGTCATCTTGGCATCTGAGCTGTACAGGACACTTCAGGGTAGCAGAGCCTTGCTTAGCATGTTACACAGGCTGTGGTAGAAACTTCGGACAAACCTAATATCCTCAGGCTGCCTGAAGAACCTTTTAATTTAAATTGTGAATACCTGCTTGGGCATTCAGTAATCGCTTAGGAGAGATTGTCATCTTTCATTACTGCATTAACCTTTAGAACTGACAACTGTGTGCCAGCGCACAATAATTGAGCAGAGGTCCACGAAAATTAGTTTCTTACCTTGTGCTTGCACATACGGTCAGGTCGTTCACTCACTGGAGTGATTTTTGCCAATGACATTCCCTTCTCACTAAATTTAGCTTCATTTTTTTAATTACTGGTTTTGATTGTTATCTTTTTAAAATACTTATTCTAGAGCTAGAGAGCGAAGAACGGGAGAAACACCTCTGCACCCTTTGAAACTCGTAGCTCATAGCTCTTCCAGCACTGCGTTTATGGAATTTAACAGAGCATGGGTGGTAGGCAACTCCCTTTGTGTTTTGAGACCAGGAACAAGCATTTGGGACGTGATGCCTTCTGAAACAGAAACTATTTTTGTTGTTCACACAATCTGTCCTTCCTTGCCTGTGCTCCAACCCAAACGCCCTCACCTAACAAGCTAGATTTCCCCCCCATCTCATGGTATGTTATTCAGAAGTCCTAAATTCTTAGCACTGAATGGAAATGAAGCGTGTGCAATGTCCGTAATGATGGGGCATTGTTGTTACTTCAGTAAACTTGTTTTTGATTATAAGTAACGCTGCAAATCTGACTGGAAAGCGGAACTCATCTCAGGCTTGATTCTCAGTCATATTCCAATGATGTAAATGTAACTGCAGAGTTAAGTGTTTGTAAGTTGGGGTGGACAACTTGGATGTCTACGTAAAAGAAGCCTTAGAGAAAAATTTTGCATATGGAGCACACTTCTTGTCTGAATGCCGTGTTATTAGAGGCTGTTTTCACATTGGATAGAAAGCTTTTGATTTTTGCTCTGGAGGGCTGATTCCAGTTCTGTATTGTCGCACTTCCTTAATTTCTGATAAACTTCTGTATGCTGGGTAGAATTTTACACTTCAATTTCTATTTCATTAGAACTTGCTAATAGAAATCACGCCGTTCTCTGCTTGCAAAGAAGCTACCCAGAGTATTCATACTAAAAGTGCTGGAAATGATGCTGAGAGTAATTTGATTAAAGGACGAATATCTCCCCATATCGCTTCCAGTCACTTAAACAGTTGAATCAAAACCAAATGTTTCTTTCTTCAGCTGTGAATTATTTTCATTATGATACTTAAAACTGGGGGATTGGAAAATGGTATGCAATGATTTTCTTTCCTTAAACAATAAGCAAACAAATAGTAGTTTTTATTATGGTGCTAATAGGATGTCCAAGACACTTCAGAGATAATCGGGCAATTTCCAAAGTACTTATCAAGTGAATTAGAGACAATTTGAAGCTGCAGCAGGATGAATTCATGACTATTAAACTAAATTGTCTTAAATTAATGAGGTAAAGAGAATACAGCTTGCGTCCAGCCTGTGTCCGAGAGTTTTCCCTCGTACAAGCAGAGAGATTAGTGATTTGTCTCTGTATGCAAATGTCTCCAAAGAACTATTTTGGAATAATGTTTCTGAATAATTGCCTTGATATAAATTTTCCACAGGGGTAGTCATACTCCAGAACAAGAATTATGAGATGAATTTTAACGGAAAGGGGTGTTGCTATTTGAAGATGAATATGACTTCATGAAATTTTATTTCAAAATAATTCTCCGAATTAATTATCAGGTATTGGTAAACTTGAGGAATCTAAGCACTTTTGTAATTTATTTAAGGGTTTTGTGGAATTTGGGGCAGGAAGGATCCACAAAATCACCAAGCCGGATGGGGTATGTATCAGCATCCCTTGAAGTCTTACCCCTGTAATTTCGTGGTCTCATGTACAGCTAACGCTATTTGGTTTTTAGACTAAAGATGAATCTTCTACAAAGGTAATTGGTCTTCGTAAACTTAAAATACCGAACAACTACAATTGCAGTTACAGTTCATTTCTCTAATAGTGTAAAATTTTTGCCCTCGTTCTTCCCAAAGCTTAATTTTCCCGATGGAGAACTTGTAATGAAGTCACTTGCTACCTTTATTTTCTTTTTAATAAGTGGTTCTTCATTACAAATTTGCATGACAAGCAATTTAATTACTCCTTGTAGTCCCTGAAAGCTTTGACCATCTTGGTAAATGTAAAATTGTATTTGCAGTTCCAGTGAAACCAATTTATGTTGCATGGGATGGAAATACGTCCTTAGACACAACTCTTTGCAGGGTCACGTCAGATGTTGTGACGTTAACCCGTTAAAAACTTGTCTGGTTACTTTACAAAGTCTTACCTGGGTGCTATCTGGAAAAAGCACTTTGGAGAAATTGTAATGCATATACAGCTACTGATTATATTCTTCATTTTTCTGTTGCCAATTCAACTGCCTTCAGTTAGATTTCTTTCCCAATCCACTATGTGTATCTTTCATGAGCCCTCAATCCCTCAATGCTTGTTTCCATGAGATATTTTTGACGGTTGAAAACAGTTTGAGGGCCAAATGCAGTTTTCTCAAGCTTGGGAACATGTTTTTCGATCTTCAACCAGTGCTTCAGTTCTGTCAGTATATATTAGCATGCCTATAAATGCAAATATTGTTAATGAAAGTTCAGCATCCCCCAGACGTTTATGCTAAAGTAGTCATACTGCTTCTGATTAATCACTTAATTAGCTGATGTTTCCAATACTTTTGATGAATATTCAGGGTTTTTAGATCAATATTGCAATTCCTTCTGGGATCTGGACTGCTACACGTGACAGAGCATGCATGATAGCGCTGAGGATGTTGTTAAACTTTCCTAGCTTGGTTTTGGTTCAGTTATGCTTAGATGTGTAAGGGAGCAGCGAGTATTTGGTATTTGCAGAATCACTGCGAATCCTCAGTTTCCTTTTATGCTGTAGGCTGCAAGAGCAATGCTAACTACGGAATTCTCGCTGAACTTGTCTCCTGTCTATCACTTCTGCCTGTATCCAAGTAAGAAACGATTTGGAGAGCAGCCAACTTACCAATACCTCTTCCCTACAGAAAATATTTCAAAGCCTTAGAAAGCCAAAGGTTGCACGTTAATGTCATCTCATACCCTGATACCAAACCGTGCTGAAGTGCTCGGTGTTCACCAGCACCTCGGTGCGTGCCGGGCAGCGGTTCTTGGAGCCAGCGTTTGACATGCAGTGTTTGTATCGCCCTTCAAGTAGTCGCCAATGGACTGGCCCTGTGAAAGATGAAATATGTCGTCAATTAAATCTGATTATAACGAGTTCACAGCTCCTCAGTGGGACGATTTTACTGTGGCTTGTTGTCTTGATTTGATAACAGGCTTATAGGATGAAAACTTTTCTGGTAGCATTTCTGGAAACATAACCAAGAGCGATGCCAAAAATATAAGGGGCTAATGTCAAGCTCATGAAAGGCTCTGGAAAGTTTCCAGTTTTCACTGGTGTTGAAATTTTTGGTGGGACATAAGGTAGAGAATAGAAAATATTAAATTTTATTTAGAAATAAATCTTAAAATAGAGCTCTTTTAGTCAGGCATAGTTAGGAGTTTGACTGTATTTTCCAGGTATACGAATGTGGTTTGAATCCTGATGCTAAAATGAAACATGCCCCTTTCCTGGAACTAGAGTAGGTAATTTTTTCATTAAAATAAAATAAACCAGAAGCTTGTACAGGGTCTCTATTGTTACAAAATCAGGCACGGACACGGAGAGCTCCTGGAAGCAGCGTACTTGAACTATGCTGAGTAGAAAACTGGGCTCTTGTTGAAAAGAACTTTAATACAAACAGTGATTCTGTGTGTTGTCAGTTGCTTCAAATTTTGCTTTCCTAATATTTTTTTTGGTGTAACCTGGGATGTATATAAAAGTATACGTATGTATTTCTTGCAGTGGTTGTTTTTGGAGCCTTCTCATCAAATGCGAGAAGGATTTTTAGTCAGACTGGTCTCTAGTAGGATCTCTCACTTCAGGGCACACCTATTATTTGTATTTCCTGGTTAGAAAAGGAGCATACCTAGAAAAGTCGCAAATGGGATTGATACATGCTTGCAATAAAACTTTATTTGATGTACCTATAGTCAAAACACGTTGCTGTTTGCACACCAGTTTAGCAGCTCTTAATGGCAATCAATCAAAACGCCACTGCCTCTAATTACTGGGGCCTATGTGTCGTGGCATAAGGTGCCAAGTTGGTCTTGTCTTTAAAATATGACTATGTTTATTAATGACAAATGACTAAATAACGAAGCTACTATTTGTAGGGCATTAGTTATCCAGAAACCCAGCCTGTGGTAGGGGCTACAGAAGCTGTTTGGAATAGCGATGGTGTGTGTTCCTCTCTTGTACTTCTCACGGATTTCTGCAGAAAAAGGCACTTGATCATCATTACGAAAATCTATCAATGTTATCAATCATAGTGACTTGTGAATTTTAGGAAGACTGGAGTTACTTATTCTTTAAAAGTCGCACTGCTAGGATGGCATTCATCTTGGGTACCTTCAGCTGTCTGGAAGTTGTATCCCTATAAGATAGTTGCCTGGACTCCCTCTGTATTTAAAGGAGAAAATCGGGCATTTTAAGAGGCAGATTTTTGTCTGCCTATTTAATCTACTGAAGAAAATTTCAGCTGGTGTCCATCAGCCTCCACTGAATGTAGAGTGCCTCTGTAATTAGCTTTGTCTCTTCACCTAACCCGATATGACCAATGCTGCTAGATGTATCTTTACTTCTCAGAGTCTGAAATCTTCACATTAATAAATTGTGTAATTGTTTACCGTTATTAGCAAAGTAATTTCTTTTTTTCTAGTTTAACTGGAATGAGAAAAATAAAATACATTCCTATAGCTTCAATCTGGAATGCCGCTTTGCCAATCAAGCTCACAAAAATTCTAAGTTGCGATGTATCAAACCATGACCAAAAAAAGAAAAATACTCGGATGAAAGTAGAACTTTTTGGAACTATTTTCTGCTCAAGAAATTGTTTCCAAGTGTTTTCTACAATTCAGAACTTCTGAGTCAATTTTGAGCTTCTGGGATCGGTGTGTATTTGATCTTTTTAATATGGTTAATCTCACTTTGCTTCAGTGTGGTGTTATTTATGGTAGAAAAATGATCTTGGGGGAATAGGTGGGAGAGCTTAAAAAGGATAAAGAAACGCTGAGAAAAAGAGAAGCAAAAAAACTGAGTGGAAAGCAGTCGGAATGAAATGAAGCTTTCGAAGTAGATTATACATGTCAGTTGATTGAGGAATCTGGGTGAGAAAGGATTTTAGCCATAATCTAGATAAAGAAACATAACTCGTTAGGAATGCTGTGAGTTTGGTTGAGGAGGAAACAACTTGTGTGTGCTGAATTTGACCAAACAAGGACTTTGTAAAAAAAAAAAAAAAAAGGTAATGCTGAACTATGGGAGAGAGGCATTTCAGCATGATGTTAAAATGCATATTCTGAAATAGGTTATCAGAAATAGGTCCGTCTCATTGACAGAATGTGTGTAAGGTGGGAAAGGCTGTTAACTGGTAACTGAAGGCAGAGAAAAAGAAAGCTGTGCGTGATCTTGTACTTCCTGAAGTATGCCTTTCTGAAAATATTATTTAAAACAGTCATGCTTCACTGCCACATCCAGAAGCAGTTGTATCACTCCAAGTATATATTTCTGGGAAACTTTGGTATACTGCAACTCTGTTATTATATTATTGGATGATTATACGTGCTCTCTCCCTTCAATGGCAAATCAAAACGTGCTACGTGTGTGGTAGAATACTACCTTGATTATGCCTTTACCATTGATAAATGCCTTTGTTTCTGCTGTGTTCACTTGCTTTGCGTCTGAATTTGGTTGTGTGTGCCAGCTAATGGTCTGGTACAGAGCACCAGAAGTGAAAGAGGCCGTGGCTGGACTTCCAGATTCCCCTGGGCGTTGGAGGATGGGGAGGAAGATGCCAATTTGATACTAATCCTTTGACTTTTCTAAGGCTCTTTACAGATTGTGGATAAGTAGGTGCAGTGATTCTGTGGCACAACAGCATAACTGAATGTTAACCATTAATAGAACTTTGTAACGAATTTAAATAGCAATTGAATAATTGAACTGTACTAATTGAACCTGTCTGGTTAGTTCCTTGTTGGTTTTGTAGAGAAGCCAGAGCAAATTACCTAGTCCCCTTCTGTCAAAAAACCCCCACAAACCTCCTACTTCTTGTTTAACTTTTACCACTCTTCACACATATTCAATTCCATAGCTTCAAAATTATTTAAATTAATATATTACTTTTTGTGCATAGGAAACTCACATATGCATCATACTCAGCAATGTATATCTGTGGGTTTTCATCTTTAAAGATATTCAGAATTGGCAGTTTAATGTAAGCATTTATCTATATTCTGATTGCGTTTCAGGTGAAGCAGAAGCTATCTGTCCACCCATGGCCAGAATAAACAATAACAGCCAGCTGGGTCTCAGAGGTACTATATAAACAATTATTAACACCGATAATCGAAACATCCAAAACAAGGTACCCAGCAAAGTACACAATGAAAGATACAAAGGAGGAGCAGAAAAGTTGTCTTAATTTGAAATATTTCGTGTTGGTATACTATAGGTTTTGTTTTTTTAGTAAAAACACCTATGCTTGCATATAGGTATGTAATTCTGTGATTCCATAAATTATGTGTGAGGATAATTTGTGGAGAGCATAATGTTTTGGTGGTAGTGTGGGACTTCAGGATGTTTCTAATTAGAAAATGGATGTATAACTGCACCAAAGACCAGCAACCAGAATGCTGGAATTTTACCTTCTGATCTGATAAATAATTTTCTCATTCACTTGATAAATTCAGTCAGTTTCTGTGCACCTTGTTTGCCTCTGAAAAATGAAAATAAAATAGTTTCCTGGCCATCAGGCTATATATAAGAATAGTTTTCATTTCTGTTGAATATATTGACAGGAAAGAAAGCCTTATCCACAAGAGACATACCCAATAATATTTATTTTTTTAAAATGTGGAAAATATAACTTCATCAGGAAGTGGCCAACTTCTAGCTGTAGATGAATTCAAAGTATGAGTCCTTCTGAAGGCACAACTTTCTGGCCCTTATTCAGATACAAACAAGACACGCTGAAGTGATTTCTGGAGCTATTGCATTTTAGAATGCAATGGCTATTTTAAATCAGTTTTGAGGAAACAGTTTTTTGTTCTTACACACACGTTCAGAACCAAATCTCTACAATAACTTCCTTGCTGCTAGCTATTTCTTTTCTATAATCTGTTAAATAAGGGGCTAGCAACTTGTGGCTACTGTCTCCAGTTAACCTGTAATTCTTTGAAAATTGAATCCGTTGGTTTTATTCTGCCTATTTATGAAATAGTTCTGTGGCTTTTTGATTTTTCACAATAACTTTATGAAGAAAAGCCTGCCCATTTTTGTGAACTAAATATCAAACAACATGTTTTTGGAGTCTGAAAAAAACTCGTTTTCTTTTTGTAGGTTATATTGAGCTAGCTCATTATTGATGTCTTCAGTGTTTCCAAAATTAATAATGCCGTGTTGCACTACCTGATAAAAAAAATTAAACAGAAACCTGAAAGAGCTCTCAGTAGGGACTGAGAAGGTAACGCAACATATTCTAGATCACAAGTGATCTTATAGCATGTGATGTTTTTTTAAGTAGTGTCATGTGAATTAAAAGACTATTGAGTTAAAATCTAAACCTGTTGAAGTAGTCCTGTGCTATGGAACCACCAGGCAGAATACAGAGAACCTTGATTCAAGTCAGTATCTGTTGAGTCTCTCTCATAATAATCGTTTCCTCCGCAAGTGCGACCTGCAGTAACAAAGGATTTGCCCGCTGTGTGAAACTACGTAAATAATCTCTGTAAAGCTGAGCATCCCAATCAGAACGGGAGGTTGCCCTTTAATTTATACAAATGATACGCATTCTCATTTGATTACTCATTTGATATGCTTTTTTTTGATCTGCCAAAGCTGATCAGCTATTCACTCAATGGCAGTGGTCTTGTAGTAATGAATTCATTTTCATGTCTGTGAAGCAGTAATCACAGGGACCTGTCCTTTAATAATTGCTAATTAATAGAGGTACATATTCAGTCTTTGCTTTCATCATAATCATTGGGTGACACTTGGCATAGAAGAAAATAATTGTGTGGAATAAATGGTATTTCTTCCAGCTTGAAGTGACTCAGGACTAGGAGATGCTCAAGTAGATGGTGGCATAAATGCAAAAAAAAGTCACTAGTAAATTCTCTATTTAATATTTAGATAGTTGTCCCAATTTCCTGATTTCTCTACCATTTTATGCTTAGGGTACATTTAGCTTTGAAATCACACCCATCCAAGCAAAAGAAGTGAGAGAGAGGAAAAAGATAAAAGGAGGAAGCGTTTGCTCCTTTCCTGGACCATTATTCTATGTTTGTAGGGGCTGACCAGGAGACCTGACAAGTACATGTGATGGAGCTCATGAGGTAGCAATACAGGGAGTTACTCTGGCCTTGAATTATGATATAAACACTAGTGGATTTGTTGCCACTGATGTCTATAATAGGTCTTTGAGAAACATGGAGAAGTCCACTCCATTTCTGATGTGTTTATGAAGAAGTGGAGACTATTTTTTTGGCCATGTACTGTTCTGTGGGCTTTTTTCTAATGTGTATCATAGACACATAATGGTAATAACATTGCTATTGCAAAATGTGGTTCAGATATCAAACTGCTCTAAAGGTGCAAAGATGAGCAGAAGAAGCACTCAAGGCCATAATTTAGTGCATCTCACACTACTAGATTCTTCTGCTGTCTTTAATCTTCAACTACGGATGAGGTCTGACTCTCTTCCCCATGATGGCTGTCTTTGAGTGTTTTGGGTGGCCACGGTTGATGTTCTGATGTCTTTCTACTTGAGTTTAAACAAAAAGGCTGTGACTCTTACAGAACACTTCCTTGCTTCAGTACTGCTCGTTGCCAGAAAAAAATCTGGAGGCTCTGTCAGCTCAGTGGGATGGCAGCATGACTTCAGGTGTTTGTTCTTTTAATTAATACCCTTCGATACAGAGTCATCTAGGCTGATAGATGACTCTGCAGCTGATGGCAGGAGAAGACATGGTTTAGTTAGTAATCCGCTGTTTAGTGTTGCCACCTCCATTGAGCATTAGCTCTAATGTATGTTATGTACTAGGGAATTGTTTGGGAGCCAGATGGTCGGCAGGGCTTAGCTGTTGTACTGGTGCACAAATACATCAGGGAAGGAGAAACTTCTGACTTCTTCCCTTCATCCTTTCATGGTCAAATAAAGACTGTCTAGCTTCTGGGTTTTCTTCATGAGACAAATCATTGTATAAACCTGATACAGGAATATTTACTATACATACATCTCAAAGGAAAATATTTCAGAGCTCCATAGAGGACCTTCTGTATGAACCACTGATGTGCTATTTAAAAAAAGAAAAATCTTCAGACAGCTTATATGAAATTTCCCTCCAGAGGTTTTTCCATAGAGATGCTGCAGATATTTCCAATAGTTTATAATAATCCATCCGTTCATGACTTCATTCTCTTACTTTACACTGAACAAATTGCAATGTTGTTATAAGTCCCTGTAGTACGCTGTTGTTAAATTCTTGCATTTTTTGTAGTATGCATTATCAGGCATAAACAAACATTACAACAATTTGCCAGACAATCATAAAATGATTCTACACTATGCAATGTTTTAAACTTTGAGAAGCAAATTAATTTGCATATATCCCTGGTGCATTATAAAGGATTAGCTAAAGCTATTTCTGTGTAATGTAATTCTTTTAGCTCATTTTCATTTAGGGGCAAACCCAGGCTAAATGTGACGAGTAAATTATTCCCTGCAAATAACTTGCTCATGTCTAGTTGTGGAGACTAACCTTAAAGAATTTTCAATAGAAAACTAATTTTCTTAAAGCACCCAACATAATGTCTAAGGATTTCTTCTATTTACTCTGCTCCGCGTATCTTCAATCCCTTGTGAAGTTTGTTTATGCTGAAACTAGCTTTTCAGGCTTTGCATCTTGGAAATAAACTGGAAGAGAAAGGCTGAACCAACTATTTAGAGCTACATATCTTGTGGTTTGTGACCATTAGATGGTTGCTTGTTTTAGAAATGTCTCAAATTGACAGTCAGAGAATGGTTTCTTTACAAAAATCTCCCGTTTAGAAGAGTGTTTATTACAAATACTCTGTATTTTGGGAGCTATGTACTCTTTTCCCCCCAGTTCAGCTCCTTCACTTTCTCTGCTTCAATCAAACCTTGCCTACACTCCGACAGCATAGGACAACTCGGTCAACATTCAAGAGGCATCTGTCTGATCCAAGTGCAGATGGGCTGCAAAAGCTCGGGAAGACTTGGACTTAATTTGGGATTCCTGGCACTGAGCTTTGTCCACCTTTTTCCTTGGTTTGAAGAACTGACACTGAACTTGCTTAACTAACTTCTCCAGGCTTCATTCTGTTGAATAAGCATGGGAGGAAATTCTGATATATTTATTCCTGTCTCCTCCCAGATCTGCTGCCTCTGTCAGTAGTGGTGAACTCTGGGAATATGTCTTCCTCAAATTGCCTGGGTATTGCATACAGAAAGGCTCATGTTCTTTGCCATTTAAGCACTAATTATTAATTTGAGTATAACTTTATTCTGTTTTTACCTCTTCAATGTACAGAGTATGTTTTGAGGAAAATTAGGGAAGGAAACATGTTTCTAGCTGATGTTGTGCTGTTGAGTCATAGGCTGGATTTGATGATCTTGGAGGTCTATTCCAGCCTCAGTGATTCTGTGATTCTCTTCTGACCCTATTGACAGATACCTATGCAGAAATAAATGCTACAAGAACATCCATGATTGGTTGAAAAGATGAATTGCCAATACAGCAAGCCAAAATGCCATCTCCCAACCTTTTAGGAGCCAGCATCTTATCTTATCTTTTCCCTTGAATTTTTTCTGCTCAGCACTTCCTGCATCTGTGACATGTCCCTTGCTGGTTGGTAACTGCTGGGAATGAAGCTGTGCTGGGAAGGGGCTGCGGTGCCCTGCCTCAAAACGACATCAGGGCTTACTACATCTTGGTGTTGATGCAGGCAGAGGGGTGGTGAGGGGCAGTGAGCTGATGCATTCTGTCGTCTTGCAGAGACAGGTCTCCATCGGGCAGTGCCTTGTTTCTCACAGTGATGTGGAAGTGGGGCAGGTGCTGTTAATGTCACAGGGAACATATGGGATGGCTGAGAGTAAAGGAAAGGAGTAGACAGGAGGCTGGGAACAGAAAAAAGATCCGGTTGTGAGAAAGTATTTATTGCATTACAGCCTTTGAAGAGCATGAGGAGAACTGGAGATGAGAAAGGAAAGAAAAAGGGCTAGATAGACAAGCTCGTGCCTATGTACTGATGTGTCCAGTTAAACTAAATAGCTAAAATGGTCCTGTAGAAACTAGATTTCCAAGACATGACACATACCGATTTCCAAAATGAAAATTGGGGTGGGAAGGGGAGGAAAAAAAAAACCCAAACCAACCCACCAAACCAGGCAGGCAATTCCTGTCATTACAAAGGCTGAAAACATGACTAGAAAAAAACATTGGGGCTGACAGAGTTTTTAGAGGACAGCCAAAAACCTCATCAGACTGTATCCAGGGAATAGCAGTGTTCTATCATGAGCTGCCAAGTGAGGGGAAAGCATTTCAGGGGTGTTCAGTTTTCACTGTAGAGCAGTGAAATGCTAGTTAGTATCTATGTAGATTTGGGCTTTTTTTTATTCCTAGGCTTTCAATAATTTGGCTTCATCATACTGTTAGTCCCCTAATTGTTAAGCAGAAGAAATATAAGCAATAAAGATTTCTCACTCAATGCATTAATATATTAAATTTTGTTGCTTAATAAAAGTAGATGTTTGTTATGACAAACATGAACATACACAACTATGCCCTTCATAATTGAGGTTGCGTTTAATTAACTTCACAGTGATTAATTGTTTTTTATTTTGGGTTTTAACATATCAATGTTTTAAAGTATTTTATTTAATATGGAGATAATGCCATTTTAGAGCTGGCAGAATTTTCTCTTTTAATTCACATTTTCTCACTGGGAAATAAAGTTTATCAAACTTTACTTTCTTAAGAAAAAGGAATGGATTTAACTAAAAGTATCTTTTGATAATTGCAGTGAAATGGCTTTTTGATTCTTCAAAGAAAGCAGAACTTTTACACCTGAGCTGTGATGAATTTAACGATTTCCATCTCCAAACGGTGATACTTTGCATCTGTGAAGCCACATTTCAGAGCGCTGTCGGCATTTCCCGGTAGTGCCACCAGCTCAGCACGGTGGGCTCCGTCTTCCCTAAGGTGTAATATCCACGACAGAAAATCGCTGCTTGTTGCAGCACTGCTGTGACGCATCCCAGGGTTCCCAATGGCGCCGATGCTCTGACTTTAGCTTCTTAATAATGATCAGTATTGCTGGAAATATTAGAAATGCCTGAGTGACTATCAGTCAACGGACAAGAGCGTCAAAAGGAATTGTCGCCTCGGAGCAGCGGCTTTGGCTGGTAGATCTGAAACTGAGCCTTCCCACCAGGGCATTGCCTTGCGAAGGGCAGAACAAGAGCACAGAGCATCAGTGTTTGGAGGCAAATAGTTTATTCGTACAACTTCTTCTTTCCCGGGGCAGCTCTGCTGAGAATTTTTTTTATTTTTTTTTTTTATTGCTGGCTGACATTTTGCTTGAATAAATTGAGAACCAGACTCCATGAACTTGCACTTTGTATGGCTTAGGAGGCGGCAAACGCATCATAATAGACTGTGCCTCCTGAGAACAAATCCTAGGGAAAAAGACAAGTTTTATAATCTGTTGGCTAAAAATAAGCCACACATAGCTTATTCAAGACTGCATTGGCTCTATTTTTGCTTTTCTGCAGGATCTGCTGAGCTCCTAGGTGGGCCTTATTGAATTCCCATAATGTCCAAATCGGCATCATAATCACCTGCTGCTCTCCCAGTAAGCTGACCAAAATAAATGTCAGTTGTTCCGGTGTGCCTTTACTATGCCTCGAACATAATACTTCATTTCTTCACCAAATATTTTTTCCTTTATTGTTGTTGGGCAGTGATGGATACCATGGATTTTTTTTTTTCTAATTTGCCTTTCTAAGTTCTTGCCTTTTCTTTCCCCAAAATATTTTAGCACTTGGCTTTGAGTTGCCTCTAGCTCATTCTCTGACTTTATTCTTTGTGGTCTGCTGTCACCCTCTCCCTGCTCCTCCTCCTGACAGGAGTGGAATGTCATCCCTGAGCCAGAAGGTCATAGAATCATAGAATGTTAGGGGTTGGAAGGGACCTCTGGAGATCACCAAGTCCAACCCCCTGCCAAGCAGGACCATAGAATCTAGGGCAGGTTACACAGGAAAGCATCCAGATGGGTCTTGAAAGTCTCCAGAGAAGGAGACTCCACAACCTCCCTGGGGAGCCCGTTCTGGTGCTCTGTAACCCTCAAGATAGTCATGTAATGACTCCGTTGCAATAACTAATTTTTCAAGAGTAGGTTTCGCTGCTAGCAGCAATGCCTTTCATCTTATCACATCATTTACCATCCGTTCCTCTGGAATTCCCTTGACTCAGCCTTTAAAAGGTGCTAAGCTGTCGAAAATAGGTAAATGCATATGTCTGTTCAGTAAGAGGTCTGGTTCCTCCTTTAACTTGCTCTTGCATATACAGCATTTATTCACTACTTATTTTTTAATATTTTAATTCACATTAAATGCAATATGATTTTTTTTATTTCATGTTAAATTATATGACTCCTATTGAAGAAACAGCACAGAACACAGGCTGCAATTCTGAGATGGCTGATCTTTCACCCGATCAAATGGATATAATGGGCCAGGGCTGTTTGGAAGAAACTGATTTAAGGAGGAGTACTTGAATAAGAGACGGGAAAGGAAACCTCTGATGTCTAGTTTAAATATTTGAAACTGAGGGTGATCACTGAGTAAAGCTATTATGTGTGTATTCAATGATATTTTGTACAAAAATAACTGATCTAAAAGTCACATATGTCAAAAAGTCAGGTTTCTAAAGTAGAATAACTTCTGATTTCACTTGCTGCTGAAGAACTTTATACTGGAAGTGTTTCAGCGGTGTATATTTCTAATCTCCTTACTATTCCTTTGAAGGGGCATAAGGTGGTTTCTTTTTTTGTTTTTAATGGAATATGCATCTATTTAACATACATCCTTCAGAACGAGGAAATATAATCTAAACCATAGCTTGATTGAGGAACTCCAGGATTCCTTTCTGCACATGTTACTTGCAAAGAGAAATCAGGTGCTGTGATGCTTATCTGTCTAGACTTGAAGTCACTTGAAATTACAGATGAAATAATAAAAAGAAAAGGGACTTTGGGGCTCTGTTTTCTGCAGTTAGTGTGGAGCATCTGCAAAAATCAGCCATAAAACTGATAGTTCTTTCTTACTCCCACTTCACTGATATTTTTAGTAGTAACTTTGAATTCTTTATTCTTTTTAATTTGACACCATTTTAAGACTACTTAAACATTTTTTTTGCTTTAACTAAGAAACTCATTATTTTTAGCTGCATATTGACATTTTTCACGTTTGGAGAAATGTGTCCTTGAATGGCTGCCAATAAAACTTTTCTCCTAGATTCCATTCTTTTCATCGGTTATTGTTCCCTCATCACCCCAGACAGAAAAATAACTGTAGTTATCCCATCACCATTTGTGCTGATGTTTTTGACCTACTAAAAGAATGTATTTCTTTCAAAGATATTCTGGATAGAGCTGATTTATTCCTTTCTGGAATTTTTACAGGGTCTTTTCTCCAGATATTTTTTTTTTCCCCCCCAGATGGTGGATAAAGGCAGGGAGTGTGTGACCTGTCTTACTTTAGTGGAGCTTCGTGGGTTTTTTTCCTCTATTGATTTAGTAATTTCAACACTTTGTTTACTTTCTGCCTTTTTGGAGGGCTGGGGAAAGAAAGAAGAAAGCTTATTGCGTTCAGTGTTCAGACAGTCTATTCTTCAGCGCTGAAGATGTCTCTAACAGTCTCCCTTAGGACTCCTTGCTTATGCTTATGATTGTTTATGGGATGTCTGTTCCGCTTCTGATGTGCTTCCAGTGTGTGATTTCTGTTGTTCTTAGTTTCTAGCATATAGCTGAATATTATCAACAAGATCAGCTGAAACATATGTAACATGTCGGAAAAATGCTGTCAATCACTGTCTTCCTCATAACTTTTACTTTTCACCAGTTTCTCAGATTACCCTGGATGTCAATTAAATTATTTTTTGTGGCAGGTATTTACGTTAATTTAAGGCTGGTGGGTTTTCTTACTCTTCACTCTTTGCCGTGATTCCAACCTGCCTGCCCTTTTCACATTGCTGTAACCACGTAGCAAGACAATTGGCACAAGGGCACATAGGGGTTTCATTTTGCCCAAGATTCTTGCTATGCCTAATAATCTCACCTGGTTTTCTTTTTTTTTCTTTAAGATTCTCTGTTGATCAGTTTGCCTTCTATTATTTTTGATAGAAACAAAGAAATGAAAGATTAGGGGGGGAGTTCAACGCAGCTCTGATCACTGACAAGGGAAGAAAGCTTTTTACAGCAGAACCTGTATCTGTAGGCAAAAAATAAAGGTCTTTACAAGCAACGATTACAAAACTGAATGAGTAGAAGAGGCATTATAAAGATGTTAAATCGGTAATATCAGAGCACATGGAAATGTTTAACTTGCTTATTTCTGAAGAATGCTGTGTTTTAAAATACCCTCCATGCACTTGGGTAAAGGCAAGGTCAAGTTGATATCAAATGCTCCGTTCTTTGTGAATGAAACAGCCGGGTAGATTCCCTTCTTTATCCAAGGTCCTAAATGTCACAAGGGCAGACCAAAGGTTGTGTTTGATACAAACTGAAGTCCTCAAGTTTGGGCAGTTTGGTCTCTTTAAACACAATACATTTGCTGAAGCTGGCAAGTAGTTATTTACTCATAAGTTCTTCCTTTTTCTAAAGTAAAATACTACTTGTGTGTGACTTATACTCCAAATAAATGATTCTAATAATGCACAATCTCTCCAGCTGTTTGCTGGCCGCCAAACCTTCCCACCACCGCCCTGTACAGTTCTTATCCCTGGCATGGCTCTACGCTATGGAAGTGGCATCCTGAGCTGTTGTCACTTTGTGCTCTTACTGTTGTATTTTCCTTCTAAGGAAAGGAAATTAATTCACTGAACTTGACCTAATATTTGGTCCTGGAAGTGAAACTTCCTGAGGAAATGCCGTGCTAAAGCACAAGCAGCAAAGCAATCAAGTTTACACGGTCTGAAGGGGAGATTCTAAATGAAATGTGGTTTGTGCGTTCACAAGATATTGTTTAGCTCCAAGTGTGAGTCCCTGTGTGCAAAAAAGGGCACGAGTCCTGTGCTGTCCTCTTCGTATTTGGTGTAGTTACTGCAGTAGGTGTGAATCACTGAAGCTTAGATGTGTCGCATCTAATTCTTATTTTTGAGTGTAGACTTTTCTGCTTCGTGAAGGGTTGGATCTATGACTGCTTTGCATCTCAGAAGCAGCTGAAGTAGTGTTCTAGGTTTGGCTCAGCGTATTAGCCATGTACGACATTTCTTGTTTGGGAAGGTTCTGTTGTACCCAAAGCCAAGATCTGCAAGGTACAGTTTCGGTCAGTATGACTGGAACAGCCTGTGTAGATGCTCTTGGCTACCAGAAGATGTGTAAAACCATTGGTTAGAAGGGCAGCCACGTACTATGTGCATAAGGAAATTAGCTTTGCATAGTAGAACTGGGGGTAGGAGGGGTGACAAGAGGTTGTCTCAGACACTACTGTAGTCAAGCATATTTAGCACCATCGCATACTGTTACTTCTCATCTCTTTTTAGAGTGGAATCTCTGAATTAAAGTTGGGTTTTTTTCTCTTTGTTAGAGTTTTCCGAATCTTCTAGGTGTGACTACAATATACTTGACAAATAATGAAATATTGCATTTCAGCATATTTCCAGCTGAGTTATTTTCCCCAAGACATTGGAAGAATCAGATCTTAAATATTCACCTGAATCCCTGACGCTTTAAAGAGTTATCTTTTCTTTGGTGTCTCCCAATGAAATATTCTCTGAAGCATCCTATATTTGGGTCAGAAGAAGCCAAAGTCCAAAGCCTTTAAGCTTCTTATATGAAAAGAAGATTCAAAAAAGCAAAAATGATGGAAATAAAGTAAAAGTAATACTGCTGCACATGTGCCAAATTGCCCAGTTCAGTTCTTCAGATAGAGCAATATAAGTGCCTAACATATGAACGTACTTCTCTTCTTGCCTGGTCTGCTGACAATACTAATTTTTTTCTTAATGTGACTTTTGTGAAATTCTTTTTATCCTTTTTTTTTTTTTTTAAAATATAGCTACTTACCCCGAAGTTTCAGCTCTGTCACTGTCAATCCCATCAGCATGTTAGTAAGACTACAGAAATGAACCCACTGACTTTTGACGTCACACATGCCCTGCAGTACTTCAGAGCACGATTATCTTTAAATTTCTTACAAATACAGCAAGTGTGTTGTTTTGGGGTTGAGTATATGAATGTGGTTACTTATAGTGAAGAGAAGTCTAGCTTATAACTGTGCATTTACGTTTAATTTCTTTCAATACAAGTGTCAGGGGAACCCTCCCTGAAATGGGTGTTCCAAGTTGTCTTCATTGATTTTAATCATCTCGTGTTGGTCTTCATTGATCATCACCCAACCCCAATAAATATGATTTTATTTATTTATTACAAGGAAAAATGGTTTGGTATCTCGATATGAAGAATCAAAGCAAATTAAGCATAAAGGTTACAATGTTGCAAGGATCCATGCTGAAGGACTCTGGATCCTTGAGACTTTTCTGTTTAAATGCTTGAAGACTTGGTCTCAAATCACCAGAGATTAGTTACCAAACAACTTCTGCCTGAAGTATTTTTGAAAGCATAAGCACTGAATTGTTCCTGACAATTTAGTCCTTTCAGTCTCTGATTTTGAAGTTGTTTTTTTTTTTCCTCATCTCTTTTTCTTGTTTTCTGATATTTTCTGAATTATTTTTAAAAGGTGTTTAATCTGTGCTGGGCTGCTTATTTCAATCCTTTTGTGTACTTTCAAGAATTTTTTTTATTTTCAGACGCAGAGGTCTGCATAGCCTGGTAACTTCTTGTCCAGCCCTCATCTCACTGGATGGATTTCTGTCTGTCTTTGAAAATCCAGAGTCTTTAAAAGAGGAAAAAAAAAAACAGCTGGGCCTGAGGCATACGCAAAAAGAAAAAGCAAACTTCTGAAAGAAAAATCAAAGACCTAGAGGCCCAAAATCAAATGTTCTTTCATCATGAAAGATTGGTGAGATTGCTGGAGGGCTTTCAATCACGCAGCTCGGTGTACTTATGTCAGTATTTATGTACTTCTGGATGTTATAAACAATGTGTAAATGACCTGAGTTGTCAGGAATTTCATCAAGCACCAACACAAGAAATCCTGTGGTGTTCTTAGGTGTTTGGGAGGCAAACCCCCAAAGCCTGTTTTAGCAGCTGAGCTTTTCCTTTAGAGGAAAACGCACTAATATAAGAGTGCTTGAACCTTTTCACTTTTTATTCTGAATTCTGGGCTCAAATGCTGATGGCTATTTGTTGTCCTACTAATGTATGTTGGAAGAAGGTTTACAGGAGGATAGATGATGTTTTTACTGAGCTTAATAGTGGGTATAAGAAAACACGGCCAGAGCTGAAATACAGCTGTAGCTGGTGTCGAGGTGATGAGAGAAGGAGTTGGTTAGAAATTATTTCCATTAACAAAAAAAAGGGATCCAGGAACTGACCAAGGAAACAGTCTGTGATTAAAAAGTCTTAGAGAAGCTTTCTGGCACTTCATGTGTTCACGGAACTGTTCAACTTTTA
Source organism: Eurystomus gularis (assembly GCA_013400335.1). Lineage (NCBI taxonomy): Eukaryota > Metazoa > Chordata > Aves > Coraciiformes > Coraciidae > Eurystomus > Eurystomus gularis. The sequence continues at coordinate 79,916 of VZZY01005951.1, forward strand.
TTCAGCTGTCTTATTCGAGGAAACCCTTCATTAATTTCATCAGTACCTCTCTCATTCATCAATCACTTGCTGAGCTTCTCACTACTGAAAGAAAAGCTTGTTTTAGCTTCCATCCGAGCTCTGTGTGTTCATCTTGCATGTCTTTTAAAAAATCCTGAACTTCTAGTAGTGCAGGAAATGAGTAGATATAAATAAACACAAAGTGCGGTTTAATTGGAGGGTGAAGGTATCCTTTTGTAAGCGTGGAGAATGGTGCACGTGCAAAAACTGCAGAGAAAAACATCAGCGGAAAGACCTCCAGCAAAATGCTGGAGCGTACGTCAATGTTGGAAGGGAGTGGGGTTTCCTAGCTGGTGTGGAGCATTGTTTTGTGGATATCTTCTTGTGTGCTGCCAGGAGACCTGGCAGGTCCCTTCATTTTCACTCCTCTGGTGCTTCTGAAGTCATAGAAATCTTAGTCTTGGTCTGGTACTGCCAGAAAATGAAGTATTTAGATTATAAGCTTATAGCAGTGAAGTCTCAGAGCTTTAAAGTGGAGAACTGTACATACTCATTCCCTCTGTACATGAATATACATATATGTATGATTTGCTGATGCAGCAGCCCTAATAGCAGTGATAGAGCTGTAGTTATTTATGTAGGTATAGTATATAGCTAGTACAGTCCTTTTAGTTTCTAAATAAACTTAGAGGCTTACCTATTCTGCGTTTTTAAAATATTTTTTGATACAAATGTCTTATAATTACTTGCTTTACTGTAATGTACTCAGTAGTATCTATGCCCTTTTTGGTCCATCCCGTTTTCCTTTACACTGTGCAGTGTAAGTGTAAGCTGCATATGGAAATTTCCAGCCTCTGGCTGGATTGACACCTGCCTGAGGATGGTGCTCAGAGGTGTACTCCGCTCAAGTCATGACTTGTTTCTTTTCTTTCAGTCATGAAGTTTTGTAGTCATTTGCTTATTTTATTGAATTTCAGGCTGTTGTAGTATAAGCTGTGCCGTGCAGTTTCCAGCGTGTGAGTTTTAATCCATACCTATGTGAGAAATTTGAATTAATCTGATATCAAAAATGTAGGAAAGCATTATTTTCTCTGTGTAAATGACTTTGAAATCAGATGTGGCTAATTTTGGGGAAGGTTTCCCATTTGCCTCTGGAATACTTAAAGAAATAATACTAAATCCAACAAGAAGCTCAGATCTCCAACAACGTTTAGTGTGCCTTAGTTTTTGGGCAGTGGTTTGAAATTGGGCTGTATCAGTTTCTTGCCCACATGTGGCTTTTAAGTCGCTGCTGGATCCACAACCTCTAGAGAGCCTCGTAAAAGACCTTCTAAGTGATTACTCTAACACTTTACACTGCCTTTCCTCTCACTCTTCGTTGCCCATATCTTGCTTAAAAGGAAAAAGTACACTAGAAACTAGGCTATCGCATTTTGCCTACTGAATGTGCAGTTGAATTGATGGTTGAATAACAGCTTTCCCTCTACATGCAGATAAGCAAAAATAGCAGAATTATTTGTATTAAAATGGCTGGTTTTTCTCTTAACTTAGCAGTGGCAGAATTTTTTAGATTTGCCCAAGTTTTTCAACCTGAACCTTTAACTACCAAAGGTTGAAAATGCTCCTCTGAGCTTCACAAGCCCACCCAGTTCTCGTGCAGTACTGGCTCTGAAAGGCTGCGCTGTGGCCGGTGTCCCCAGACCACATCACGAAGGGCAGAGCCTTAAAGCTGCTTGTAACTGGTGGGCATTGCTGCTAAATAAAGAGCTGGATGTTTGCAGACCTGAAAAATTAACAGAAATCTGCCAGGCTGTCAACACCTGTGAATACTCTGCTTAGATAGATACCCAAGAGGAGGAGAAGGAGAGCAGGTGGAGAAGGAGCCTCTTTGACAACGAGAAAATGTTAATTCAGTTTTTTTCTGCATCCTGTCAGCTTTGATTTCTTCTTCATCTTTGTCTGTGTCCCTAAATTATCTGCCATAATTGCGCAAGTGACTTGAATGAATGAAGGCTTTGCCTAATTAAATTGTGAAAGACTGAAAAGCAGATATAATCTAATTATCCAAGCACAATGACAAAATAAAAATAATATGCCAGTGATTGGTATGACCTATTGAACCTCAATTTAGCTTGTTGGTTGTTTTACTGATGCTGCTTTGACTGGAAGTGACATCACCTTGTGTGTCTGAAAAACAATTTCAGTTTATGTATGAAAAATCTGTCACGTGCATATTGATTTTGGTGTCTGATGGTTCAAGGGAGAGCATTTTAAAAAAAAAAGGATACAAATGGGGCTTCCTAATTCTTGTTGAGTAATTTACATTTAAACATGCAACTCAAAGCAGTTTTGGGCTGATTGTATCACACTAGATAAATGAACAAATTCAATATAGAAGTCACTGATGTTGCTTTTATTATTCTTTGAGCTGAGTTTAGAACTATTGATAACAACATTGCCTATCAGGATTATTTGTCTTTGTCCTAAGCTCTGCGCAAATGTATGTACGGCAGGAGGCAGATACTCAAGTCATCCCTGTCAATCCACTATTTCAACTCTATTTCAAGAGTTTCAATGCAATTTTATCAACCTGCTCAAAGTAGCTGGTGAGCTTGCCCCTAAAATCTCTGATAGCGTTTTTCATATTTTCCTCTCTCCTCACACACCACCTTGTTTCCATAAACCGCTAGTATGGCCGTTTTCTTGTAAATCTGTTTCCCATTCCAGCTGCCATCTGATAGCTGTTCTTTCACTTGAAATGCACTGAATGATGTGAGCCCTGTGGTGGTGGTTTGGGTGCTTGTACCTGTGCCACGATCTCTGTGCTGGGATCCTCTGCTTCTACTAACGAGCGGTGGGTACCACTCAATGGTAACTAGGTGTCTCTAATTGAGGAATCTACTTAAAAGGTGCTGCTTTTGCTAAGGCAACATAACTCAGGTGAAAAAGTGCTGCAGGTCTTTTCATGATCCAGTTCAACCCTCCCTAAACATGTAGCTGCCTTTCTTTTAAGTGTCTTGGCAAGCGCTGACCGGGAGCACGTCAAGATGCTGAGGCAGCAAGGCTCTAGACCCAGCATCTCTCAGCATTGAACTTAAATGTATAAGTGAAACTTCAGCCTCTGTCCCATGGATCTGGGTGTAGCTGGCTGGGTGTTTTGCAGGAGGATTAGTTATTCTGACTGGACGCAAACCATGGGGATAAAAGTTTGTTTGATAGGTTATTTGCAGTTTATTCACAATTAAATAAGATTACTTCTGGTGGCAGAAATGTGTGTCTAAAATATATGTAATTGAAAAGAGTTTAATTAAATTCAAGATTAATTAAAACTATATTGTTGATTTCAGGAGGCCCAGTACTAAATATAGCTGCATAAACTGTAGATTTAGGTATTTGACTTTGTCACTAGCACAGAAATGAAGATCCTTTTGATATTAAAAGAAAGAAAAGGCAAGAAGCCCTTCATAACACCATCTGGAGAATGCTTTTCATTTCCTGGGCTGAGGAATACAAAGGGAAGCTTTTAAATCCAACTTCAGCAGCACAGAACAACTTCTGTTGCGTTCGGTGCGGACGTGGAGGTTTGAGCAGAGCAGCCCTATCCAGTTCGGAGTCCCAGGAAGAACATTCAAATCCGATATAACTTCAAAGAGATTCTAATACTCTATTTCCAGTCTAGTACGGTGTTTTCTTTGACCCACTTTAAAATTATTTCTTAATAATTTGGCTGAAGAAATCAGATTGACAGCACAGGTCTAGGTATGGGCTTTGTATTCAAGCCAAACATTCTCTTTGCCTATGCCAACACAATTAGAGTAAATGAAGTAAAGTGAAGCTGCAGAGACCAGATCATCAAGAGTAAATCATTGCTGGTCTTTTAACCTGGGGATGCCTGCAAGTCTGAACCAAGCCAAGTGAAGCTTTTGGACTCTGATAAATCATTGGTATTGTCACTTCAATATTTTAACAGTCTCTTATTTCTCCCAATACTTTTTTCCCCAATTCAAATTAGAACGAGGATCAGAACGAGATCTTCTAAAAATTATTCCATCGTAAGTTGTGGTACTGACCCTACATAGTATTGATTGAATGTGTGTTTGTGTAGCTAGTGAAAGGCAGGTATTGATTTTGTTTGGTGTGTTTTAAATGTTGCCGTAGCTCTTTATGCAGCACTCTGTGTTTTAAAAGCTTTTGCTGCAAATGCGTGGGGAAGGCAAAGCTGTTTATGTTCCTCTTGCTTGTGTTGAATCGTATGGATCCCTGGGAGATACATTACACCTTTAGAAACAGAATTATTTTTTCTTCTTTTCCTAGATGGACTACATCGGTTATTTATAACACCTTTATCCTAAAAGGGAAAGAAAACGATTTAGATTTTAGCGTAGTCTTTGTGCTTTTGCTCTAAGCAGGGGTCGACTCTGACCTAACGTTGCAGCAGAATGACATACCTGCTCTGCAGCTGTAGAAGTTGCAACCTATCAGTGTCATTCAAAGCCACTGAACATGAGGCACGATTCGAATGTCAACGTGTGTAATGCTTGGGAATGCGGGGATTATATTTTCCACTATTATTTTTAAACAATCGTTTCATCATTTAAGATGCACTTAATTTTCTCAGCCCTTATTTGCTCATGCACAAAAAACATAATCCCCATCCTGTTGATTTAGTTCAGAGAGAAAAATTGTGTGATGGAAATCAAGCGGCTTAGAAAATGGATTATTTTTTAGCTATTGAATTAAAGACAACGCTCACTCCAACTGGAAAAGTGACTGTTTTGTCACTCAGGCTTGAAATGTAACAGACAAGTAACAGCAATTTTTGGTTTTGTTTCCTTTAATATTCCGTAGCATATTTAGCAGAACTTAATGCCACTGGATGTTTGAGCTTTTCCATCTTCAAGTTTCCTGTTCTACGATACTCAAACTTCATTTTTCAGGGACTAAACTACCAGCAAATGGCCGTGAAACCAAGACCGATGCTTCTTGTGTATGTACTTGTAAAAAGACACTGGGAGAAATCACGTATCTGCTTCTCCACACAAAGCATACAGTGCAATTTTCAAACATGTGTTTGCCTCAGCTGGTGGCAAGGGAGGACTTGGTAGCTGCTCGTTAGCCAGGAAAAAGGCTGAATTTTAGTCATGTTTGAAAAATAAGTTGCAGTTAAACTCTTCCTTCATGATGCTGCTCTTCAGGAGAAAGGTTGCTGGTTAGGAAATGGCAATACTAATTTGCAAAATCAATATTTAATTTTAGGTTTTGTGGTATTTATCTACTAGATGTGTTTACAATAGCAATGCCAAATGCTCGGTTAGGTGACATTCCTATGTAATATATCACAAAATACTACACAGATAGGAAAAGGTGATTTAAGAGCAATTCCAGAAGTGTTTTTCTAGTCTCTTGTAGCAGAATAATTGGGGTCTGCACCATAGCCTAGGTTTAGCTGGGTTTATCCCTTTCAAAATTAACTTACTACAAGAATGTTTGGGGTTTGGGTTTTCTTTTTCTGTGTTCTATTGAATTTTTACCTCACTAAATTCGTATGCAACACCATAGTCCTGTGTTGCATTATAGGGCACAGAACTCTAAATCAAAGTCTGTGGTGAAATGATTTAGGGAATCCGTGTTCCTGAGGTTCTGGTTTTTACCCTGATCTCCGATCCTGTTGAGACGTCCTCGTCAAGATGTTAAAACTGCATCCTTAACGTATTCAGAATATACAAGATTATGCAACTGTGGAAATAAATCACACATCAAAGCTTTGGTGTTTTCACCCTGTGTCAGAGATGGTCCCTACCGTATTAAAATAACATGGTATTTTACAAAATCATATATCATAAAGAATTAAAAGTAATGGTAACTTGCAGCAAGCACCCAAAAGTCAAAGGAATAACTGGATTTTTGTAACTATATTAAAAAAAAAAAAAGTCATATGCATCTTAAAGAACTGCAGGTCCATCTGTTATTGGGCTTGCTGCAGTTTAAATAAACTCAGGTCTATCTGTTGTTGGACTAGCTGCAGTTTTAATAAACCAAAAATAAAACGGTGCAAAGGGTTTGTTTTTGTAATTGGAGAAATGATAAATTCTGGTTTGCAACGAGATAAAGACGCTGTGTGAAAAGATTGAACGGTGGTGGCTTGCTGGAGAGCGATCACATTTGGGAGAATGGTCTGAAAATACTGATTTTCTATAAAAGATGAGGAATCGGACCTTACACTCTGTTGTTCTGCTCTGTACAGGAGAATTAGGCACTATCCAATGTATTATAGTTGTACAGGCAACAGCAAATGTAGCAATGGTGTAAGAATATGGCTTTAAGCAATCTTCCCTATGCTCTTCTACCAGGAGCTGCCAGAGAACAAACGATGCAAACCTGCCTGGTCTTTGTACACCCAGACTCTAGAACAGCAAGTAAACGTGCCTGTGTTTAAAGCAACTTCATTTTCTGTTTTCCTCTCTCTGCAGACCTTGTAGAGAGCTTTATGGCTACACTCAAAATTGTGATGGCCAGAACGTAACAGAATGAGCAGCAGTCTTTCCCAAGCCTTCAGGGTAAGTAAAGTTAAAAAGTGTAAGATTATATTGCGTAAGTAAAAAAACACCAGAGTCCTCCCTTTCCACCATCCCCCAAGAAGCTATTTGTGATGCTTCCTTCTCCAAGCCAAGCTTGGCTGAAGTGTTATGAGGAAAGTCTAGGTAACTGTTAAGAACTTCGGTTCATGTTTTGTTGTCAGAATGAAGCAAACTGTTTTATAAGAGGTATTATTAAATTGGATATTATGAAGTAGAACAGGTTTTGCCCCGCTAAGTGAAGGGCCATGAATTTTGTTTCTAGTTACTCACAAGAATTGCATAGTCAGTTTTACTGCAAGATGTTTTAAAATAATTAGTCTAAAAGCTGCTGGCTAGTGATGATTAGTGACTAAGGCTAAAATGTTTCCTTCCGATTAATTAGATACCAATTATACAGTACTGGAATTCAATGTTAATCCTGCCATTGCTGACAGGAGCAGTTAGGTCCCAGCAGGAGTTAATGCCAGGCTTGGGATGTGCCTTCTGGCTCTAAGTTGTTGGGATCATTGCATGGTTAATAATGCTTGTTTAAGGGTTAACATTATAAAGTTAAAAAATGAGATGTTAAGTTTCCTGACATTTTAAATGTTTCTTAATGTGAAGCCTGCTCTGAAAACTGTAGGACGTGCAGCTTCTTCTCTGGCGTGATGACACCATGAGGTTCTCTGTAAAGGAGACCATTAGACAGTTGCAATCTCGTAACAAATGGGATTGAATGGAGCAGGGGTTTGCTGTCTTTATTCTAAAAATGGACTAAAATATAGGAAGAACTAGAGAGTTCCACATCTAGTCTGAAGTTTCCAATTGCACTAAAAACATTTTAGAAGAGCAGGTAAGGAAACAATAGTACCATTTTCATGCTTCTACTTTTTAAACTAATGGTCTGTAATGGAAGAACTTCAGAATTTATGGGACTTGGAGCACCGCTACTTTTTTCTCAACAATCTGGTTTTTGCTGGAATTTTAAAATCTAGGTCCATATACCCATATTCATTCATTCACACTGGGGCCCACACTGTGTTTTTCATCATCATGACTTAAGCTATTAGTGTTGCAGTGGTCATTGAAAATCACTACTTTTTTTCCCCTGTTTCAAACATACTCCTAGTGTAGAAAGTATTGATGTGTATGAATAGTTCCCTAAAAAAAACCAAACCAACCACTTAATGATTCTTTAAATTGAATTTCACCAAGACCTTAAGATATCTTCAAAGGTATTTATTATTTGGCATCAAGCAGCGTGGAACAAACAGTGTGGAGAATTCTTGGGGTATAAATTGCTTGTGTATAATGAAACAAAAAATATGCTGATTTTTTTAACCTCACTTGAAGCTTTATCACAAACAGTTGGGGGGTTACTTTCGCCAATATGACATCTGTGCATAATTGTACATCCCATCACTCTTCTTTGTGCTAGTCTTTCTGTATGAAGTGTCAGGACAATACTGCAAGCGTCACGGTGCTGGTTTTTAATCGGCATAGACACAGTAAACGACAGTTCATTAGCAAAATTAGAACCAAGTTGCCTTAAAATGGTAGAGAAAAGTGATTTTGTTTCTTGGTAGCATGTATATTGAGTTATCAAAAGTATAATTTCCCACAGAGACTATAGGTTTTGAAAACTGCTTTTTTTTTTGTCGGAGTTTGTTTTCACTTCCACCCAGGAATTAGGGCACTCACCTGGGTGATGTTTATCGCTTTATTCTGAGCAGTGTACAGCACTAATCTGGAGTGCCCATGCTAGAAGGTCTGGGGTTGAACCTTCTTTCTTTGTGTGCCCAGTGTCGTGGTTTATGTGCAGTATCTAAGTATTCATTATGTTAGAGAAATGGAGCTATGGAATGAATCTGTAGTATGGTAGTTACAGGAGAGACAAGGGCCCATTGTCAAATTAACACTAAAGTGGTAGTTGGACTAAAGTGGTGTTGGGTGTAGTGGCCTTTAGTCTCTGTGGTGTTTGCTCTCGTGTGTATCCATGTTATTTAATGAGAATGAGACGCAGAATAACTCCGGAGTCTCATGTCTGACTTACCTCTGGATGTAGAATAGATGTCTGCAGCAGGTATTTTATGATCTTATGCCAAATGGAAAACCCCCAGCAAGAATCCTACAAGGGCCTTGTTCACGAGGACATGATACTGGTGGTTCTGGTGTTCTCCTGGAACGGGACTGCTGAGAGTTCAAAGCTGTTCACATAATTTGTCCTCAGTACTGACTTACCAGGTAAAAACATGATGGCAGTTCTTCTCTTTATCAACTCCATATCCTCTTCTCTGTCCTTCCTCCCCAAATTGAATCAAACCTAATTTATGGTTTTGGCCAAAACTTCTGTTTTCAAGGTGGCAGAAGACTTTGTGATGAAAACGTTATTTCGGAAAGAGGAGGTAAAAAAAAAAAAAAATCTGGGCAAATTTAATGCCAGATTTTTTTGGTTAAAGCAGTTACAAAACCACGACATAACTGAAAAATACAGTTACCTGAAATGGGGAAGTGTCCTTTAGCAGTGAAGAAGATGCTCTGTCAAATCTATTCACTGATACTGAGTCACTCTGCAAGTTTCTGCTTGTATTGCTTTTATACCAAATACAGGAAAAGAACATATCAATGAAGTGGTCCTCCTTTCCTTTGGAGAGAAGACGCGGCTCAAACGTGTCTTCACTCTTATGTATGTTCTACAAGCTACAATTTGGTGTAGTATCTGTTCAGAGGACAAAATAACAATTGGATAAAGTATCAGATTGTTTAAAGCTTTTCAATAGTCACTTAAGATTCAGACACAGATTTCTGACAGACCTTGAAAGAGAAGATGAGACCGTCTGGATGAAGATTGACAGACAAAATAAGTTACAAAAGATGATTTTGCGAGTTGGTAGACTGATTTTCTTTCTGTGACTGGGATAACTTTTAGATATGGTAGGCAAGTGTTTCAGCTTTTGGCTGTAAGTTCTGAGCAAGTACTATCCAGTGTGTATTTTGAATTTGAAGTGTGATTTACAACACGTGCATATATTGGTGTTCTTAGAGTTGAGGGAGGAGGCTTATGAAGATGAAAATTTGAATTCCCTCTCTGTAGATAACCAGCCTAAATCCGTCATGACTTAAAGGTATAGAAATGTTTTCCCCAGTTTTCAGAGAAACCAGGTTGATTTGCCTAATTTCTGAAACAAATGGTGTTAGTGATCATTTAGGGTATTGTACAGAGAGACCAGGGGAGGGGGAAAAAAAAATCTTGTGATGCAGAGCAGATATTGTGAACCCAGCAATCTCAAGAAAAGGTATTTTACACTTCCAAGAATGAAGTATTTTCCTAAGACAGCTCTCACCCACTTGGATATAATGAGTCCTAGAACTGTGTTTTCAGATGTTCTCTACTTGCATTTTCTGTTTGTTTCCTACTAGATCTAGCTGACTAAAGAAAGTAATGGGATAAACAGAAGGAAGGTTTTAAATCTGCAGCGGTAAACAGCCAAGGCAGCATTTGCTAGCAATTTGCTTTTCAATCAGATGTCAGTATTTCTTTTTTGTCACTACATTGCTGTGAGTAACCTTTGACTAAAGATCCTCTGGGACATATATGCTCTCAGCAGTGGTCAGTTAAGCGACACTGTTCAGTTCAACCTTTCAAGACAGACCCATCAAGGGATGCAACCGATGGGGCTGAAGCATTGTGGAACTTTAATAAAAAATGTTTCCCTCCCCATGAAACTTTTTTAGAACCCTGAAGACAGTTTATAAGTAACTTGCAGAGATTTTATTTTATTTTTTTTTTCACCAACTATTATATATTTGGTAGCGTAGATTTCAAATGCAAAAGCAATGTTGTATGTCCCATTTGTTTCATTGCTTCAGCCAGCTCGTTGGATTTTGCTGGGGATTAGGTGAATGCATGACGTAGCTGGTAGACTGATGGTAAGAGTAAAAATTCTGTGTTCGGTTGCTCTTCTCCAGTACAAATTCTTAGCTAGTGGAACAAACATTATATGCACTGCTCAGCCTGTTGTTTCTCAACTGCAAAGTAAAATTGGCTAAACTGAACATTTGCAAGCGCTCCCATGATAAAATAATAATCTTTTCAGTCACAAACATACATGCAGTGCACCTAGAAATGGGCTAAAAGTTTAGCATCTGAAAAATCTGGTTTTCCTCTTCTCCCTGCCAAGAATTTCCATTTCATAATGTCAAACTAAGATAAGCACATTGCAGCCTGGCCGTTGAATGCTGCACTGACATTAAGAAACTGGTTTGGAAAACAGTTGGAGAGCCTCTGGAGCAGCAGATTTGAAACAGGGACGCTGCAAAGTGGAGAGGGACAAGTGGTGTGTTGGAGCACGGCAAGTCCTGAATTTATGCATGTTAGGACAGAATTCCATTTGTCCTTCACGCGAGTTCATTGTGATCATTGGCATTTTATTTCTTGTGTAAAAAAAAAAAGATGGGGTGTTTGGAATAGCTGTTTTTTCCGGGTTGCTGATGATTCTAAGAAATACAAACTTGTACAGCAACATTTGCCAAATGTGTGCACATCAGGAATTGTGGTTTCGGTGAGCTTTTGTCCAAATTAGTGGAAGTTTTGGAGAAGCAATATTTTAAATTAGGGGTATTTCCTCCTATGTCTGTCTTTTTTGAATTCAACAGTACTTTTCTAATGGCTTACATTTGTTTTGTCTCAGCTCAATAGAAAAAGGTTGGAATAAGTACTTTCGGAGGAAGTGGCAAAGTAATAATTACAAAAAAAGACCTTATTAATTTCAGTGGGTCCCTCTCTTTATGATCAGATTGAATGATATAGTTCTAGGTAAGGTTTTCCATGTTTTGCCCACTCTCAGCAAGTTCATTCATTTCAAAAAATGTTTGAATTCAAAAATGGGACGTATTATGTTGCATGTCCCGTGTACTTCAGTGAAACTTGGATTTCTGAACAAACATTTCCATTGACGTCAGGAGATAATTGTAAAGTGTCATTATCTGCAAATATTTCTGTGCCGTATCAGCCTGCCTTTTTGGCTAGCCAGCGCACAGATTCTGTGGCTAACATCGATGCTGTGCAACGTGGGTCTCTGCCATGTGTAGATTGCCTTATTAATTCTGCTCAGACCTTGCCTTCCAAAAATCAGCTCAGTGTTGTTTTCTCATCTCTAACCAAATATTCATCATTAATCTCCTTTGGAATACAGCATGGTTTGTGACATGACAGTAATATATCTGACATAAGCAATCAGGTGAAACATTATCGTAAGGCGAGCAGGCCAGAGAAACAATTTTAAAAATTAATCAGTGAATAAAATATGTGCATTTTATGTTGTTGTTTTTCTTCAAACAGTTTAGAAAGAAATTGTTTTCTGTTTTAAGGTATCTCCTCCATACTGCTTGTGATATAACTGCAGCAGTGTGAACTGCCATTGTTCAAACAAGGGATAAATGCTAAAGCTATGGCTTTTAACTTCTTGGAAGTGACTTTTACTTCTAATGGATGTCAAAGTTTAGGGCTGGGCTGGCCACTAGATAAATGACAGATGCTCTCTATTAAACCCTCTCGCTTCTCAGAAGGAAGAGAAAGGGAATATGGGAGAGAGACTTTGAATTGAAAAAGAAAACTAAAACAGCTTTAATTAAAATAATTAAAAAATGGAATATATACAAGTATATACAAAACGAATATTGAACCCAACCCCCCTGATGGCAATTATGTCACTGTCACCACTGATGCTGTGGGCACGTACTGGGGAAATCCCAGACTGGACTCAGAGGCAGATGGGAACCAGATTCAGGAATGCATGGATCAGGATCAAAGGCAGAATGGACAGAGTCCTTCTCAGACACTGGCCATGGAAGAAGATGCTTGACCCTCGTGATCCCTCACCTTTATACCAAATATGATGTGTATGGGATGGAATACCTCGTTGGCCAGTTTAGGGTCCCCTGTCCCAGCTGCTTCTCCCACAGGTGCACACCAGCTTGTCACACAAGATTGAGCAGTGGCCTTAGGTCTGTGCAGGAGCAAGTATAAGCAAGAGCCCTTGTGCACACCCCAGCCTTGGAAGGAACTGTAAACACTGGGCGTTATCACTGATAGAAGCAGACGCTGTCTGTGAAAATACACCGTTAACTTCGGAAAGTGCTGTTAAGTTAGAAGAGACTGAGCTGAAAAGTAAAATCACTGAACAGAGTTCTGTTCTAGCCCAAACCAGGACAAAGGAGAACTAGTTGAACACTAGTGGATGATCCAATGCAGAAATACCCATGTTCATCCCTATTCAGCATAATGATGAATTTGGACTCCCATATGAAGTTTAGCATTTTTACTAACCAGGGATAAACTGCTGGCTTAATTATAAATCTTTTTGTCATTTTGAGCCAGTGATTTTTGGCTACTGTTTCCTTTTCTTGGTACATGTCAACTTAAAGTTGATCCTCTTGACCTTGAAAGGAATGGTTTTTGCGATGGACTTTTGAGACATGGATTTAGTGTCCAGAATAAGAAAGGATAGATTCTACCTTTGGCTATGTCTGCATATTTTTGTTTTGGAGTTAGTTTATAAACTAAGTAACCTCATTTGAGCAAAGATGATGTAAGGTAAACAAGAAGTTTGTTGGCTGCATCCCAGCGATGACAACCCATGGAAAAAATACCAATATTGACTTCAGCGGCGTTACACTGATTTAGTTTGCCTGAGGATCAGGAATATGTTATAGCAATAAGGCAAAGAAAATCGATCACATTCTTTTTTGAGTAGCCTATTCTGAATCTATTTATTGTGTTTAATGCTTCCCTTCACTTCTCTGTATTGCACACAGTAAATTTTCATTTTCCTGGGGAGGAATTAGCAAAAATAGTAGCTGGTGAGAGGAAATGACAAAGGACAGAGATACCATCACTTCTTGTGTTTTTAAAACGTCATTTGTCGTACAGGTGTTTAGAGAACATTTGAAAACTAATGTTCTCCCATGGGTATCAGTTGAAAAGCTCTATGATTGTACAGTGCTTCTAATCTTGGACATTTGAACCCCTGTTCAAGTATTTTTTTTATTTAAATATCACGGCAAAGTTTACTTGACAAGATGTACTCACCACAATGAATTATTGCCCACTCACAAATGGAAATGCAACAAAATTGGAGTTAATTCAGAATGGAATCTTAAATTCAGATTAAGATTAACATATGCACTAATGAACACTAGAAAAAATTATTATCAGGTTTTACATGCAGCTCTTTTTTGTATGAGCGCTTCTCCTTTTGTGTATGAAGAAATAGCTGAATTGTATCTACCTATGGCCATAAATGGATTCATAGGGGAAAGTAGTACTGGGACATGCTCATATGATGTTCCTGCTCCCTCATTTTTTAAGCCTTATTTGTAGCTAGAAGACTTCCTCAGCCTGATCTGGTTATGCTAGGTTCGACATTTTTTATTATGTTAAAGTCATTTACAGCTTGCCAAGTACTTTTAGGGGAAAAAAAGCCACAAACCAACAACGAAACGCCCCTCACAGGCAAAAAAAAACCCCAAACACACACATGATAAAAACAAGCCAGAGGTGAGCATCTGGTTCTATTTGTAGTTGAAGAAAGCCCTCCCAGTGCGACCTGTGTGAATCGCTGCCACAGGATCCTATTGAGGTGATATATTGTCTTTCGCCTCCCCTGGTAAAGCCGGGCAAATCTTCGTCACCCTTTTCCCAGACCTATTCATTTCCTCACAACTCATGGAAGATTAGTTACAACACCCAGAATGATATATCAGCAGAATTCGTAAGGGCTTGTTTGTGTCTGAAGGACTCGTGTAGTTTCTGAAGAGGTGTTTACCTCTGCCTCAGCAGAATAGGCGACGTACCCTGTAGCATGGTGATGCATCTGGAAGTACTTCTTCAGACAGCGTGTCTTCTACAAAATGTCTCTTTTTCTCTTCCTACTGTGGAAGGGATGATTCAGGTTGCACAACAGCTGTGGCCGCAACCTACTTTGGCAACTCAGCCGAACGACACTCAACTAGTGTCATTTCTGTCGAGGAGCTGGTGCCGTGCCAGCGCGGTTGTCTCGTGTCGCTGTGTTTTGTTAAAATCTTGACACACAGGGCTTTGAGGATTCAGAAATCATCTTGCTGCTCAGGGGTCTCATTTGGGGAGTGAGATGGATGAAGGCCAAAAAGGAAACCAAAATGAAATGGATGTTCGGGTGGCCAAAATGGCATATTTTGCTCTAAATGTCAGTCGTGCTGTATGTTCCTAATGGAAAGCGTGATGCTTAAACTGGCTGCCCACTGAGATTTAGGCGAGCTCTGGGAACAAAACTCCTTTGGATGTGAAATAAATGCTAAGTGGGATGTGCGCTGGGGAGAGGGGGGTATGTAAGCTTGGCTTTTTGCCCATTGCTTAGGCTTCTGTGGAGAGACAAGATTTATGGAGATGGTGTGATTACTGAAGGAAGAGAATCTCACTAAATGCCAGCCCTGGTCTCAGCTTGGCAACAAGTACGTTTGCTAAGCTTTATCTTACTTAATGGGCAGAACACTGATTTAAGAAGTCAGCTTTGATTTAAAATAAGAAGTTTTGCTTTGCTTTTATGGTACTTTGAAGATGAAATGCACATGATTTTTCAGATCTGTTTATTTTTCCCTTATCCCCACTGCTTCAGTTGCTGTTCTCTGGTGTCTAATACCTTGTAGCAAATGCAGTTTTCAGAGATGAAGTTTTTTGCGCTTTGGTGTTTTGCCTTTTCTAATATGAGAGTAGGCTTTATACACACCCCGAAGCATGCTGAAGAGAAATCCTGTGTTTATATCTGGTTGAAAAGATAATTTATTTTGTCAGTACTCTTTTCAAATACCAGTAACGACGTTTGAATGCAGTTTGTTGCCTATCGGTCTAGGGGAATGGTGGAAGTGAGTGACTAAATTGCTTTTTGAAAGTAGGGAATGATAAGGGCAATAAAGACTTTTTGGGACGTGGTGCTAGATGTGGCAGCAGGATGGACTTGGTGCGTAGAACTTGCCAGCTCCAGATTCCTGTTTTCCCTATGGGGGAAAAAGGACCACTTTAATTATTTAGAGGGCAGGAGTTAATACCTCAAATCTGTATATTTTGTAGTAAGATAAATGAGTGAAAAAGGGAGCATATATTTCTGGATATAGTTAAATTGTTTGCGTTACACTAGGATACAGTTTTCGTGAAGGATCTCGAATAACAAATGTTCATGTTGTGAATCAACCACTAAATACTTGGGATTGAAAAGAAATTTTCTCTGTGGACAGGTTGCATCTTACTTGTTCTTGATAATACTTCTTGTGCTACCTCTCTGTAAATGTTGCACTGGTTTGGAGTGGAAGCTACATTATTGCACGTGGTCGGAAGGTGTTTGGTAGTTCCCGTGTTTCTAATCATAATGGGAGTGGAAGAATCCATTTGTAAAAGTTCATAGGTGGGAGGTTAAGGATATCCAACATGGTTCACTTTCTATCTGGAGAGCCTTCTTTAGATGCTTTGTGCTGTTATTTTGTCCGTAGTCTAACATGCAGTGATGGAAAAGGGGTTTCATTGTGCTTTTTTAGGTAGTTGACTCTGCATCTGTTCTTTTAGAATAATACTGTTTTGGGAGGCAAGAATAAAAATTACTATTGCATTTATCTCCAGAGACTTATATATACTAGTTACTTATTGCCCTGTTAATGTACTTGAACGTGAATAAGTGTCATTACATGACTGATTATTTCCTTTACTGTTCTCTTTGTATTTTTTTTTCTTACAATATTTAGTGGAATAATAAGATTATTTTAGTGAAAAGCAATGAAAACAAGGAAGATGCTTTCGTATTCATACCTCTGTATTTTACTAGGATGTGTGTTTACTTGTGTGATGTTTGTTTGTTTTGTTTTTTTTCGTGTTAATCCCTGCTGAATGCAGAAAAAGCAGTAGGATACATTTTGTGATGGATTTACACTTGCCCCTATGAAAAGATAGATTTTGGTTGTTCAACAGAAGTCCAAAAGCCTGTAATCCTAGGACATAAAGTGGGTGTTTTCTCTCTATCAGAGGATGATAAATTGTGGTATCACTCCCATTTTTCTACAAAGAAATTCTGTTTATCTTCTATCCTTTATGTGATTATTGTGCTTATGTGAGATGTTCTTTGGCTTACTCCTGTGTTGGCAGGTCTGTGTCTGTCCTCCAGTGAGGTGAACTGCTGTTCCCATTACAGCTTGTTTTTCTGCTAGAAGTCTACATCTGCTTCATGACTTCCTTTGACTCTGTCAATGAGATGAAGTTTGATGTGTATATATGTGTGTATATATATATAAAAAACTATATTGATCTTTTCTTTGACATGAACACAAATGAACTGAAAAACAATCCCTAGACTTCAGGAAAAATTAAATGGAAAATGCTTTTCACCTATGAAAGTACATGATTAAAAAATACTTTTGAAAATTGTTTGTGATTTTTTTGTTGTTGTTGTTCAGGTCACTTGTATTTCACATAAATTTAAAACTTTATTTCAAATCATCTCAGTTCTTTTTTCTACACTAGTATTATGGCGGATGCATCCCCTCGATTAATGCCTTTGAATTGAGTGTGGTGCTTTTATGTATAAACACATACACATTTTTTTCTAAAATAGGGACACTGATAAAAGTTGATTGTACAGTAGTGTTGTAACATTACTGAATTATCCCTTTTAATAGAAGCAAACATTACATGCACACTGTATAACTCTTCAAAGAAACATTATGTGTGAGACTGTGCCTTTGAGATGTTTGCTTTAATTATCCTCTGTGCCTCTTACACCAGTTATTTTTTGGCTGTCCAGAATTTTAAGGATATTTTCAACTTTTTCTACCTACTGACTCCCTCTAGAGCCATCACAGACTTCCATAGAAGTATTAATTAGTTATCACTTAGTCATAAGAAAATAACATACTGGTGAGTATACTCCAATCACAAGAAAATAGATAAGAAGTGATGATATTGAAATAATGGTATCAAAACACAGTATATATCTGGTCATTAAATGTAATGTAGCGGAAACTGAGTAAAATAAGAGTCTATTCACTAAGTACCATGTATACCTTAACTAATTGATTTCAATCCTCCATATATTTTCGATTATTAGATAAATACCAAGCATAAGACTATTTTAATCAAAAATAGTAATATAATTTTCTAGTAGTATTTAAAATAGTATTGAAAATTATGTCATCTATGAGAGAGAAGTTCAGTTCCTCTGCTGAGGAATTCTGAGCATGATAGAAATGCATAGAGGAAAGACAGAGATTTAACCTTAAAAAGGCAAAACATAAGAATTTACCTGAGAAGTGTGTAGAAATATAACAGAAATATAGAAATATAATAGAAATGTAATGTAAATGTCACTCTGGTTTGTTCTGTAACCATGCAGCATCAACCCTGTTCAGTCATCTGGCATATACCTGAACTCAAATGCTTTGGTTTAATATAAAATAAATTAATATACCCAGCATGGAAATTTCATAACAGATGTATACAACAGGAGTACCAGCCCTGCAATGAATGGTCTCATTCTGCCTCTTCTAGTTTTAGTTCTAGAACTTTGTGTCATTTTGCTGCAAGCTGAGAAATTCCCTCTTTGCAAGCATTTAAACCCTTGAAATCTTGCTTAACTACAGCAGGATTCTGTTCGTGTCTTTGGTAAATGAAGGAGTAAGAGTCAGATTGTTTTACACAGGATAACTTTTTGTAGGATTGTTTTTGGTACGGGACTACAGTCGCTGAGTAACACGCGTGATGTAGCATGGAAGTGGTGTGGAGCTCTGTGTAGTATGGAGACATCCTTAAATAAGCAGCTGATCCGTATCAGCATCGATTCTTTTACTTGGTACGTCCCCTCTTTCTTGCTATCCTTCTCAAGCAAGCATACAGTAGTAGACCTGCAAGCAGAAATCCATATGGAGGAATGTATCGAGGTCAAAAAGCTTCAATCACTTCTCCGGAATGCTCATTTTATGTTGACAATCCTGCTGCTTGAACAATTTGCAACTTCGGGTTGAGGCAAAAGCATGCCATTTATTTTGTCAGAGGTGAGCTAATGCGATGCTCTGGAAAGACAGGGTAACCTGGAGAAGAGATCTAATTATAACCACAGCTTCTTGCAGGAATGCTGGTGGGAAATATCACTTTTAGCTGAATGATGAGTTATATTTTTATTTCTTGCCCACAGTATCTAGGAACACGTTTGGTAACTGTAGCAAATTAAATCATGTCCCTTTCCTAATTGGGGACCACCAAGGAGAGTGCTACTAGCCTGTGTCCCCTACCCCTGGAACTCCAGGCAGTCTTTTTTCCATCAGGTTACCTAATCGCTGCAAATCCTTTCTGTTCCCTCTTTTGTGGGCATGACAAAATCTTGGGCGACTACTTGACAGTTTCAGACAGTTATGTTAAAATCTCAAACCTTTTGGAGTAAAGCAAATCTTTGTGTTGATCTCAATGCTTTGACAAAGCAAAAAAAGATACCGTATTCCTTAAACTGAAATAAATAATAAAAATGGGTGCGGAAACAAATTAAATAAACTCTAGTGTAAATATTCTATAATTCTAGGGAGGCTGTTTTATTTCATCTGCTGTCTCCATTAACTGAATGCTGTTTCCTACTACAGAAAAACTTTTTTTTTTCTTCTGTACCATTCATAACAATAAATGCTCTTTTCCTGAAGACTGAGAATGGGTCAGAAGGGAGGAGTTTAGGTAGTAAATATTTGTAAAGCGTATGGGTTTCCTTGTGCCTCGCTAGTTGAAATGTGTGCTGTTTTAGATTAAAATAAAATGTTGGCTCTGCATTGGGAAAAGCTATTTAAAGAAAATTTGGTTTCTCTTGATATTGAGGGTGTAGAAGTAGGTGAAGACTGATCAAGAATAATTGGTTATGAATATTTTATCCATGGAGGAGTTTTTTTGTGTAAAAATAAGACGACAGAGGCAGAAATAGATGAAAATAACATCGAGACATTAGAAAAGGGAGGGGGAAATCCCTTTCTTTCAGTTTTTAATGTGGAAAGAGAGAGTGGAGATGATGCTACAGGTTAGGAAAACACGCCCTTTAACATCTGTACAGAGCCTGCACATATGTTAGTTCTGCATTTTTCCCACTCTCTAAATGACAATTGCTTGTGCTGTTGGTCACTGCCCATGGTGGTAAACATAGAAAAACATGCAGCGGGGGGGAATGTTATTTGATTCTCTAGATATAAATTCATCTTCCTTTTTGAGATGACGTTTTCTTCCTTTTCCTGCCGGTCCACTGGATGGCTCTCTGATCACTTACATGCCGTACCCAGGCATTGCTCTGTAGTGTGATCATTTGCTTAATATCATACCAGTACCTTTGCTACTCAGCACTGAAGGCAAATGCTACTAATTTCAGCAGCAGAAACAATTAGTCAGGTGGCATTTCTATACCAAGAGCAATGACATCGAGAAGGGCATAAGCAGGATTGCTTTGAAGCAATAATACATCTTGCACAAGCAATGGTAGAACGAGAGGGCATGGCCTCAAGTTGCACAAGGGGAGGTTTAGATTAGATATTAGGAAGAAATTCTTTACTGAGAGAGTGGTTGGGCACTGGAACAGACTGCCCAGGGTGGGTGGTGGAGTCACCATCTCTGGAGGTATTTAAAAAATGAGTAGATGTAGCTCTTGAGGCTATGGTCTAGTGGCTAGAGAGATGTTAGGATGCAGGCTGGACTTGATGATCCTCGAGGTCCCTTCCCACCATAATGATTCTATCAAGGGCTGAGACTTGGTCCCTCCTGGGCAGCTGTTGTTTAATACCATCTTGAAATTTCTTTGAGGGGCAGCAGCCAGGTGAAAAGAGGGTTTAGAAGGTTTGTAGAGCACAGCATTATTGAGAATGGGTCTAGTTTATCTATACATGCGGCCTTCTGGAGGAGAATGGTTTTGCTCATGTTTTCAAGTAGGTTTTTCTCCTAGGATCTGAGCGTTCCCATGTCCCAGTGAATAAGAATAGCGTAGAATTTTGCTGCTCAGGGTAAAACTATCCTACACTGTTTGAGAAGATGCTTCCCTGGTGTTAATGTCAGTATTAAACAATTTGCTTGGTAAGAGGTGCTTGCAGGCTTGGCCTCATGCCTTGCATGTATGTGTATATATATATATACACACACACACATATACGTGTACAATAGATATACTTGGTGTCAGATGTACCACGATGTGATGAGCTACAGTTTTGATAGGAAACATTAATACCAGAGAAACACCGTCCCAGGCAGGTTGGGGCCTGGCTAGTTCAGATGTGCCTCTGGTTTCCATGTTCTTGAGGCTTTCTTTTAGAAGAGAAATGGCAAAACAAGCAGATGAAGGCTAATTTGCACTCTGCAAAATGCATGTTGTTATATCTTAAGAAGGTATTTAGAGGGGAAGTAGATCCAAAAGGCCAACGATGCTGTAGCCGATTAAAACTGAAGAAAGCGAGAGCTTTTTATAGCTGTCTTTTCCTATAAATCACCGACTTCCTCTCCTTGGGAGATTGCCAGTGTAAAATCCAAGAATTTCTTGGCATTACTAAAATCAGAGGAGACCTAGTTTATATTCCCAGAACTGTGCAGAGCAGAGCTGGGAAATGTTTCATTTCTGCACCAAAGAAGAAAAAGCCTCTTAAAAAAAAAAAAATTATCATGTACATTCACAAATTAGTGTAGCACTGTGTAGTGGCACTACTATAAATTGTATCACAGGGAACTACTGCTTTAGTGCAGTCTCTTTAGAAAAAGGCTTGAGTGCATAACAAATCCTCCATCTCTGTCTGGTCTTGCTTCTCTGAGCAGCTTGAGCTGCGTCTGCGCTGTTAGCAAGGTCAGAGAGCACACGGGAGGGTACCCCAGTCATCTGCGTTACTTAAACTGGGTTTGGATTTTGAGGTCAGGGTTTCGGAGGTTTGGCTTTGTTTGGGATCATTCCCTCTAGTCCTTTCTAGAACAAAGATCAGGAACAGTCCAGGGGATATGGGGCTCCAGGGACTGCTCCTGTGTGTGTGTGACTAGGATGCTGTCGGGTTTGTTCTCTTCCAGCAGGCTTTGTGCTTCAAGCGCTACCCCATCCGTGGGCTGACATGGAGAAGCTTTTGTGAACTGTGCCTTCCTCTGCTTTTGGTTCTGCTACAAATATTTTCCTATGTAAAACCTTTTACCTGTGAGGTTGAGCAGAAGCAAATTTGGAGATTTCATCTATGAGAGCAAAGGAAGGTGGACTAGCGGAACCATGCTGTCAAGTCTTGCAGGAGATGGATTATTTAATAACTTCATGGAGTCAAGTAGTCTATTTATAACTTTTTGAGAAGCGTTCAGTAGTTTTTCCTAATTGCTAAACAGCCTGAAAATAGTTTCAAGGTCTTAAATGATAGAACCTCTTCTAATTAGCGAGATGACATTCTCTCCTTGTCTCAGCAAAACTCACTTCAGGATTCTGTTAGGTTCTTAGCACCATAGAGTGCTGCAAAAAAGATTTCCCAGAAATCAGCAATGTTTTAGAAGCTATTTTTAAAAACAACAACAAAAGCAAGCCCAAGCAGGAATTTGTGTTGGAGCTGTACGTGAATAACACTTCCGACTGTATGAATGGAGTTGTTCTAGTAATTGCACCAAATCTTTCTTTACTTGGGTTAAAGGGATTTAGCTCAGGTTCAAGCACTCCTTGTTTGGAAGCTGTTGGGGCAAAGCTAGTGATGTGTGAGGGACCAAATAATTAGCAATAAGTAGACTTATGACAAATATTTTTCTTTTCCTGGAGAGGCAGACAGAAGGATTGTTTGGCGGGGTGGAGGCTGTACAGACTATTACAATTGCTGAAAAAGACTTCTAGAAGGAATGATTATCACAAAAGTCCTATGTCTTCAAGTACTTTGTCTAAGCTAAGGTTCATGAAGGAGATGAACAGTGAGAAGGGTAAGCCATAATGACAAAAGTAGTGTTTTCTCACCTGGGACTGAAGACATGATCATAACAAAATTAGAAATACAAAATTCTATTTTTCTTCTTTAGTTTCCTTTACTCTTGCTTCATTTACATTTTAATAATTTCATATGTAAGTATTATTTTTGAGCTAGTACCTTCTAATACTCTGGCAGTGGTAATCCAAACTGGAGGAAATTTTCAGTTAACTAATTTATAGCTAATGACTTTTTAGACTGCTTTGCAAAACAAGAATAAGATGATTATAAATGGTTTTTAAATTATGAAAACATAAAACTATAGAAAACCATTATTATGAAAGAAATGAGGACAATATTTTGCCTATGTACCATAACTGACAATTAGAGCAAAGACAATTCTTCTTGCTAGCTAAGAAATTTTTTAAGGGGCATGTAGGTACGTGGAAGCAATGAGCTGCTTTTTCTGGTTCATTTTAAAGACAGATGCTTTAAAGACATACAGCTATACCTAGATTTTGTTACACCTGCATATGTCTATACACATCTCTTAATTGTATATATAGGAAATCCACAGACACATCTCTGACCATTACATGTTTGTCTTCCTCTTTTCTTTATCTTATTAGTAATCATTCTATTTCTATTTGTATTTACTTTTGCAGTGCTTGGAAAGGGAGCAGTCTGATTTTGCCCTGGAGGCATAATTCAGTTTTGTATATTCCTGTTTTAAATGCTGTTCTCCCACAAAATCTAAGTCTTGGTTTCTGTCTTCCACTTTGAGATATTAAAATATGTTTTCCACATTTATATCTCTTCTCCTTTCCCTCTATGCGAACTCAGCTGGTCAAGGTAGCAAGAAAGCACAAAATGGAAGGAATAGAGAATTTTGGAATTTTTAACCTAAGAGAATACTAAAAATAAACTAGAAAAAGTTAATTTGGTTAGAGACTTATGCTGGATCAATTTCTTATGATGGGTGGTTCATAAAATATTACCGCAGACTAAAAAGACTTTTAAAACTTGATCTGAATGCTTTTTTTCTTTAAATTACCTCTAGATATTTAAGGCTTTATTTATATTAAGGTGGACAAGGAAGAATGACAGACCCAAACTGTAATTCCAGATTTGCAGGAAGATTATTTGTTGACCTGTTCAGAGCTATGTTCTCATAGCTATGAGAAGTACACGGGTGAGGAAGAGAATCCTAAAGAGAAGGGAGGTCAGCGATTTCTACATCAAACAACAGAAGAAATCGTATTAAAGTTTTAACTTCAAAAAGCTTTGCAGGGTGGCAAATTGATCTTTGTAGTGGAGGGGAAAGGGACAAGCTGGAGGCGCAGCAGAGAAGGATAAGTTGATCATCCCAGCGAACCTCAGAGGCAGCAGGATTTCCATGGCCAAGGCATAACACAAAAATATTCTTCGTAACGCATAGAAGAGATTTCGAACTTGGCCATCAAGAAGTTAGGGCTGGACTCTTGGTTTTCATTTGAGACTTATGTAATATTTATCAGACACCTTTGGTGTCTTCATTTTCCCAGAGCAAGAAAGAATAGAAGATGATGAGGTCTCAAGTTTTCTCCTGTAACCTTGGTACCTGTAACGAGTCTCAGCGCAGTTTTGTCAAGAAGGTTTGCAGAGTGCATTGGCACTGATTGCTCTGCTGCTGTGGGAAAAGATCAAATGACCAGTACTTGGGGATTCTCTCTCTTTTCCATGGTGAATTGTCTTGAGAACGCCGGTCTGTTGGTTCAAGCTGAAGTTTGAATAATGCTGTTGAGGTCTGAGAGCTTCTGCTAGCTCCTAGAACTAGCCACTGTGCAGAAACAAATTATATATGATTTAATGATAACATTTGGAATTCTGTTATCTTGAAAAAATTTGTAAGCTCTCAGGATTATTTTCATATCTCAATTGCGTTATTTCATGCAATTGGGTTAGCTGTAGAAACATTGGCTTTTATATCCTCTCTGACCTGCAAGTTCTCTCTCTTTAAAGACAGATACTTCTTTTTAACTCTAGGGTCTGAAAAGATTTATATCAGCTTTGGAAATCAGGATGAACTCCATTCCCCTTTTAGAGCTATTCTTATACCCAATTTCTACCCTTGCTTCTTGTTTCTTGCCTTTTTCCCACCCCGTGGACAACATGTTAATGCCATAGTGCCTCACTGAGACACTTCACCCTAAAATTTCATAGGGTTTCAAGGGGTTGGACACAGAGTTGTGGTACTTGTCCAGCGCAGTTCCAGTTTGGGTGAGCGGTGGGGAATATGTTACCCACAGCACTACCACAGTAGCGTAAGGCAGGTTATTTAGAATAAACAGAAGCTGGTAGAACACATAGTTTCATTCAGAACCAGTGTGAGCTGTCAGCACAACCAAATCACCGGCATTCAGAGCTTTGTGTGTGGATGGTGAAGCAGCAGCAATGAAAATGTGGTCCGTTGGCAAGACAGCAGCAACTGTTAATTAATTTGGGAAACAAAAGAGGAAAAAAAAGAAAAATCTCATAGGCAGCTTGGACTTCAGCTAAAATAGTACAGCAAGATTAAAATCAGTAATTGCCAGGGGTGTTAATTAGAACTGGGACCACACGAACAAAGTGTGTCTCAGAGAATATACTAAAGAAGTCATGTCTGAGTCAGGTTGCAGAGAATAATGATTGCTTTTACTTTAGCCTATCTTCTTGTATTAAATAATTTTTTCCTCTACACAGTGTGTAGTCATCAGGGAACAGAGCTTATTAGAGCTTAAATGATAGCCAGTACATTTGCCTGCGTCCTCTCAGATTTTGAACTCCCATACGTCAACTCCAAAGCTGCAAACTCAGCCATGGTATTAAGGATCTCGGAGCCCTAGGGCAGTGATCCAGTGTTAATGGAAATTCCTCCATTTTCTTCAGGTTCTTTTAAAATTTCTGCCAAATCAAATGGCATTATAAAGACTTCTAGCAGGTTTAACTCAGTTTCATTAATCCTTTGGTGAATCATAAATATTTAAAGTTGATTATTTATAAGGAGAAGGGAGATAAAGGAGGATATTTACCTGTGAGCTGATTTAAATAAAAATATTAATGTATCTCTGCATAGAATTTTCCTTTAAAATCTTAGCTATCAGCTGGGAACTTCCAAAAGTGTGTTTGTTCTCCTGAAAACTTGGAGGAAGACAGAGATATAAAACTGAAAATCTTTAACGTATTGTCAGTTCTACATCAAAGTTTTTATAGTCTCCAGTCACGTGGAGTTCACTGCTCATAAATGTTTACACAGAAAGTTCATTTATGGTAATCTTCCCCACAGAGTAGTATTGGATTGCAGAGCTGTTGCTAGTTGTCCTCCAACTTCTTTTCACTTGAAGACTTCTTGAGTTAATTATTTTTTTTGCAATTCTTAAATCTTCTCCTGCTAGCATCGTCATACAATTGACGTGCCTTGCTTTGGCGTGGAAAAGTCCATGGGCTCTGACTGCGTGACGGTGCAGACCTAGTCTTTTCTGGAATTGATGAGGCTTGGAAGGGCTCTTGGGCTAAGGAAGGGTTAGTTGCATTACATGAAAAAGTTTAATTTCTTTAACTGTTAACGTATAGAAAAGTAAGAATGCTAAGTCAGTGTAAGAGTTGGGTTGAGGGCTGATAAACTGTTTAAAACACCCCGGGTGTGGGCCAGGAGGAGAGTCGTCTGCTTGTCCACCTTCAGCAGCAGTGCTCACCAACCTCTTCATGTGCAAACAGAACTTCAGTCCCGTGGAATTCCGCTGGGTGCTTGACAGCTTCTGCTGGACATGTGTGTCCTTACCAGGAGAGACTGTGATAACTAGTTTGGAGCTCACCAGTGCTTTTGATCCTGAAGTGTTTAACTGGATGGCTTCTTCACCACAAAGGTAAAATCCTGTACTTATTTTTTTTCCTGTAAATAGGTGAAATGGCTCCCACATTTCTCAGTTAAACCAACCCAATAGGTGGCTGATGTACTGATCTCAGTGGGGTGCGTGAACCTTTGGAAGGACTTTTAATGGAGCTTCCTAGTTGGGTTTGAGAGCTTAGTCACCCTACTCAGTTGGTCCATGATGTGCCAGAGATGTGAAGCAACAAGTTTCTACTAAGCAAAAAAAAAAAGATTCCTAGTCAGCGCCAACATGAAATCAAATTCCTATTCTCCCTGTTGGCAGCGTGCAGTCAGGCATAAGGCAGAACCATATGTGCTTCTCTTAAGTGCTGATTTGCTGAAGTGTTGTTAGCCAGATTTAAGTGTTCTCCTTTAACTGTTAATAACTGTGTTCTGGGACACTGAGTTACGGGCCAGAAAATCACTACAGTTTTTTCCCCGATATTTGAAAATGTGGTTTGGTGCTAGAAGGACAAAAAAAGAATTATTTTCATTGTTTAGATATATTTGGTTTATATTCATGCTAATATATGTGAAGCTATATGAATATAACAGACAAATTAAATTACATCACAGGAAAAAGGGAAACTGGGCACGTATTCTGTGTACAATAAAAATTAGAGGTCGTGCAGAATAGAGGTACCAAATCAAATGCTTCTCCTTTCTGGTAGCTTTGATAGGATCCCAACCAGCCCTCCCTATTCCTAGGTCCACAGTCCCCTGAGCACAAGCAGCACTCCAAATGCACGTGACTTCTGGTGAGGTTCAAAGTCTGGGTTCAGATCTCAAACCTTTAGGATTCTCTCTGTAACCTAGCTTTATGTGTTCTTCATAGCGCGCTAAAGGTATTTTTAGTCTATTTGTTGTCATCGTTTATCTGCTTTGAATTATCTAAAAGGGTAATACGTGAAAGAAGTGGTTTTGGCCTTCAAGCAGTAGCCAAATGGAGGGAAGGGCGAAGCACCGCAACCCAAAATCAGGGTCTGCTTTTCCAGTCTTGTTTTCTTTTAAAAAAAAAACAGGTAACAAATGCGGAGTACAGAACCAAGAAGTCCTTCTCAAAATTGAAGTACAATCTGTTCTGCACATCTGTGAATGCAGATGGTCACTGTTCTTAATAATTAAGCGTAAGAACTAACACGCTTGCTTTGACTGAGGTAAAAATCGTGTGCGTAGCTCGTGTTATTCAGCTGTCCTGGCTACACGTTTAGCAAAATAGCGGCACGATGACTATTTTCACAAGAAGCCACATACATTTAGTATAGTAAAAACAATCTGTTTTATAAAATATAGCCAAATGAATGCTAAATCTGAAATCAGTTTATTGCTGGTAGGAAATAGCACCTTCCCCCCACATTCTACTGCAAAGATTTTAGGCCACTTCATTGTGTTTTGGCTTGATATAACATGTGTTAGTACATAATTTATAGAGGAAGTCGAAAATGTAGTACAGCTTTTTATTATGTTTATTGCTTTTTTTGGTTTATTTTTGTACCCTGCTTTTCATCCTTAGACAAACAAGGGAGAAATACCTCTCAGATGGGGGAAACCACAGGACACCGTACTACTGGTGCCTGCAGTTAAGTGGGAGAAACGAGCGTGGGAAGATAGTCCTTGATATCTTGTCATAAAACGGACAGAAATAGAATGAAAAGAAGTTTAGGAGGAGGAAATAGTCTTGGGCTGAATGATAAATGAAAGAGACTGTATTAATACTTAGTGTTTATAACATAAGTTATATACCTATTTATTGATCTGGTCTCTTTTGCCAAAGTATGAAAGTTAAAGAACTGCAGTGTATTTTTTTACGTGTGTGTGTTTAGAAGGAAGGTGAGCCCAGCCTCTCTAGAAGCACCAGCAAATTGCAGTATCGTGCTCTTTCTGTGTTTACAGCCTTCTGTTATCATCTGATTTTCTTCCTTTCAGTGTTAAGAAATGCAATAATCAATAGTAGAATAAATTTGTGTCTCTTGTTCCTTTACCAAATGGGAGGAAGAATCCCCAAATGAATGATTATGATGATCGTAGCATTAAGGCATTAAAATTCAATTTTTTGGACAGCTTTCTATTTGCTGCCAAGATAGGACTTCTGAAGAATATGTTTACAGGAATTTTGTTAAAAAAAATGAACTTGAATCGGGTGGTTTTTAGCAGCGTTATCCTAATACAGAAAATTGCTCCCTTTTCTACAGTGGTTGTAGTTAGTTTTTTGTTTACGCCGTTTCTCTTTTATTGCCATGAATTGGAAATAGCACCAGTGAAGTCAAAAAGGCTGTGCTGGTGTAAAGCTGATGCAACTAAAGTGGAAATCAGGATCTGTCAGCGCTGCAAGCAGCTTTTCTCTCTTTAAATAATCCATTTCCTTACACCCTGTGATTTTCACTACTTATCAGCATTTTTCTGTCTCTCTTTCAAGTCTAAAGGTAGTTTTTTACCGTACCTCAGATGCACGTTCACTTCAGTGCTGTCTCTAGAAGAAGCCAGACTTTGGACTTGTCAGGCAATGTATGATTACACCTAGGGATAAATACTTATTTTGGGCCGAATGGTTTCAGCAAATCTATCGCTTAACCTTCCTCCTTTGAAATTCTTATACATTTTAGAGCCCTGCGAAGATATTTCTCTGTCAATAATGGGAACACAGCTCTCTATGTAGATAAGGAGTGAAATGTTCCCGATATAACTGCCCATAACTAGATTCACCTTTATTTACCTTTGAAAAGAAATCATCTGCTCTATAAAGCGCTAGTCTAATTACTTTTCTGTGAACGGAGTCCGAAATTCCTCCAAAACAATACTGTGCCAGCGCAAGATTTCAGTGTCTTAATTTGAATTGCTAAAATTGATATTTATAATGGGACTTTGTTGCGATTCTAGTGTAGTGCCGGGGTGGGGGGGAGGTGGAAAGCAACCAAAAAAATTCACTGTCAGAAATTAAAATCTAAATAGCAAATAGGGCTACTATTCAGAGGCAATTTTTGGCAAATTTTGGGCAAAACCAAGATTAAGATCCAATAGTAAACGCTGACGTGGAGACAGGCAATTGGCCATATGTTTGGGTATGTGTTTAAAATTAAATTGTTGCTTGCTAGCTGAAACCAGTCCAAAGTTGTGAACTTTAAGGCATGGACTAAACAAAAGTGGCATGTCCTGAATTCCGATATGAGACGGAATCACCGAACAGGAGGCTGATCACAGAGAAGGATGAAGAACCTGGCTGGAGGAAAGATGCTGCAAGTAAAGGAGGGTCTTGGAGCTGGGAGGGATGCCCAGAGACAGATGCTGAAGTAACACCCAGGACCTAGAGCTGTGAGCAGCTGTGCAGCACAAAGTGATGTGACTTTCTGCCAGCCTTCCTGGACCTCCCTCCTGAAGGGACCTTGAGACCAAATGAACCTCATGCTCAAGTGGTGGCACAGAGAGCAGGTGTGAATGTTTGAAATAAGCAGGGTAAAAGCTCTAATGTCATTGCTTCTTAAGAAAAGCCCAGTACTTAGATGTATTCCAGGTTGCTATTTCTCATACCTAATGATAGTTAAGTCTCTTTCATGTCTTTTAATCATTTGCTTTGCCAGGCTTAAACTGATTGAAATTCTATTTTTATCTGAAATTAACTGGTTGGGGTTTTTTTTTTCAGCAAAATGTAAGTTACCAATTTGTTTGCATGAAGATATTTTGCTTTTAATGTAGTTTGCTTATGGTGTGATTGCTACATGAAAGACAAAGAAGATCTATATATACACTATACACTTTAGATAGCTTGTGGTGTTTGCTAACAGATTGTATTATAGTAAAAGTAACTTAACATCTCCCAGAAAGTTCTCTGAAATCTTCAGGACTATGAAGAAGGCATGGAAAGGCTTCCCAAGAGCTTGCGTGCACATTCTCTGCTCGGGCTCTCGACTGCACTTGTAGCGAGGTGTCACCTGAAGTTGATGATTCAGTCCAGCCTCATGTTCCTTTTGTAACCTTGATCCTTTAAGTGCATTTCTGAGCTGCATTTACCCTGGTTAGCCTTTGCTTCCAAATAGTCGTTGGGAAATACAAGGGAAATAGATGCTGAAGCCTGAAAAAGCAGTCTGGAGGACTGTAGCAAAGTTTCTTGCTGCAGAGTAGGATTATGGCGTTGGTCGCAGTTTTAGAATCAAAGTTGGAGTAATGGGGATAAATGACAGCACAGTGTCGCTGCCTCTTAATTAATCACAGACCTTGTGATACTGTCTTTTCCTCTATTTGCAGGAATGTTACCCCTAGTTTAGAGATCAGCTGGGGAAAGCATACTGAAAATGAGAGAAAAAGAAACGCCAAAACACCTTCAAACTCTTTCTTCAAATGTGGCTAGCTCTGGAAACAGTGTCTGTGTACTGTGAAATCCCAACCCTTTTGGCCATATAGATTTTGATGTACACCTTTCCAATGATATAGCAGGTAGGTTTGACCTGCTATGAGGTATAAACGAAAATTATCAGCCTTATTTCTTCTACTTGGCAAAACTATTTTTTATTATGAAGCATGGAACTTTTTTGTTGTTTTTTTTTTTTTTTACACAATTATTCAGCTGTTTTTCCCACCTCCCTTCTCATACTGACTAATGAGCTAGTAGTTATTCTGAGCTTCAGAAAGCTTTAACATAAAGGTTAAACACTTTTACTGTGCGCTTTGCATGCCTGCATTTTGCATTCAGCTCAGTTGAAAGCTTTGGGTTCAGGAGGTAAATTTTTTCAAGCCTTAAAACTTTGAAAATGAAGCCAAGCTAATCTGTAGAAAATGCTGCACTATAGCACAGCAGCTGGAGAGCAGTACGCAAAGAAGTTATTTGGCATTATGTGTACTCAGCCCCCTTTGTCAAAAGGCCGTGTAAGTAAGTATTTCTACATTAGCAAGTGATATGGCCACACAGAGGTCTGGTAGAGGGGAATAGCTGGTCTTGAGGATGTTACATCCACATTAAATATCATAGAATCAGAGTGGTTTCAGTTGGAAGGGACCTCAAAGATCATCTGGTTCCACCCCCCTGCCATGGCAGGGACACCTCCTGCTAGACCAGGTTGCTCAAAGCCCCATCCAGTCTGGTCTTGAACACTCCTAGAGATGGGGCATCCACAGCTTCCCTGGGCGACCTGTGCCAATGTCTCACCGCCCTCAGAGTGAAAGAATTTCTTCCTTACATCTAATGTCAATCTACTGTCTTTCAGTTTAAAACCATTACCCCTCGTCCTATCAATACACTCCCTCGTATATATGCTGAAGGGAGGATTGTTCTGTAGTGTTTGTGTCTCGGTCCTGTCAACTGAGAGAAGTGCTTTAGATCAGCTCTTGGATGCTGCCTTTTTGCTCAGCTTCATCCCCAAAGAATTCCCCTTGTGTGCTTCAAGACTACTCCATTGGAAAAAGGACAACATGGTAACAATCAGGGCTGTCTCTTTACAAGCAACTAAAATGACAACCCATCATCTGCTGTGGTGTTGCAAAGACCTGGGTTCTGTCTTTTATCTGCTTGTGCTGTTTTGATTTTTTCCAGAAGTCATCGGGTAGTGTGGTGGGAATTCTAGCTGCAGCAGCTGTACACCGGTGTTTGGAAGGATGGTCCATATTTCATTGCATGGTTCAATCTGTTGCCTCGCTAATGGAGAGGAAGTGTTTTTACCGGACTGTTTGTCACTGTTCTGCTCTGGGGAAGTAGTCTCTGGGAGAGCAGGGGAGTCTTCTGAGATTAAAGGAAGCCTTGGAAACCTTTAGGCAGCCTGCCATGATTTGTGGGAACATTCCTGGTTTTTATGTGTAGGCTGGGAGTGGACTTTTCTCCTTCCTTTGATTCCGCTTGGCACAAACACAAGATTGTTTTGGTGAGGATAAATCGCTCAGGTGGTGTTTCTGGGACATCTTTAATAAGGATGGTGTGGAAGATGATTGCACAACTTGGTGGCTTTAACATCCTTTCCCCATGTTTGAGGAGTCTGAAATTTAGCTGAAATAAAAATATAGGACCATCACAAAGTAGCAGTTAGTACTGATTTTGGTATGTAAGGAGTCTTTGTTGTGTAGGTTGCTTGATTTTCCTGGTTTATACGTTCTCATCTGGCAGGATTTTATGTTTGGTTGCTCACTCTTTTGCTTCCACCTTCACAGCCTCTAGATGATCCTTATTAAGTAACGATCTCCACTCAAAATCTTTCCTAGATCTCACAGAAAATCCTGAATGTGTTTCAAGAAGGATGCCATAAACTTCTCATGTCATTTTCAAATCTTTACTTGATCGAATTCAGAGCGTGGGGGAAGCATCAGTATTGCCTTTAGCTTTTAATAGCTGTTTTTGTTGGCAGAAGTGTGACAGTTTGTAGCGCTGGGCTAGCTATTTTCACCTCGCCAGATGTAGATATCAGTAATGAATAATGCTTCTACGTGCCTTTTCTGAGAATGTCTTCTTTTCAAAGACATAAATGTAATTGTAAGATTGGGTAAAGTTAATAGTAATATGTACCGGAGAGATTCTGTCACCTGTTACAGTAATGTTTCTTCTGGATGCCACATTGTAATTATACAAATGAATGGAAGATGTCTATCTTGGTTGGGTTTTTAATTGATTGGGTGGCACAGGTTGTTAATCAAGCCAGAGAGAGCATTAAAAGCCCCGTGTTGGGAGTATTTCTCATACTGGTCTTGGGCTTTTTTTGTTTTATTGACATTTATTACTTTGTCTAAAGACTAAAGTATAAAAAGCAAGACCAGGAGAAGCAGAATCTTCTCACTTTTGCTGTTTCTCAACAAATCAAGTGAAGACCAAAGGAAGAAAACTGAGACTGAAAGTCTGTGTTAAAAATAAGCATATATAGGAATTGTGATTTACTTCGTTTTCCAAAGAAGTCTGTTACAAAGAACAGAATGCGACAAAAAATATATTATTTTTCTTTCTGAAGGAACATATTCGTGTAGCAAAAAATGTAGCTTTAGGCTGGCTAAAAGTATTTGGAAGCCTGGTCAAAAAATCAATTCCTTGGCAAGTCTATCAAAGTTACTTGTGTAAAGTGCAGAGTATTTATGTAAATAAAGTTAACTAGGTCAACTCCATAGCAATTAAAGCACACTCCTTAGGTTAAACACTTTGGTAATTTGCAATGTCGAGCACCTATCTTTACTTCAGTGATATAACATGATAGAAATGGTTCCTGTAGCCAGTGGCCTGGGTGTTTTGGTGGAAAATGGAAGAGCAGCATTGAGTTGTCTGTTCAGAGGTGTGTTTGGTTATTTGTGCAAGTTAAACAGCTCCAAGGGGAGAGACTCCTCAGAAATAACCAATAGTGACCCATTTGATACTGAAAGGAAAAAAAAAAGAAATCTGTTTGGAAGGTTGTTTTCCCTTGGTCTTGTCCTCAGTTATACAAGGACATGTTGTTCTACAGTCTGGAATGATTTGCAATTCCTTCTACCCTGTCTCAGATCCTAAGACGGGTCCTTCAAAAAGCCCTTTAGTGACTTCTCTCTAGCATTAGGATTCTCCTTTTCTAACAGCTTTCATCCTCATTTTGTCCATTTCTTTCCCACCATACTAATTTGTAAACTTATTCCCCAAGGTACATGGATGTTTCTGTTCCCTGAATGTTTCAATCGTTACGGCTCTATCACCAGGATGCTGCATGTGCTACCACCTCTTTTAGAGATGGGGGGTGGTATTGGTGTCTTCTAGTTGTCCTTTTCCCTCACCATCTCTTCCCCCAGAGGAGCCTTTGACCCGTTCAGTGGGTGGATGTTGTGGGCCAAGCTAGAGATGGTTTTTTAAGTGCTTTAGGGTCTTCTGTGAAGGACAGGGAATGTGAAAACCCACTGACGAGGGGGAGTGGAAGTTCAGGCTGAACACCATTTTCCTGCTAGCAGCCCATCTCGTGGTCTGCTGTAGCTGAAATGTTAATGTCTAAGTGGATTTTTATTAGAAATAGGTCTCCCTGATTCTCATTCAGATGTCAGAGGTTGACGGCAATATCAATAAAAAGCCAGCCAGCGTGGCCTTTATTCCCTACTGCGGTGCTGACATGTGACAAAAAATAAGCATAATAATTTTGTAGCTTCTTTTTTTTCTGCCCAAAACATAGCTGAGTTAATCTGAAAGACAGCTGATTTTTCAAGGTCAAAAGTGCCTAGCTACAAATTGATGAGCTATTACACATTTCTTTGATAGTTCTGTATTAATAATATGCATGCAGAACACGCCATAAAAATTCCATTTAAGGGTATTAAAACATACTGGGACATTTAATCGGGTTAGAATTCCTGTCACCTGGCTGGAGGCACAGTGTTGGTCAGTCTGTCGTTATCAAAGAGTGCAGAATATCAAGACAAATGGCTGTTAACCTCAGTTCAGATTTCCCTGGAATGACCTTTCTTTTTGAGGCATTTGCAAATTTGTATCGAAAGACAGAACGGGAAGTATTTCCAGTGTCACTACAGAGCTTTTGTAATAGGAATATATGCATTTTGCAGCACAAGTGTATTAAAAGTAGATTGTTTGACCAGCTTTCACCCCTTAAGGAATAACTTTGCTGGGGGTATCATGCAGATGACTTCTCTTAAGTGACCTTACCATTAAAATGAACCTGCATTAGAAATTACTGCAGTTTAAAATAGATATTTCGAGGTACTGGGAGTTTTACTGGGCAACAAAAAAGGTGATATTCCTACAAGATTGGACTCTATGTAAAGTGTGCGAGATAATGTTGTGCGTAAAGTCCCACTACACAAACTTCAAGTTAAATTGTCCCTTTTCAAATTGAATTTGAAGTAGCTTCAAAAGCAAATGAGTCTGGGAATGAAAGTAAAGCTAGACATTGGAACTGCGCTTTTAATGTACATTACGTTTTTACATGGGGTAAATGCTTTTGTTAAGAAGAAAGATTTTTCTTAATACAATTAATTCCGATTTTGAACAATTTAGCGGATTATTTATTTAAAATGCTTTAGAAAAGGCAAAAAACCCCTTTGGTTTTATACTGGAAAGTCTGGGTATAGTCCTTGCCTTCATTTTTTAAGTAATACTTCGATAAAATCTGCCATTCTTGTCACTGCGATATTCTTACTACTTACACAGATTCACTTTAAGTGCAAAATACTCAGCTTAATAAAATACATTCTAATGGATGTTTAACCTATTTCAATCTTATCAAGAATTCATGATACTTTAAGATACTTTCTATTTTGTGCTTTGGTGTTATATATGTTTAAAACCTCCTCAAACGTGCCATTTTTCATGCTTTCATTATTTTTATAATGAAAAGTGAGATCCTTTTGTTCCTCCTGCCTGCCATTCTGGTAATGCCCACTAGAAACATCATCTAAGCTGAGCATCAGGTCATAATTTATCCTTTCATAGGGTTTTTTGTTGTTTTTTTCCCCTTTTCTAAAAGGAAGACAAGTAGCATGGATAGTTCCGTTGCTCAGGGTAAACTCAGTGTCACTTTGCCTTAAAAACTTTGCCCACGTGTGCAGTTCTTGGGGTTTGTTCCCCCTTTTGGCAGAAAGCGGCTGGCCAAAAGGTGAATAATGCTCCTGCCTGCCAAGACCTCAACCCCCGGCACTTCTCTTCTGAAAGTGCAGCCAGCTTGGCACCTGGTGAAGGATTTGATAGAGGCAATTCTCAAACGCTGGCTTTTTGATGATGAAAACCTATTAACTTTGCCATTCCCCTGGCTGAGCCAGGGCGAGGGAGGAGGTCCTCCAAGCTGGCTTCTGTAAGTGGAAAGCCTTCAGCGCTTTCAAGGTGAAACACATCTATTTGCTGCTTTCCTGAATAATTAAATAATTGCGGTAGTGCTAAGGAAGCAGAAAGAAGAGCAAAGAGCTGACTTTAAAGGCTCCTCTGCTTCCCATTTGAGTCCTGTTCATCACAACTTTTTCTCGCATTAAGTAGCGGGCAGAATTGTTCTTCTAAAACGTTGAGAAGAATAATAAGCTGTTAAACGGGCTATAGAGAGTGAAGTTCAGGGACTAAGTGGTACGTTACATCATGGGACCTTGTAAGGATAGCCATAGCCATTTTTCAGCTATTTCCTATGGGATGTGCATAATAGTCCTAGGAAAGGGCACCTTAGGCAACCATGGGAAATGGAAGGGTGTATAGCTTGGGTTTCAGTATCGTTATTAGGGCATATCCCTATATTCTTTCTTAGTATATAGCATAAGAGAGAAAAAGGAAAGTCCGGAGGTTATGAGAGGCTTTTTATTCAAGCGATGCAGCTCCAAATAATTCTTTTTCATTAATATAATAAAAGCTAAAGCTGTTTGGCAAGTCAAATCCTGGCTAAGCAAGCGCTTTAGGATAACTGTTTTACTTCTGAGTACTGGATGTGCTAATTGCTTGATCTGGTGCCTTACAGAGGAAGAAGCGTCTGGAGAGATTCCTTACTAAATATCAGGAAGTGTTTTTGCATAGTCTTGTAGAAAATCTTTCCAATAAATGGCCACTATAAATAGCCTGTGGGTCTCCAAAATGACAGCCTCCTTACAGGAGGTTGGCAGCACCGCACTGGTGGGCGAGTAGTGTTCACTCATTACATTTTATTGGGTTTTCTAACACGCTTCCTATCACAAGGCGGCCACTGATTGCTACTAATATATCACTCTTATTTTCACTGTATTTTTGAATAATGACCGTTAATCCGTTAGTAATTATATAATATAAAATCTAACCGCGGAATGAAATGTTTATTATCAGTTTTCTCCTGCCATAAATTGTCATTTTTGCTGTATGTGGCAAGCATTGTTAGAACAAATTACTCAGGTTTTCATACAGGCTGTAAGATACCGCTGTGCCCTAAGTATCAATAACTACTCATAGTAGTAGTGCTGATAAGGGTAGCAGTCTACACAGCTTATTTGAAGCCCTGAGATTTTCTGTACATCCTTGGTCTTATCTTTCTGCTCTTTCTGTTGAATTAGTACCTTAAGTAATACAGTATTAAAATGTTTTTTAACTACTCTTGCATTACTTCCATACTTTCGTGTCTATAAAGGATCTGCTCAAACTCAACCTTTAAATACAGTTTCAAATCTGGCTCAGGGTTTCAAACTTTCTGATGCTCTACAACCCCGTTCAGAGCTGATTAGCTCCTGCTGTTGTTTGTAGTAACAGCAAATTTGTTTCTGGGTTTGGGCTGCGAGGATAACGCGTGGCACGTCACTTGTAGCTGACAAAAGTGTGCTAGTAACACGTAGCGTAGCATCGCAGCATCCGAAGGAAGCATGCTTAAGGTACTGCGAGATGAGAAGCTGGGCAGTGAGTATGAGGGAAACGTCTTGTTTCATTTGCACACTTATGCATTACAAATCAAGCTGCCAACAGCGGCGAGTTATATCTGTCCCGATGCTCGAGGTATGAGCAGTAAGGGATCTCCTCGGGATCTTGCTTGCATATGTTCACACTCTTGAGATTTGCAGATGAGGACACCTCAGCTGCTCTGTATGAGCTGAGAAGCTCTCTGGTCTACTGAAGGACTATTCCTCTGCATATTTTAGGGTGTTTTTTCTGTAGGCGCTAAGCAGGAATTTCATTACTGCTTATAAGATGAGGAAGAGGCTTTGCCTACTTCTTTACAGGAAAATGTGGTGAATTTTTCCTTATTTCAGTGTACCTATCTTCAAAATCTGGATATATATAGTCTTCTGTTTGTTTGTTTTTCCCCCAATTCTGGTATATGTGCATAGCAGCTTTACCTATTTACAAGTATGTTTAACCCGGGCAAAGGGAATATTGCTAAAAGAATGTCTATCTAAGGAAAATTCAATTATTGCAACAGCCTGGTAACATCTTGCATAGATGGCATCACGCCAGTTTATGGTACTAATGAATACATTTCTTGGTAACTTTTAAATTTAGAACTGCGTTTAGAAAAACCCTTCTCATCTACATGTAAAAAAAAAAAAAAATTAAAATATATTAAAACTATACTCAGAGAACCACATTATCTGCTGACGGCTGAATAAAGGTGGCGAAGCTAATGAAAGGTCTGCTTCTCAGAGGAAAAGACAGCTGTCATTTAACATGATGTTCTCAGTCTTTTGTAGAAACAATTATAACATGCAAATTCGTATTCGCCTCTGCAGCCTGTGCTTTCCCTTCTGCTGATACAAACATATGCATTTTAATAGTATTCCATCACTTCTATAAATCCACTAACTTGTGACGACTTTGGTTGTGTAACTGTGGAGTCCAAAACGTATTCTCTTTTTTCATTATCTTCTTATTATTTATTATCTAGCAAAATAGATTAAGCTGCTTGTACTTAGGCTTAACTTGTTGTTTTCAAGTAAAATACCTGAGGAGCTAAATTCCGTTTCAGATTATTTGCTGACAGTTTTTATTCCCTAAGTCCTACCCTCCGTGTCCCCAGTTTTTAATATATTACTATTTACGTTGTTTTAACTATGTCATAAACTACACAGACTGCGCGGTGCAGCCTGAGCAAACATTGCAGCACTCTCTAATCGGAACCTTTGGAATTTAAATGCTAATTAAGCGGCGATGTGCTTTCCAGATGAGGCAAATCCAAGGGCTTTGCAGCTCAGCCATCCTCTGGACTCTGTGGTGCGCAGGGGTTAGAGTCTTCTCTGCCTTGGAAGTGAAATGAGGGTACGTTTGTAGCCCCTGTAGTATTTACTACTCAACAGTAAGATCCTGATGCGGGGAAGGTGTTGGGGAAGAAAAAGCATCTCTAGGAGAGAGAGGAATTTCACCTTCGGGATGCGGATTCTCTCAGTTTTGGTCTGTGGGATTCCTTGGAAGGAAGAACCAGTCCCAGATAGCCTGGGGGGTTTTAACACATTCCAGATTTGCACCGAGTCATATTTCTTTGTGATGCTGAGGTTTCAGATAGGGGAATCCGAGCCTTTCCTTGTGAGGAGGGAGGTGGGAGATGAGCCAGCAATGGGCTCTGTCCCTGTAAATGCTCTGAAAAGGGAATACGAACCCACCAGCTTGATATGGAGTGGAGATCTCTAGTTTTAGAAATTAATGAATAGATGTTTCTGAAATAGTAATAAAAAAATCCTAATAAAAACCAACAGCTTCCTATACAGCAACGTGCCATCCAAAACCAAGATGTATATTGATTTCTACAATATTTCCTATTTTTGACTTCATGAATTACCAAGTATCAGGAAAAACATACCGTACTCTGGATTCTTATAAATCATTGCAATCTGCTACTTGAAGCCGTAGTATAAGCCAAATAACATCTGTTACTCAGAACGATATTACAACATTTTATGATCCTAAGTATTTATGAGATGGAAGCAGAGAAGGAGCTCATATGGTGAAGCCAGTCACCTGCAACTTAAATCTTGCACTTTTTTTTGGTAACCTTATCTTATCCTTATCTATTACCCTTATCTTTCACCTAGATATAGTCAGATTCTGTCAAAACCTTGCTTCAGGCAAGCCCCCAAACATAGCATCCTCCTGGCTGCCTTCCGGAGGCTGTTCAAGCCCTGAGGACTTGCCCAGTGTCCTGAGCTGATGCCCCGACCGTGCAGAGGTTGGAAACTTCCTGGAACTGGGATTTT
Organism: Eurystomus gularis; assembly: GCA_013400335.1. Classification (NCBI taxonomy): domain Eukaryota; kingdom Metazoa; phylum Chordata; class Aves; order Coraciiformes; family Coraciidae; genus Eurystomus; species Eurystomus gularis. The sequence continues at coordinate 119,846 of VZZY01005951.1, forward strand.
TCAAGTTCAGTATAAATAGAATTTGGGTTTTTCAGCTGAGGTGCTAATTTGTAACATGCCATTTTTCCCCACCCTGTTCAGATTTGTGGGTCTTGCGTTGGAAACTGATGCAAATGTCCTGGGATAGATTTTTTAAAAAAAATAGTAGTAGATGACATAAAAGGAGATAATTTCTTCAAAATTACTTTTTTTTAGAGTCTTGCAGAATATTAAATTGAAGGATTAATATTTTGTATGCATAATTATTACAAAATGTATTTAACGGTAGATAAAATGCTATGTGAAGTAACTGGAAGAAGGGGAAGAGGAAGAATATAGAGCAAAGAATGTATTCGTGAAATTTAGCTCTTTCTCTTGCAAATTGTTAGTGAACTCATCCTGTTTTCAATTATTCATTGTTTTGACTGTTTTCTAAAGATATATTCCAGCCAGTGCATTTTTTCAGGTTCCTTACTAGAGGAATTGCTTCAAATATTTATAGTTTCACATGTGAATTGTTTTTAATGCACATGGAGATAACAAACTACGCTGAAATATATTTTAAAATACTTTAGTGAATATTTTAGTATGCAAAGTCGTTTGCTTGGATACACTTACAATTTAAATGACTTCAAAATGCAGGAGAATGCAGCCAAAGTGTGTTTGTTAGAGGGCATTGAACAAAATGCAGAAGAATAATAGCATATTTTTTGCTGTATTTGTGTATTTTAAAGTCTAGAGCGCTGTTGCCTGGTATGTCCATCATCTGAAACTTATTTAAAATGATGATTTCCAGACAGTGTAGCCTAAGTAATTTTGAGGATGTTTCCTTATATTGCGATTTCCTCGCCACCAATGCAGGAATTAAAACCGGATAATGAAACAAGCTTTCAAAGGTTTAGCTTCTTGTATTTATTTATTTTTTTTTTTTAGCAATTTGAGAGTGTCCTGGGAATAGAGCCGAGAGTTTTCTCCATCAAAACTAACAAGACTGCTATTCCGAGCGTGTGGTTAAGCATCTCTACGTGGCCTTATGTAAGTGCACATCCAGTTATGACCATGAAGTTTTGCTGTTTAATTCGAGTTGTAACTGCACAGTGTCACAAACCCCTATTGTCTGTACTATTTGTAAAGAACTGTAATTTCATTTATGCCATTTCCAGTTTCTTATAATAGTCTGATTCCTGAACCATTGGTAGTGTAACCAGTTTTTGCAGGCTGTGTGAGTTTTCCAAAAGTTAGCGGGGCATATTTACCTATGAAGAATCCAGGAGGGTGTGGGATGCCATCTGCTCCAATGATTGTGGTCTAAAATGGTGGTGGAGACCCCTGAGGTGGAAATGACTTGAACCTGGAAGAGCATCGTAGGGAATTAGCATTTTATGCTAGCGTGGTTCTTGCACACTTTCCCAGCCCTTAGTTGCTGGCAGCTGTCAGAAACAAGAGGATGTGGCTGGATGAACTTTTGGTGTGGCTCAGTACAGACAATTTTGTGTTAGTCTTGTTTAATCTCTAAGTAGCAGTGTTACCAGATTTCATGTCACTTATTAATTGCCTTATTGCTCTTTATTATTTGTCATTAATATCTTTTTGCTCCACAAGAGGCTGAAGGGTTAGCAGCTCATGAAATGTAAGAAACTGAAGTACTTTTCTGCTCTATTTAGTTATGTTAGTACTCGAGGTTTTTTCAAACGTTAGATACCAAGTGTGCTTGAGAAGGTACCTGGTGGCAAGAGGTTTGTGCGTTGGCTGACATCTGGAACCCACGGTGTGCCCCGCAGGGGGTGGCATTCCCTGCTGTAGTGTCATAAAAATGGTCTCACAGGGCACACGATATTAGGAAAATGATTCCGAAATGATAGCTAGCAACGAGGGGTTATTATAAATGCTGCATACACAATATCTTTCTGTTGGGAAATGGGCGCAATGTCAAGGATGGGGTATGTCGTACAGCAGTTGTCCTCTGCTTATTTATCTGCTTAAAGCTATAAAAAACCCTGTTTGATATCCTTGTGTGTTTAACATTGCACTAAAAACAGCACCCAGAGTTTTTACAAAGATAATATATACTGGCACGTATGACACGGTTGGGAAGTGATGTGTCCTTTCCTAGTTCTGTCTGATTGAAACCACTGGAGATTTTCATTGTTCCTCACCTTTTGTGGTTTAATAGACTCTAATATTCTTTCTGGAGGTGGGCAGAAATAGAAAGATAAATATGCACTGCTATAAAGATAGTGTGTTTTTTTTTTTTTAGTACATAATATATCTTTACATTGCTGTGGTGGAGGCTTCAGAGCAGCGTGGTTTAACTCTCATCAGTTTTCATTAGGCCTCTAGAGAACCTAATAGCAGCTCACTGAGGTTTTTATAATATTAAGTTGTGAAACACTGCTTTGAATGACCATTTAATAAAGCAACAGATAAACTTAAGCTCCTTAATCACCTGCTAAAGACATTTTCTGTGTTTCTTGCTTATCCTTCTAGTCTTCTGGAAGAGCTAGGGACCTAATGTTCAACGAGGTTGCAGGAAACTGTGATTGGTGTGAAAACTGTTACAAAATGATGGTCTGGTGAAAAGCGAATAAAAACAGACGGTGTCACCAAGGGTGGAATAAGCAGATGATGCTCAAACATTAAGGTGAAATAAGTGTACGATGAGCTTTGATTGTTAGTATGGTCAGTGGCTACATGGTCTCAATCTTTTTCACACCCGTGAACTCTTGTTGTTTCCTTAAGGAAGCCAAGCAAAAATTGACTTTTGCTTCAGGGTCTTCTCTTAAAGTAGATTAATGGAAGATGTAGAATTGCAGCTTTCAGAAATATAAGTGTCTGAATATATTCCTAAAAAGATGCAGAAGCTGGAATCCCCTCACAAAGCATTATTTCTTCATATTTACACAATTTGGCTGGATCCATCTAAGAGCAGAGCTGAACTAGTGGTAAGAACGATAACTGTTCTAAGTGTCAATCTGTGGAGTTCTCGGAAAATCCTTTTCCCCCTCTGAAATTTGCAATGACTTCTTAGAAAGCTGATGTTGAATGGAAGACTTATTTATAATGTTCCGTTGTAATTATGAGAGATTGTTACTCCGTGTAGTAGCACTAAGTCAGAAGTGATATTTTGACCTCTTTCTGTGTCCTCAATCAGGATGAGATCTCAAAATCTGGTGAATTTTTACAAGCACAAAATAAATTTGCTTTTGTCAGTTATTTTAAAAAAAAAAAATCACTTTTAGTGAAACTTCACTTTGCAGTTACGACAACAGGATGTTTGAAAACATCTGCACAAAAATGTGTCAGCGAACATGTCAAATTCTGTTTCACATAAATTTTTAGGTTTTGATGAAGTGTCTTTGCCTGTTCAGAGAAATGTTTCATCTAAAAATTCCCACATAGCTAGAATTAAAGCTATCAGCCCTTTAAGGGTGACATGTTTGAAAGCCTTCTTACCATATTACTTACAGCTCACACAAGGGATAGGCTAATTTATTTTTTTTTTTGGTGAGGCGAGGGATTCCATTAGAAGAATGTCTGCCACGTAGAAGTAGTGTAGAATTTGCTCATTTTAATAGTCTAATGCAAATTTTCACCTTTTTCATTGAGGTGTGAGTCTTGGTGGGGGAAATAAACATGGTTAAAATATGCAGTGATTTGAATTAGTATTTGAAATATTTTCTGAAGATAAGTACTTCTACTAAATACTTCAATAGATTAAGTGGAGTCTTTTCTTCCTATGAAGCATCACGCTGCTTGAGCTTGAGTTTTAGTGCCTTGCAGGAATTCACACGCCAGATTCTGCGATTGTATGACCAGGGGGTTTCCTACTATATTGATGAGTCTTGTACTATTAGCTACAAAATTATTTAGTGCGGCTTACTAGTGCTGTTAAATATTCTATTCATCAATTCCTGCAACTACTTTTCATCCAGGCTTGTCTATTAGTCCAGATAAAGTTATTTGCCCGTACCTTTGCAACATCCAGGGGACACTTGCAAAGATTTAAGAGCAAACCAGCGTGAAACCATTGTCATAGTGAAAAAAGAAAATGAAAACACGGCATGCTCTTTTTTGCTTCTCCTTTGAGTGTTGTTTAAAGAAATAAGCTTTCCAACATATCTAATTTAAATGATGCAGTGGATCTAATACTTTAAAGAAAGTTTTAAATGAGCTTGCCTTCAGTTTGTCTTTCATTCATTTCTCTTTCATTGTGATTCTGGTAATTAAAAGAAAAAACTTGCTTTCAGCTGTTGAGCACCAAAGATAAATGACTCCAACCAAGGGTATAAGTACATTAATTCTAGGAAGAATTACACAAGAGGAGAAATGAATGTCTAACTTTTGTCCAGCTCAAGATTTTGCAAAATTACCATGGTTCTTTTTTCCTGAAATATCTAAATAACTGAGGGGAAAAAAAAATTAAAATGTCACATTTTTCCGTTCAGTAAACACAGCCTTGTATAGTATGTAAATCTGGTTGTCCTTCAGAACTTGGTTAATGGAATTTTTGGAATGCTGAAATTTTATTTTTTTAGAGGTAAAGTTTTCTTTTATATTGGCTAATATTCAGGTAAAAGATGAATATCAGATCCTGGTGATCCTGTAAATCAGCATGATTTTTTTGTTTGTTTTAGTTTCTTTTTTTTCTTTTCAATTTTTGCTTTCTTAATCGTTAGAAATTATACAGCAAGTTTTACTTTATTATAGTTGATCATTGCTGTCTGTGGATATCTCAAAAGGAGATGCAAGAAGTTGCTCTGCAAGAATTTGCAGGCTCAGGCTTGTATGTTAATACAAGAAGAGAATTTTCTAAGCCTAATGCCAAAGTGATCACAGCTGCAGGAGTGATGACAAACAGTAAAGTTCACAATATATCAACCAAAACAAATTAGAAATTGAAATATACAACAGGGTTAAAAAAATGAGGAAAAACTAATAGAGCGGTGTAAGTTTTACGTTATTCAAATCAACTTCTGTACATGGCAGTTTTTAAATATATGATTTAATTTAAATGAGTATTTCCTATTACAAATGCTAGAATTATTCTTGCAGTGATAAAAATCATCAATTAGAAACTATAAAGCAGAAGCTTAGGCATTGTAAAATTTGATATGAAAGGTATGTATTTCTTACAGAGGTGGAATATAGAACTACATCTTTAAATACCAGAATACATATCTAATATTAGTTAATAGCCCTCACCTAAAGAGAGAAAGAATAAATTATTTTTTTAAAAGCAAATAATTTTTCAGAGTTCTTCTATCGCAGGCTAATTCTTTCACTGAAAGACATTTAACTAGAGAGTCATGGGATGGGCCAAAGTGATACAGCTGTAGGACAAATTTAGCCTCTGTTACAGCAGAAACCTGGAACTTGGATGTTGCTTCAGTCAGAAGCTCTTTAGACCAGTTTGACACTTTCTCAAAGTGGGGTTTGTTAATTCACAAGCCAAAAATGGGGTGAAAAAAATCCACCTCTCTACTTCTGACCCATACAGTAAGACCTGCCAAGCAAGGCAGATTATATATATAGAGAGAGAGAGAGAGAGATTGGCGAATGGTTTTAAGTTGTACGTATGCTTCAGACCCTGAAGTTTATCAACACGATGCAATTGAGCGTGAGGGAGAGATTGCCCAAAGGGGCTCTTCCGTGGTGCAGGAAGGAGTGTGAGGTGTTGCTGGTTTTCATGGTATTCACCCTGAACACAAACATATTAAAATAGGAGGAATTTTTTTAATGGCAATGAAGCAGCAGCCATCATGTGTTATGAATTCCAGAATACTGTTCTCTGTAAAAATGTTAATCTGAAATAAAAATATTTATTTCATTATAGTTACTCTACTAACTTGAATAACAGCATTGCTGGAATACATATCTGGTATGGCAAAGTCTGTATTCAGGTGGGCCTCTTCCCCTCATTTCTTTTTTTTATGGCAAACCATAGAGTTTATTTGTACATTTGGAGTATTTTAACTCCACCTTCTCCCAAAAAGTAGTTAACTGCTTCAGAAAATTTTTCTTGTAAACTTATTTTTAATTTTAAAATTCTCAAGTTCAAAAGTTTAGAATAAATATTCTCAATTTTAGAATATTTAGAAAGAACAGAGGAAGATTGAAAATGAGGGAACACCACCACTGTCCTTTCAAAATCAGATGTAAATTTACATTCTAGGGTCTTAACCTCATCAGACTAACAGATTTATATTTAAACAGGCATTTAGCAGAGCAGAAATGTTTTTCCTGTCTAATATATTTATAACCTTGAAGGACTTTCCTTTTTTCCCCCCCTCTTTCTCTTGACCTTTTATTAGAACACACTTTTAAACTGTGAAGTGGCAAATGTCGTAGAGCTTTGCTGGAGGCACATGTTCAAAGCACAAATGTTACTGTCTAAAGTTCACAAACTTTCATTTATTTTCCACCCAGAGAAGAAAGGTTAAATATTCTTCTTTTTTTTAAGGCGGTTCTTGGACAGTGACAAGTTGAAAGCCTGCTAAATGTAAGTGGCTCTTAAAAGCTGTGCTTTGGTTGGGAATGAACATCTAACTGGTGGAGACATGAAAACATTACTTTTCCATGCCTCCAAAACATGATTAAATGATTCATTTTGGCCTTTTTTTGGTAAAGACAAACTAAGATGTTGTTCCACTGTGTCTGTGATAGACAGGAGGATTGGAGCAGTGTTTTCACAAGAGTGGAGTGGTAGAAGCACCTAATGAAGTATGCTGCTCTCCACTTTGAACTCTGTCTAATCCAGCGTCGCGGACTGAACACTTGCTACCTGTGGAAGAGCTTTAGCTGTGATTCTGGAGCATAGCTGTTTTGCTTCATTTCAGCCCAAAGAAACCCAGGTCAAGCACTCAGAGGGTGGTCAGTGCAGGACCTCGTGCATGGAAGTTTCTCAGCTGAAATGCTCCTGTGATATTCCTTGTGAGTCCCAGTTTTGAAAACCTTGAATTGTGTTTTGCTGTTCAAAATTTGGAGGCGTCTAGGTCTGAATTCCATTTTTATCTGAATCTCAAGAAAGAAATAGGCTTTCATTGTTCAGACTGCTGATCAGTGAAATCAATAAGACTTTTGAATCTCTGTGTATCCATGCTGGTAAACATTTGGGCCTTTCTTAGACCTGTGCCTGCTGGTGCTTTCAGGGGAAGAACAGCTTCTATTTATATAGCTTTTGCACAGTCCTTACCATTCCTGATGGGCTCTGTACACTGACTTCCAATCTCCTTCCTACCTTCTGGCCTGTAGTGAGTGGCTGCTGGAGTGGATTTGCAGAAGATCAGAAGTGGTTTCTCCTATGGAAGCCAGAAAGCAATGCAGGGCCCTGTTTGAAACCGGTAGTCACCCTTGCCAAAAGCACTGAACAGCGGTGTCTTTTCACGTGTAATAATTTCTTGTTCCTGTTTTATTCCCAAGCTGTTTTCATGAATAGAAGACACAGCTCTGAGTCTGACAGAGGAACCCCAGAGTATTCTTGTACTGCTGGTTTCTTTCCATCATTAGTGTTTATCCCCGTGCAGATCCCGATCGTGAATGTCACCTGGTATCTATGAACTTTAATTTTGGATGTGAGTTAGCAATGCCCGAAAGTCCAGTTTGTAGCTCAGCAACTACAATTATTTTTGAGGACCAGTGTTTGGATCACAACAGCCTTTTAGTCATTTTCCTTCATGTAGATGCTGTGGAAATAGCTGTATTCTTCTCGTGTTTCTCCTTCTGGTTGAGACCGCAGGACATTTGGTAGCCTTGACAGCCACGTAGCAGATTCAGCTTGGAGAGTGTCAGTATTCCTCCAACAGTGTCTGTTTGCTGTGTATCAAGCTGGTCATTTATTTGAACAATTGGGCTTATTTGACTTATAGATGCAGTAGTTGGTGTAATGAATTCATGAAATATGGATATGGTGGACTAGAGAAAGCTATCAAGACTCATGCATTTTGCATGGGGCTCGCTCACTTTTTGCTCTTCCCACAGGTCTCCTCTCTCCTGGATAACGTGGCTTAGTGCATAAAAGTCTTACATTTTCAATAAATGCAGGGGAAAAGGCTCTTCAGGAGCCTCGTTGTTGAAAAGCTTATTTGCATTTTTAAGTGCGGGTATTAAGCCAGGTTTATTCCAAAACTTTAAAGCTCCAAAAGCATCAGTAAAATGTCCTCCACACTGGAAATACGGGTTGCAGAAGATGGCATGTTTTTAGGTTTCTCAGTGCAGGTCACACAGCAGCGGGCAGCATCCCAAGCCAGAGTCAGGAAGCAGAAAATTCAAGCAGCATGTCTTTCATGCTTTAAATAAAGCCCTGGGCAGCCCTCTGACCAGAACCGCATCTGGTGAGAGGTGCCATGCTGTTCAGCTGGCCCTTCCTCGTGTGCTGGCTGTCCTTCAGCTTCCCTCCCTAGGCTTTCAGCTTTCTCCTGCTCTTTTTGGCCAACAGTGAGAAGGAAAAAACAGAGATCTCTCCGGGGCTTTGATGACCCAAGGATGGAGTCACCTTCTGCTGCAGTGCTTCACCCACCAAACACCGTGATCCTACGGAAGAATTTGGAGATGTAGGTAACAAGTGCAGTTCTGTAGCATGAAAAGGGAGAATATGGGTGCCTCACACATGTATTTGTGTGATATTTAGCATTTCTAGCGTTGTCTCTGGAAGAAGGAAATGTCAGGGAGGCAGAAGGTGAGGGCTGGTGCTTTGAGGAACAACTGGAATAAACACAAGGGTAAGCTAGGCTTGGACTTCACAATGCTAATTTGCAGGCACAGTGCAATGAAATGTCACATTGCATCCAAAGGCAGAGAAAGCTGCATTCATCTCTTGTGCCTCTTGCCTGTCTGCACCCAGGAGCCTGCAGCGAAGGGAGCCTTCATCCAAATGGCTTTGCATTCATATTAGTAAAAAGTTCACTCAAAATGATTGTGTTCAGAATTACTGTGTGATGGTCACGTACCGCGATGGTAGCAGCCAGCAGGAAACCCTGAGGTACAATAAGATGACTTGCTACCTCGTTTCTCTTGCAAATGCTGGCTCATCTGATCTGTGCAGTGTGGGTGCCTCTCAGTCACTCCTCATGCTTATTTATGGGTGCTGGTGGTGTGGGTTTAGGTAACTTTGCTCAAAGAAAATCAAAACACTTCTTCCAGCAAAACCAACCAGGTTTCTTTTCTATTTTTTTTTTTTCCCCTTGTCTTGCTGTTACCAGAAGGACGGGAGAAAAAGGTTGAAATATGTTAAAGGACGTTTCTGGTGGAGTTTTGTTGAGGGACCAACTATATTGTTGTTAAAAACTTTTCAGATATTCGTTCAGATTTAATGGGGACTGGGAAGTGAAAGCAACTCAAAAAAGGAGACTAAAACTAAGTTCAGCTTTGCATTACTTTGTCTTGAAAAAAGGCCGTAACTTATCCCAACTCTTTAGTAACAATAATAATAAAATTCTTCTGCTTGCTTTATCTTTACAGTGATTAATCTCCGTTTCTGTGTTTCTTGCAGGCTAAAACTAGGTTACGATTGCAGATCTGTAGTTTGAATACTGTAGTATGTGTATTTATATTGAACAACAGCTGGCATTTTGAATCCCTGTCTCTTTATCATGTGATAAAGCAAAATTGCAGAGTCCGTAGGGATCTGTAGCATGGGGGGAACGATTACATTCATATCCATTTGATTTTGGCCTAGCTTTAAGAAATGTAGTTGTCTTGGATGTTCACTTGTAACATGTGCTACTTCTGGACCACGTACAAACCTCTGAAGTTTTCAAATGCGTTTGCACCCTCACTGACTGACACAGCCAAGAAATATTGATGCTAACGAAGGCGAGAAGTGACAGACCCTGCAGCATATCGGTGTGGTCTTTGGGATAAAGATCTGATTTTAGCATCTCATACTTGCTGCAGATACGTAATGACCTCTTTGTTTGCTGCTATCTTCACATGTCAATCAGAAATAGCAATACTTGTACGTAATTAAACTGCCTTCAGGCCTGCGAAGGGGAGCTTTGTGTCGGAGCCTGGGCTGCAGCATGGCAGTCAGCAAGGCTGAGACGAGGAGAGCAGAGCTTTTAATTTGCTTTTGTATATAAGCTACAATGCTGCCCAGCGCTGCTTTGAAGCTACTCTCCCGGTATTAAGGGAAGTATTGGATGCTGAAGGAAGTTTTTTGTTAAGTTGCTACAAATTATGTAACGGTAGAGCAAGAACATACCTTTTTTTTTTTAAACATCAATGAATGGAGAGCCCTTATCAACTTTCTCTTGTCTGTCTTCAGAGTGGACTCTAGCAGATACTTGCCTTTTATCTCCCTACCCCGATTTCTGAGCACATTTGAAGTGCAGATGTTGGAGGGTTGCTGGCTCATGTTAATCTATGGGAATTTCAAAAGCTGCCTTATTAAAAGCAAAACAATCCTCTTGTGCATTACACATTTTAATATTTTTCTCTGGCACCTTCCCAAAACAATAGACTTCAAGGACACACCAGGTACTTTGTTTACAGGAACGTATTTCACTTTTTCAGTCAGACATTGTTTTGTTAGGTTTATGTTGCTCAGCAAATTGCTGTGAAATGCAAAATGGATTATTTGGTAATTAAAATATTTCAAGTTTATGAGGGAGCTTGAAATCAATAAAATATTCTTATTTCAGTAGAATGGAGCTGTATGTCTTTTAGCACAGAATCCTGTAAGTTGTAGAGGACGAGAACTAAAACTAATAGGTGCTTTCCATCTCCTTTGGGATTGTTCTCCCCTGGATGGTACGTTTACTACCAGGATTTTTTTTTCCCACCAATCTAATTTAAATACCCCAAGAGATGGACCTTGTAATGTACCTATTATTATTCATACGCAATTTAAAAAAGCATCTCTCTTCAGTGGGATCATTTAGTATTACAGTTGTGATTTGCAGCACGCCTTAGCATCTGGAATGCAAAGCAGCCTAACACCTCTTAGTACTGAGATCCGTGGAAAGCCCAACATCTCTAGCCAAAGGTCAGTAATTAAGGGAGCTCAGTAGCAGAGTTGAGGAAAAAGCATATAGAGAATTCTTGGTGCTCCAAGATAACCTATTTTGAATGAAAAATGAAAGAGAAATAATAAAAATCCTTTCTTTTTACATATTTCTGTTACCATAGTAATTCTTGTCGTACAGTTTACATAAATGTCACCTGCCAGAAATATAGAAACTTCTACTTTGAAGAGAAAAATACTTTCAGGTGTATAATTTTGTCAATGGTAATGTTAGCATTTATCATGGCCAAATCTTTGCAACTGATAAATATTGTTCTGTTTTTACTTTTTCATTTTCCCCGGTGACATTTTTAAACCAATATCTTGTAAATGTCAGTACTGTTAATTTTACATCTTGGAAAGGTGAAAGGTTAAAGTGTTATATATTGGGAAGCAGAAACATAATAGAAATAAATTGAAGTTTAATGAGACTTTGAGTGCTTTTAAGACTACTTGTTTAGGTGCGGGTTGTGTGACATTCTTTATTGCACTGCAGCATTTCTGCCCACAAAAGCCTTCCTGTTACCTAATTTCCTGGTTTTGATTATTTTAATAAGGAAATACGTCTGTAGAAGCATGAAAACTGGCAATCAATTGGAACAGCATTTTAAAATTATGTTTAAAGCTGATGGAAAAATCATAAATACGAAGGAAATTCATTTGAAAGTGACTCTAGGGATAATAAAACTCACTGTGGTCTGGTAGCAGGTAAGCACTGAGAAAAATCATAGTTTTATTATACCTAGGAGAAAAGTAGTCTGGAGGGAAATGAAAAAAAAACTACAAGGAAATAATTTTTTGAAAGTTTGAGGGAATGGTAGCGATGAGTAAAACTGACCGTATTTGCACATTGGTCACAAGCAGTGATACGTGCCACTAGGTCAAACAAAAGGTTTCTTTCCTTGGTTAAGAGTAAAATTTCTTCCTGTATCTCTAATTCCCATCTTCCTCCTTCCTTTCCTCTGGTGCAGCGTGACCTTCCCCATGGATTAAGGCTTCACAGGAAAGCTGCACAGAGGTTCAGTGTGAATGTTCCTTGAAGGTGAAGTAGACAAACATCCTTAGTAAAATCCGGTTAAATTGCAATTTGTAGTGTCATTGCCATTTTGGAAATGCAGTTGTGATTAAGAAAAAAAAGCTATTTTGCTTCTTGGAGAAGCTCTTAACTTTCATTAGAATAATTTCTGTTGGTCTTCGATGCTCAAAATGGGGCAAAGATCAATTGATTATCACAGCATAAAAACATGAACTAGCGAAGATGTGAAGATTTAATGCAGCGTAAAATAAGCAATTTGAAGAATTTTAAGCAGTTCACCCTCAATAGAACCCTGTGGAGAGATTTACATTTCCGAGTCCCCTATGAGATGCTGCAAATACTGAAGGGGCAGGCCTGGCTAATGAAAACAAAGAATTAACGATGTCAAACAGCATGATTGCTAGTTGGGTACTCGTGTGACATTATTTACAGAGGCTGTACAGGAGAATTGTTGATTAAAATTTGTGTTTCTGCGCCTGAAGAGAAAACCAAAGAACATTAGTATCAGTATCTAGATAAGAGAGCTGCTTCGATAAATGTACAAAGTATGAATGTGCAGGCAGAGGTTTAAACCTCAGGGTGAAACGTGCAACACCTGAGAATGATGCCTGCTACTGATTTTCTCCATATTTTGAAATTTGTACCAAGAATGTTACTCAAAGTTTATTGCGCGGTTTATGCAATATCTGCAAAAGCAAAACGTGAGACTCTGCAAAACGTTGTGTTTCGCTTTGTAACGCTGTGTGGGATCCTTACTCGTTAAGTTTTTGCCCTTCTTTATTTTATGGTTATGAATTGTTGTATTTCAGATGTTTAAAGCACGCTGCTTTGATGTTTTCACACGTGTAAAACTTTGTTAGACCAACTTTTCTTTTTAGTGCTACTACCATAACTGAGGCTTAGGATGAAACCCTGTAGTTCTGGGAGGTGGAGGGTTTTAAAACGCCATAATTTTGGTGATTTAGTTTGTCACAGCTCTATAGCATGTTGAGAAGGGAGCGAATCAGTGAAATAATAGGAAGTGGCTTGGTTCCAATGCGGGTGTGCTGCTCTCGGGGTCTGAGGTTATACATCTGTCTGTTTACTACTCTTTGGTATTATTCCTCCAAATTATGTATGTAGCTCACCGCTCCGGAAAAAGCAGGGTCTGTCCTTCCTGATATTCCTGCCCTTGGAAGAATTCCTTCAGCCAAACTGTCTTCTGAAATGCTCCTGTACCCTTTCAGCCCTGTGTTAATTATGTCCTCAAGATAATGCTGCTGCTACTTCAGCAGCATTTCCAGACACCTGTCCCTCCCTTTCCTCTCTTGGTTAATGAGCCCAAGGCAGAGAAAAGCAGCACAGCACAGCTCTAATCTGATGCTTCCCATCAGCTTGCCTAGTTGGTTCCCTGATTAATAGCTATGAACAGTAGGTGACTGCAGCTATTTTCCCTTGTGTTTTTGGATTTATAAATTGAGAGGAATACAAATGCTTTACAGTATTATTCTAGGGCTGTGGGCTGCGGTGATCCCACCAAGAATAACGTAACAATTGAAATAATTTGGAATCAAGGTACTCTGTTAACATTTTCTAAGGCTCTCATACCTATCCTCCTACCAAGGACTTTGTTTTCTCGTGGGAGAGTTAATACTCATTTCATATCTAAAATTATAAAAACATTTTCTTCCTTTGCCTTCTGAACCCATGCATTGACAACATGGTGCAGGAAAAAAAAAATAATTTAATACTACAAAAACACTAGTCTTGTTTCTTCTTCTTCTTCTCCCTGTTTCAGTTTTTGTTCTTGCGTTAGGAAAGTTACCAACGAAGGATGAAGAAATGTTCCCGGCTATTAGTATATGATGAGAATATTTCAAACATCACAATGATCAGCGTCCTGTGGGAACTCATCTTCTCTCTCTCTCATGTGATTAGATTAAAAAAAGAGCTTGGAAAAAAGGTTTATTGCTGACTAAATGTGGAGATTCATCTGACCTTTCTGCTTAAAATGTTATTTCAAATGAAATCTATCTATTAAAGAGCTATATTGTAGGTTATCAGTGTTTAAGAAATGCTGCAGTATGCACTTGGTATCTTCACACAGATCTCGCTCAGCTTATCTTTATTCTCTGTCTCCAAACCATCTGCTCCTTTCCTATGGTCATTGTTTTCCATATTAATTAGTACAGAGTGTCTGCTGACTAAATAAGGATTTAAAGACTTAATTCCTATGTGCCTAACTGTTTGGGGGAAAAAAAAAGAAAACAGGAAAAAAAAAAATCTAGGATGCTGTTTGGAATTTGCAATCATTAGTATAAAGCTGTGAGTGCACTTCTGGGTGTTTAGGCAGCTTGAATAATTTAGGGCCTTTATATATAGCTGACTTGTCTCATTTGATTTATCTTCTTCGCATGGGATTTTGTACTATTTCTGGGTACTTTATTATCACTATTGTCTCTCACATTCGTAATACAGAGAGAAGCACAGAGCAAAGATTTGAGGGAGAGGGGTAGCATCTGCTTACCATCGATTGATTTAGCAGTAAGTGGTATGTAAGCACATTTAGCCTTTCCCATAAAATATGGAAATCAAGCTCTATGAGCCATCAGGACCTTACTTTTTCCTTTCGCATTTCAGACTGCTATTTTTCTGAGTTTTTCCAACATTTCCACATTAACAGCATTGATGATCACTAAAGGTATAACTCTGTTTTAATAGAAATCCTTTCTGTTGGTTCATGCAATCAACCTTCTTGAAGGTATTTTGCTCCTCACAGCAGAAATCCTGTGTGAAAATGAACGGCAATGTTTGGGTTGTGTGAAAACTTTTCACCTCCTCTGTCATGTGAGAATTATTGGCCATTTCTCTGCAGACATCTATCTCTTATTTGGAGAGAAGCTGCTATGTTGACTCTAGCAGCAGCTAAAACATATTTATAGCCTGTGTTGCCCTCTCAAAGGTGCTGGTGCAGAGGGATTGTACTCTTGAAATGGGTACTGAAGGGTATAGACCTGATGCGGTAGGGTCAAGAGAGCTGGCCCAGATTCAAACAGAGCTTTAATTGTTTCTGGTTTTCATGGGTTTAGTCTTTTATGATTCCAGGAAGACGTGCAGCGCACCCGTGCTTTCACTGCATACTTCAGCGCTGTCAAAGATACAGCATTAGAAAGGGGCTGGTGGTTTCTCCAGGACCTAGAATACCTTGCTGCACACTAATTGCAGAGCTGTGATTCTTTTTTCCTTCGTATTTGCTGAGATTTCCCTAAAATGTGAGAGATGGGCATTAGGACAGGAGATGCTCTGGTGAACCAGTTGCATGTTTTACTTCAGATACCTGCAAAATATCCTAGGGGGTTCTTTCTGTTTCTTTATAACTCTCTCAACTGCTTTTCTCACTTGGTGAGGTATTTGTGTGAAAGAAATGCTCTCTGTGGTGGTGAGCTGGGGTTTGATTCTGCCCTCCTTTGTCCAGTCGATCCTGTTGAAGGGAGGAGTAGTTTGACTGTAGAACAGTGCATACCAAGAAAACGCAACCTGGAAAACAGTCTTTCTTCTGCATGGTTGTTTACTTAAAAAACAAAGTTTAAAAGTCTGGTAAAAAGGCTACACTCAATTTTATTTCATGAATGGAGGGATGAAGCACCAAGTCGGTTGTAGCACTTACCTACTTTATCATTCTACCCGATGCTTCTGTAGACAATATTTTAGTATATACACTATTACGTTTCCAAAATGGAATTGAAGGCATATATGGTTAACTATTAAAGTTTCAGCCTGTGTCTGTTGATACCTAGTAGGTGTGGCAACTGCCTTACGTATCAACATAAAAGCATATATTGGGTCCTCGCAAGCACTCTTCCAATCTTGAAAAAGCCTGTACTCAAAATATTATAATTAAAGAATGCGCCTTGCTTTCAATAGCATGTAGCTGCTAAATGTTCCTCTTTAAAGCCCAAGTCCTTCCATTTACTTACAATAGCTCGTTTTCAGTGACAAAGCGATCATCATGATTGTAATTAAATATTTATCACACAGTTCTCTTTTGTCATTTAGATGTTACAAGGCAGGCAAAGATATACTTTAAAGGCTGAGTAGTAAGCTATATTATGATAGTATATCAGGCAAATGAGTGTTTGATGGGCTGTGTTAACATGAGCTAAAAATAAAACCCCATCTGTTCACCTTTCAGACTACATCAAGACACTGCATATGGGTTGCGGAATAATTTAATGAAACGCAAAGGAAAATATGTTTATTTCCATCTTGCTGAAATAAGTGAAACAGGCAACTTGTTAGTAAAGATGTTTTAACAAGCAAGGAATTGTGTGCTTATGGCTTTTCTGGAATATAGTAGCACTGCAGTCACTTAAAAGCATAAATGAGTAGCTACACAAACAGATACTCACTGAAGACACTGTCTCTTATAATCATGCAAAGCTAAAAGCTTGATTACTGGTGCCAAGAGTTTGAATTATTTGCACAATTAAGGATGTGCCCCATTAGCACCGGTCCTGCAGAATGCATTGTGTATCGTCATCTTCAGAAACATTATTTTTCAATGCTTGTTTTTCTTGTAATTTAATGAGTTCTCTTTAATTTATTGCTGGACTATAGAGGAACTTTAGAGCCACATGCTGTTTTACCCCAGCTAATGATCTGTTCCATAAAAATGAGTTGTTTCAACGTATGATGTATGCTCTGTGTCATGGCTAGGTACTGTACTATGGAGAAGGAGATCAAGGGAGGCACCACTGTCTCTGAGCTCTTGCTGGTGGCAATGTGAGTTAAAGCCACTGGAGCGACAATTTTTGCCTGCTTGGGATTTTTCAATGCGCTGCCTGTTTTCATACTTCTAGTGGAATGATTTTTTTTCACTTTTTTCAGGTAATTTTATCTTTGATATTGGCACAGTTGTATTCATCTCGCTGGTCTGTTGTACTACAGGCCCTTGAAAATGTTGTCTATCAAGTTTACCAAGCATTTTCTGTTGCTTCTCTTTTATCTTCAGCCAAAGCTCAACCATTTCTAGTGAGTTCAAATCACAAGTCTCCTTCTCTTACTGATTTTCTAAAGCAAAGTGAAAAGACACTGTGTAACATGTTAACTGCAGTTGAAGGGTATGAGATGATTTGGCTTGGTTTTGGAATAGCTGTGTGACCTAATCCTGAAACTAGGAGTTAATTTACTATGTGTAGGTCTCTGAAATATGAGGAAACACTTAGCAAGCCAGGGCTAGATGTGAAAACTTCATCTGGTTACTGAAAAGAGAAAACATATAAAATGTCAGGGGCAGAAGAGCTTGGGGAAGAAAAAGGCTTCTCTTGGGTAAGATGTGCTGTCTGGTTCAGACTACAGGGGCACATCTTGCTACTTCTAGCTTCATGATAGAAGAAACCATTTCTGTGTTTCTTCTTGGAAGATGGGAGTTTATAGGATGCTTCACCAGGGTCCCAGGAGAACAGGAGCTCCAAGCATACTGCAGGCTGTACAAGTCCGTACGCTCTTTCTTGACTTCAACTTAGTGGCTGCTGTCAATAGGAGTATTTTAAGAAAAAGATGAGCATGCAAGTCAGAAGCGGTGGGTGTGTGCGTGTATACGTGTGTGTGTGTATATATAAAAATCATAGCGTTTGCTTTGGTTAAACAGATTGGATTCCCAAATAGCTGAGATGTGTTACAACAGCCTTGAAAATGAAAGCCACTTGCAAAAACCTTATGTTAGAGAGGAAAAAAAATTGTCTGACTTGCCATCTTTTCCAGGTCCCAAAAACCTCTGAAGCTGGTTGGCAGGAAATGTTGAGCAATTGCATTCTGTCAGTCATCAATGGAAATGCTTTTCCTTTCTTTTATTTTCTTTTTCTTTCTTTTTTTTTTTTTAAAAAAAAGACTTATTCAGGCATTATTTTTGGATGTGTTGAGGTACATAAAAATATGATCGAAAGCACATAGCTTTTTCATCCCTCCAAAACTTTCTTATTTAAAAGACATTTTTCAAAATCAAAGTATTTTCTTGGAAATATTTTGAAGAAAAGAAAAACTTTGCATTTATGTGAAAAATGCTAATGCTTTATGCTTTGACCTCTATCCAGCTCTAGTTGTATGAAAACTTAGTGATGAAAGATCTCTGAAGAAATAACAAATTTGTTCTTCGACCAGCTCTTGTTAAATCGTAATAGTGCAGTTTGCTGTGTACCTGCCATGCCCAAGACAGCTATGACGTGCGTAAAGAGATAATTTAAATACACTACCAATTTCTGTCTTCTGCTCGTCAAAAGGTTATAAAAATGATCAAAGTGCACTAGCTAAAATCCTAGATTGGTAACACAGAGATGAAGATCGCTTATTTAGTTACGTGTGCACAGATGTGAAATGACAGTCAGAGCCTCCTCATATACGGTTTGCTTTGGCTTGTTATTTTTGATTCAATATCATATTTGTTCTTTCCTGGTTAATATGTTTGTTTTCCATTATCTACGGTTACCTAATGCTGAGAATATATTTTGTTTGTAGACTTCTTGATTCTCCTCAGGTGAAAACCCAGAAGTAAGGGCCAAAAAAATATTACTGAAATTGTCCATGAAGTATGCCTACAGAAGAGCTTGGGAACCGCTTCTCATCATGTCCTTACTCTTACATCTTACTCTCTGCCTGATGGGAGAAGGAGAGAACAGCCCCTGAGAGGTTAGCTTCTCGTGGTCTCTCCCCCGTGTTGATACTGAATATCATAGTGTTGGTACGGATTCTTTTTGGAAAAGGTTCTGTTTGCTGTGATTCTGCACTTCTATGATCCCCTATATAAAGCACTATAGCACTGCTGGTCTTGGAATCTACTGCCATACCTTTTTTAAAAATAGATTTAAAAGTAGGCAATGCAAGGCAATCCACAGGTGTTGATGTGAAGAAAACATACTGATGGGTAGTATTGTCCTTTAATGGCCAATGTCACAAGTCAGTGTAGTTATTATTTACCAGGTGCTTTACAAAGTTTTAATTCTTTTTTTTTCCCTAATAGAAAGCCCAATTTTCCTCTTTAAGTTTCCTTTCTTCTTTTCTTTTCCACAGCCAACCTGTTAAGAAAACATCATGAAGTCTATTTAGCATTTGCATTCCTTTTTCCCATTGTTCTGAGGAGGTGCAATATTATATGAAATGTGCATACTATTCCAAACACTTATTAGGATTTCTGAAATAGGAAAGTTTTTTAATTTTTCACTTATAAGTTTAGGAAAGGATGTTACCGTAGAGATTTATTTTTTTCTGAAGATATCCAGGAAGATTTTATTTTTTTTCTCCTTCTCGTCACAACCTCAAGGTTAGAAAGATAATTCTCTCAATGATCTTTTTCAGATCTAGGATGATTTCCTCTT
Organism: Eurystomus gularis; assembly: GCA_013400335.1. Classification (NCBI taxonomy): domain Eukaryota; kingdom Metazoa; phylum Chordata; class Aves; order Coraciiformes; family Coraciidae; genus Eurystomus; species Eurystomus gularis. The sequence goes on from VZZY01005951.1 coordinate 139,209, forward strand.
CATTTTACTTTTTGATATGGCTTGTTCTCATCTGTGTTTCTTGACCCCTCCGGGGCTGTATGCTAAGCTTTCCTTGCCAGTACTGATGCTTGTTAATGCACTGGACCGAATATATGCAGAATAAAATAAATGTTAATAGGTGTGTCAGAGTCCCAGAGGTCTTGCTGCTGTCAGGCTGCTCCCCGTCTCCTGCGCTGAAGGCACCCTGTCTGCGCTGGTACTTGTTTTCCTTCCCCTGAAACAACCAGGCTGCAAGATCATGAGAAAAATACATACAGAATGTCGTATGGATAAACGTTTGTGAAGTTCTTTCCCTACCCATCATCTACATTGCTAAAAATCAGCTGCAAAGAGGGGATAAGTTGTTCTTGAAATGGAACCACCTTTATTTTTACTTGCTTTAACAGTTTGTTTCCATTCAAACCCTGAAGCCGGTGATGGGTATTTCACTCAAAATTTACTGAGAGCTTCAGCTTATTAATTACAGTGAGCACTCATCAATATCTGAGTAACGTGATACGAGTTGGCACTTTGTTTCCTGTCCTGCCATCACTCCTCCCCCCAGGAGCCAGTTTTTCAGAACACGCGATGAGCTGTCATGGCAGTTGATTGCTGCATTACAATGGACTATGAAAAATCTAGCTGGAAGTTTATGGGATGTATGCACAGATTATTGGTGGTAGAGCCTTAACTACAGCACTAAACCATTTAGTTTAAAGGTAGCTCTTTTTTTAAATGTGAAAGCTTCAACAGAAGAATCTGTAATCAATGTGCTAAAGACCTGGATTAAGGAAATGAGTTGCTATTGAAGGAAATACTCTTTCGAAATTGGCAGCTGAGCTTGGTGCTGTGTTGTATCCTTAATCAGCAAATGGAAGCTCTAGAGAAGGCGAATTCAGGAATATTCAGTGAAAATAAAATGTCTCTAGGAGTCTCTCAAGGCAAAAATGAAAAAGCCATTTTATTCACACTTGTCACCAGACGGTAGTTTGTATCCATTCATAAATGCAGTTAGATACAGACTGTTTTGGGATGTTCTGTCCCAGGAGCAAAGATCAACACCAAGCTGTGCCGAGTCTCAGACGAGTGTCACGACTGCAAGAGCAGCTCCTGATTCTGCTCATGCTCTTTTATCAGACTTCGAGATTTCTAAACACTGGCCCAGCCTCTTCAGGTAAGTGAACAGTGTTCTGCTTGCATTGACAAGAGGAGCGCAAAAAGTGAAATATTGGTAGAATTCGTTGTTGTCCCCATATGTCTTGGCAAACCCCCTCTTTGGTTTGATACTAAGGTAGCGCATGTGCACGTCCTACGTGAGTTACATCTAGGGAAAGTTTGTTCTTTGAATGTAAGCATGATGACTAAGCACTGCAATGTGTAATAACGTGTTTTGTTTTTCTCATAGTATCTGCCTTAGGAAGTGTACTGTTTGGAGTACCCATCTTAAACACTTAGGAAACCTTGTCATTCTGTGAACGGATCCTTTCCTAATTTATTTCATGTCATGTAAGCCAATGAGGTAGAGGCTTTACAGAACATATACATTATCATAGTGAAAAAAGTGTGCATGCGAATGTTATTCCCATTTGTCTTCTAGAAGGCAATTAATGTCTCCGTTCCTCTGGTACCAGGCAGCCTATTGGGACATAGAAATAATTAATGCTTTGGAAGCATTATCTTATGGAGTCTCATGTTTATTTTATTTAAGGTAAAGCATTTCTACTAGAGGTCAAAGAAATCAGGCTAAGGTTTGTGTTCCCTGGAGAATACTCAGGTGCTTTAACAGGATCTGTTTGGATTTCTCCCTGAGGATAGGTTAGTACTGCTGCCATGTGCAGTGACAGGGATTTTAGATGACAATATCGATGTCACAATTTGTGACACTAGTGCAGGTTCCTGTATTTCTTTCTCAATTCCTTAAAATATTTCTTGGTAGCGTGCTCTCAGAAGAGCAAGGCTTCTCCAAGTGCTGAAGCTACAATCTAGAGAATCCTAGTAAATAGTCTTATTCTTCACGTTGTTTTGTTCAAAAAGAGAGGTTTCGTTCCATTTTTAAGGCAGAATAAACAGTGAATAGCCTAGGTAAAAATATTCCAGCCCATATGTTCTTCTGTATGAGTCTCTGGTTGCACTTAACTCTTTGCTCCAGTCTGCTGCTACCATTTGTGATTCGGTTGATAATACAATGCTGGAAAGAAAAAGTGTTATGTCCCCCAGTGGTGTGGTATTGGGGGAAAAGTGAGTAAATTCTCCTGGTTTGTGCATTAAAAAGAAGGTAAAAATTTTTAGTGACAAACTAGAAATGTATATATTCTGCTTGAGAATGAAAAAATCAATGTGCATCTATATCTGAAAGGTCACTTTTAGAGCTCTCTTTCACTGGATGTACCTTATGAATACACCACAATTTATGGTGTGGGAGAGTAGATGCACATCGTGGTTGTAAATGCAGAGCTACTCAGCTGCTACTTGTCCCACTGAATAAATACTCTGCCTGCAGTGAAATCCCAGCAGTGTGCCCCAGGCAATGTACTGTCAGCTGTTAGATGTCGATGTAGCTTAAAGCTGTCTAAAGACAATCCATACTTCTCTTTTAAACGGAAGAGTCATAATAAGGGAACTATTTGGGGCACTTTAAGCCCAGTTGAAAAACTGCCAAATTAATTTTGTATCTGGCGTATTACTTAAGTATCTGATCTATTCTGTCAACAAACTAAATTCTGTTATAATGCAAATGAAAACCAGTTAGCCAAACACCAGAATCGTTCTGTGTCTCTTTTTGCTTCTCACTCTCTTACACCGTGTTCTCGGGATGACTCTTGCTTAATAAAGGATTTGGTTTCAGGGAATGTTACTGTTGTAAAATAAGAACCTTTATTCATCCATAGCTTGAAAATGTCTCGCAGGCTAAAAGTTATCAGTATAGATAAACCCAAATCAAACCTGAGTATGTGAGGTGTTCCCCATGATCAGCAGTCCTTCCCTGTAACCCCTTTTATACCTTCACCTTAAACAATTAGATCCAAAAAGTGAAGGAGGAAGGAGAAATGTTTCCTATAGAGACATCTGCTAAAGTGGTGCTGAAGTTGCCTGGACTAGCACATACAAATGCCTGGGAGCACCTTTGGCAGGGAAGATGCATCTCATGTTGGCCATTTTACCAGAGTTAGATAACCTTTTGCTGGGGCGGGCTGGGTTACTGCCCTGATTATCTTGCTCTGGTTCTGTCTTAGAAAGCCCTCAAGGCTCCTTGTAACTCTTTTTCAGACCTCCTTTTTCTTTGTGAGCATATTTCTACTAATCAGATACTCTGATTCTTTATTCTAATGGGAGCTCTTCTTTATACCCTCTCCAATGTTTGTTCACAGGCAGACATAGGTGCTATCTCCTATCCTATGAACTTCCACAAAAATCAGTGATGTGAATCCAACTAGCATGTAAATGCATTTACAGTGTAAAGTTTACTAATTCAAAAGGTTTATATCTGAAGAGTAGATTTTATGGTGTGAAATTTTTTGCAGTACCATGGACTCCAGAATTTGTAGAAAATTTATACTTAGTAGCTTTGAAGGAATTAGTCTGTTAGCGACAAATGTAAGTATTGAAAGTAACAGTCCTTGTACAGGTTCAACAGAGATGTTTACTGTTTTGCAAATGAACTCTTGGCAAAAAAAAAAACCAAATTGTTATTTTAAGCTTAATTTTGAAGACTGTTTTAAGACTATTGAGATATCGAGGCCAGCAGATAAAACAATACAAACTGTTCTGAAAGGAACATCCTCCCGAAGGTCTCCCAGAGCCCTTGTCTTCAGCTATCCTATGCCTGGGGGCTGCAGCCTGGGTGCTGGGGTCCCTTTCTGGAGAAACAGAGTACTTGGGGAGAGATGAAAAGGAGGCGAGGGGAAGAAAATGTGTGCCCCGTTCTCGTTTGAACCTAAGTCAGGGTCTAGTACCTTAGAAGTGCTTTTTGTCTCCACATCCTAGATACATGAGGCATAGCTTCAAACCAGCAAAGACAGGCAATTATCATTTTCATGGTACTATTTTTTACCGAAATGTAATATTCTTATTTACAGGGAAAACAGACTAAGTCGTACCACGAAATGTGATCCCCCAAATGGGTTTTCAAACTATCGTATTTAAACAGATGACCATAATTTAAGGACTTGATGTGCTTGCTTTCATCCTGTTAGGGCTGGAGGGAAATGGCTATAATTTTTCTAATCAGATGAAAATTAAAGATGACCTAAAAATACTGGTTGCATCTTTTGTCAAGTGTCTGATCCCAGTCTCTTTCCATATCTACCCTCAAAATTATCTTTGCCTGCACTGCGTATAACAAACATTTCAAAATGTCTGCTATACCACTATTTTTTCACCATAAAAAGTGCCTGATGTTTTGTTTTTCCTGTTTTTTTTTCTCAGAGATTCAAATGAAATATGAATATTCTGTGTATACTGGAATTCGATATATTGTCAGAACTGCAGATAGGAAAAAAAAAAGTAAGATTGGTGAAATTAACATGGTACAGAAAAGCAGATAAAGATTTAGTAGGAAAATGCGAGCTATTTACCAAAAGAATACAGTAATGACTTAAGTCACAAATGTCTTCATATCCTCTTACTTTTTTCAGCCATATCGACCTCTGGCAGAAACAGATCCCTTCTCTGCTACTGAAGTGCCCAGTGTAAAAGTTATCCTGAGCACTGGGGCCTAAACACAGCAAAAATTTGGACCAGAATTATGAATGTTTTTCTCTGAATCCACAGTAATGTCAGATGCCTGTTCTATATGTAAAAACAAAACCAACTTAGTGGCAGAACAGCACTTTACAGTTTGGCCTCCCAAAAAAACTTGTCTTAAAGGTACTGCAGAAAAATCTATGAAATCCAATATTGGTGTATATGTTAAAATAAATTATTGGTCATATTCATTCTGAGTGATGCTAAGGAGGCCTTACTGGGGCCTGGAGACCTCATTGAGGCCTTCCAGTTTCTGAGGGCGGCCTACAAGAACGCTGAGGAGGGACAGTTTGCAAGGGTTTGTAGTGGCAGAACTAAGGATGATGGCTTCAAACTGGAAGAGGGGAGATTTAAATGTAAGGAAGTTCTTCACTATGATGGTGGTGAGACAGTGGAAGACGTTGCCCAGAGAAGTTGTGGATGCTCCATCCCTGGATGTTTTTCAGATCAGGTTGGATGGGGCCTTATGGCACTGGTCTCATGGGAGGTGTCCATGCCCATGGCAGGGGGGTGATCTTTAAGGTCCCTTCCAACCCAAACCATTCTATGATTCTATAATTATAACTACAAAAATACTTGTAGCGTGATCTGTAAATGATATTTTAAAAGCTACCCAGAAACTGGACATGTGGGATTGTATATGGAACTATACCTGCAAAGGTACAACTCTCAGTGCCTGAGAAAAGCCTTTATCTTACACACGTAAATTTAGTTTGAAGACTTAAATATATAAACTGCCAAATGATGTAAAGGATTATCTGCTGTGCACAGTGGAAACAAAGCAAAATGGATGTGCCAGGGTCCTAAGAGTAGCAATAGCTATAAGGACAGAATGTGGTAAATACATAGGGAGGATTTCTCCTGAAAAAACAATTTCCACTGAAAACAAGCACATCTCACAATGCAGTGCAGTATCCTGAAACAGGTTTTGAGTTTTGATGTTTTTAAGTGATCCCCCCCTTGTTTTCTGTGACTGAATTAAGTGCACTGTGTATTGGAAGCAGTTTGAATACATTTAGACTGAAGAAAGTTTAGGACAAACTTGATTAAAGAAGAATATTCCAGTTAACCTAGATACTCACGGGAAATTTTAAAGCAGTTGAAAATATATTAGTTGAACATAAGACAACAGCAAATTTTAATCATTTGCTCAGCTTTACATGTCAAACAATGAGGGCTGAGATGCACATTGTTTAAATGCTTAATGCCAAGTTCTGATCAAAACACTCCTGCAAAAAGGAAGATTTTATTTATTGGACAGAAAAAGGCCTGTTTGCTCTAAATGTCATATAATCCGCTCAAAATACTGACAGTCTCTAAAGTCATATGAAGGATATTACTTACGATTTCTATAAAATTAAAAGGAGGGTGGGGGAAACAACTAAAAAGGGGGGAAAAAACCCCTATATATCTGACCAACTCTGTCTCCTGGAATTACCTTCTCATCTGAGTTCCAAAGTCTGCCTTGAACACTGAATGCTCTTAAGTTTAGCTGAAGCAGTTGGCAGGCAGGTGAGGGTAGGTACACTGTCATCCATCTCTAACTACGTATTTAATTTGGTAAATATATAAGTTGTGAGAACATCCAAATATTGATTTCAATCTGTGGGACCTGGCTGTTTTCTTTAAATGGAATGAAATCCTTTGACACGCACCTCTGTCATACATTGGAGAGTGTTAGCCTGCTATATCCGAGCTTCATACGCAGCTTAGTGATATTTGTCCCTTCACAAAAATTTTGATATGCTACTTTAAATATCCAAATGCAGAATTTGGAATGAATCAAAATCAGCCTCCATGTTTCAAAAAATTAATGAGATAAAATTTGCAATTACTTAATTACAGTCTATGAAATATTAAAAAAAAAACACCTGAGTTTTGAGCACAGATTGGTGGTTTGTTGTTTTTTTTTTAATGCCAGTAAGTGCTTCAAATTGTTCAGGCTTTGATTTTCAGGAGGGAAAATTGCCCTTTAAAAATTTGTTTATTTGTTGATAAATAACCCAGAGCTGAAACTTCCGTTTTCAGAAGAGTAAAAGAATAGATTATATTAGCAAAGAGATGGAAAAATAAATTTTCCGTTCCTGGGGAAAGAAACAGATTGTGTCTCTTAATGACTTTGCATTTGTTCAAGTAATTTTGTAGTCATTGCAGAATGGATCTGAATTGCATCAACATGTTTTATTATTATTACTAATATCTGTACTATAATAATCAAAACAGAGGTATAAAAATGCTCACAATCCGTTGATACTAGGTGGAGGTGGAGTGTACGCACCCCCTCTGAATAATTAAGGATGTATCCAAATATTCTGGCCAAAATGAGCTATATCCTCCTCAATTTCCTGTTGTTTTTCTCTAGGCAAACCAAGCTGAAGAGAGACACTGATTTAATTTGGTAAGGAATACGTTGTCTGTCTGATGCCTTGTTTTCTGCTTGCTCATGTCTTGCCAACAATTATCTTGTCAAGAGGAAATGTAGGCAACAGAGAAGCAGTTACAAAACTTCTGATAGAGACAAACTTTTTGCTGCAATAAAACTTGATCTAAAACCAATCAAATGTTATTATTTAAAGAACTTATCTGCCGGCTTTCCCCTAAGACAAATACTATCTTTATGGTTGATGTTTTCTGGACCTGAACCCCTGCACATTAATGCAGATTATGGCACAGATGTGGACCTGAAATTAAGATTAATTACAGAAAGTTGGTATAGAGCTGGTTCTGTGCTGTTTTCCAGTGCTGTTTGTTGGAAAGGGTGTAGCTGGAATGCTCCTGCCCTCGCAGTGTCCTCGTGGGACCCGGGACACTGTTGGGACTTTGGAGTTGGAAGCAACCCGGGATATTACACACTGCTGGCTTCCATGCCAATGTGGCAATATCTGTAGGAAGGAGCAATCTCCTTTTAGACTTTTATTGATTAGTCTAATCAGCTTTAAACTCTGAGCGATTGTTCTCCGTCCGTTTTAGCTTTAAAGGTTTCTGTTCCTTGCCCAGATCAAAGAAAGCTCTAGTGTCCAGAAGATGATCTGTTTCTTTCCAAAAATAGTAGTTGAAAATACTGCATCCCCCTTCAGTCCTTGTCTTATTTATATCCTTAAATCATCTTGGGTGAAACACTGCTGGTACTTCCGATGTGTATGCTTGCAAACCCTGCCCAGTGAGAAATTGAGCATTTGTTTAACGTCTGGGTAATATATATAGATACACACACATATGTCATGTACAGAGACTATAAATATACACCTGGATCAATGCAAAGCCTGAAAATCCATGTAGACATCAGATTTCTTGAAGCAATCACTTATCTGACTTGGCACCTCTTCTGTTGGACAAGCTTAGGGGAGAAAAGGGATCTTCTTGTTATGGATAGGGGCTGAAATGTCACAGACCCATGAACGTGGGAGTGAGGAAGGGTGGGCAGCCTGTGGTGGGGTGGAACACTTGGTCTTCTGTTGGCTTTAGTGCTGTTGATGGCAGCTCGTGGCAAGCTTTCTAAAAGGATGTACTTCGGCTCTCGGGCAACGTGCTGGCTTGGTTAGGATAGAATTTTGGCTTGAGGATGTTGTCTGTACTTGAATGCAGGAAATATAAGGATTCAGGCTGAAAGGAAGAATAAAATTGAATTTACCACTTGGATTTTTTTTTTCAGGGAGACTTGGAAACTGATTATGCATTTAATAATGCAGAAGCACGTGATGGCTGAAACAAAATTTTCTTTCTTTACTTTCGTAGTTCTTTTGTAAAGGTTACAATATCATCTTTTGGAGCAAGTTCATATGCTTTGAGTTTTTTACGTTTACTTTAACGGCAAATATTGAAAGTATGGTAATGTTATTTGCCTTAAATTTGTGGTACAGGAGAGGAAGAATCCTGGTGTTTATTTATAGAAGGAAAAACTTATCAGAGAGCTTGTATCGGTTAATACTTAAGTAAATAATCAAAATACTTTCCTCTCCTTTACAAAGCATTGATTTTGCTGAGTTATCGTGGCATCGTAACTCACTTGCTATTGTGTAGTTACGAGACTTAAAGAAAAATGCTTTTTAACTATACTTGTATTGGCTCTTGGTAGTAATTCCAGAACATTAATATTTCGTTTGCTGAATGGGAGATTTAGACTAAAATTACAGAATAGTTACACCGGGTGTGGTCCCTTCCGAAGGGGAACTGAATTATGACCTCTAGTTCCAATTGCACTAAATTGCTTTTGAACGTGCAGTGAGGACATCACACTTTAGATAAATAACTTGTGATACTTGTCTGTTTACTGGGGCCACAACTATCTTTCCATTTTATATTTTTTCAGTATCTAACGCCATGTGACCTTGTCCCACCGTTCTGAACTCCACATTATGGCTGTAATGAAAATACATGAACAATAATATCATTTATTTGTTAAAATTAATCTGAAAATGATTATAAGTAATGAATGACTGAGAAAATCACGATGGTGTTTGTGAGAGTTCACGAGTTGAAAAAGCAGCAAAACATTTTTACAGAAGTATTTTGTTTTGAACTCTTCTGCCTGTGCTTAAATATTCACAAAAGTTTGGAAATGGTTTCTGACACCTCATTGCCATGGTGATCAGCTCTGTGCATGATATAACAGCGTGAGTCAGTGCGAATCAGAAACCCAACCATACTTCTAGCCGCTGTATTTGTTTACATTTATATATGCTGTGAAGAAAAATGTTTTGCTTTCGCTATTAGCCACGAATAACACGTAGCAGCAGCAGCAGCCGCCACAGGAAGATGTGAGGGAGGGTAGACAAACACGGGAGAAAGAACGTGTTGAGGTAAATGAAATTTTTGGTTGTTACTCCACATTATGGAAATGCAGGGTGCGGCGATGATCGGGGCTGTCTGCTGCCAGTACGAAGATGTTGAAAGCTTTATGTTGTCTGGTATAGAAGTCTTCCTGGTAGCGCTAGTGAAGAGGATGTTATTGCATTGTGTCAAGAAATCATGAGGCTTTGACCTTAAGGATCAAAAATTCAAGCTTAGGTTTTTGTGCTATACCTTTATTTTAATTTTCATGGGACTCTCTTTGTCTAAAAATTGGCTTCTGCTTTAATTTCTTTTTTTTTCAGCTGTTTGAGTCATAATTTCAAAAGTTTGCGTGGAAAGACTTTGAAATACATAACAGAGGCTGTGATATTTATAGCAAAGCAGGAAAGGTTACTTTGACTGGGAAGTGCTCCTGTCTAGTCTGGGTCAGTCTGTCTTTTCAGCCTCCCACATTTCTGAGCTGTCAGGTTGTTAAATAAGCATCATATTCTCCAGACTGATTAGTGTTTAATTTTTGCCTTCGCACACTCTTCATGAAGTGTTGCAGAGAGTGGGAAGAGGTTGAATCAAGTGAGGGGGCAATGGAAAACAGACTACGTGGTTTGGTTGCCTGTAAAACCTTAAGCCTAAGGGGAATTGTGGCTTTGGGACCTGGGTAAAGCCACCTCAGATACGACCTGTGGTGCCCGCTGACCTTCAGACAGCTGTGGCATTGCCTACTGTTACCTCATTTTACTTCCTTCACAAATATTGAACTTTTTGTCTTACAAGTAACCTTTCTGAGTCTATTTTGTTAAATAGCCCCTGTTGCGTTGTGCTGAAACTGCTGATACTTTCATTTGGCTTATTTATTAACATGAAGCCTCAGTGTTAGCATTCGCTTAAAACAAAATCTTCACTACTTAAATCATCCGTATATTGAAGGGAAGACTTTGAGGCTGGGATATTTAGCTGGATGAATATGAGCTTGCCTTAATTACAGCGGGGCTGGGATGACTGGGGCCAGGGGAGAGTAGCGGTGTGCTTTCAGCTTCCCTTGGGAGCTTGGTTTTCCCTGCTCAAAGGAATAAAATGGAAAAAGGTCTGTGATCACTCATCGGGGGATGAGAGGAGGGAAGGGCAGAAAAGCGTGTGGTCTTGTCCCATCTCCCTCCGTTCCACCACTCGCTCAGTGTCGACCAGGAAGTCTGTAACAATAGGTTTTTATGCTATGTCCACCTCAAATGTGAAAGTCAATCTTTACCCACACCTTCTAGTAGATAATTTCCATGTGTCAGTCTCTCTTATCTTTCTCTGGGATTTTTATACTCCTTGTTAAACAGATGGGCCCTCCTGAGCTCCTGTCTCAGCGATGCGACAGCCAGATTGCTGGCTCTCTGCACTATTAATACTTGGGTGTTTTTGGACAACACTAAACACAATACAAGCCAGAGGGCTGGCAGAAGGTTGGGTTGTCCAGTGTCTGGTGTAAGGTGACTGCTACCTCCCATTCATACCAGCTACTCGCCACAGGCCCCAACAGTTCTACCTCTTGCGACTTTTTCTGTCTTTTTCTGCACGTTTAAAAGTATTAAATGAGCGGAATGGCATGAAATTTCTTCATGCTTTTAAAAATTTTTGGAGCACATTTTCCATGTGTGGTTTCGTTAAAAGTACATTGCTCAGTGTTAGATGAAAAGCTTGGAGAACAAAATCACAGTAATATATCCCAACTTTTGTCTATCGTGTTAGAGGTGTTTGGACAAATGGTGATTGTGGGTGGCTGTTTTTTTCCCCTACCTCCTTTTTGCATCTGTGAAGTCACAAACTGCTTCAGGACCTTACTTCACAGCTCCTTTTGGAGGCACCTCCAACTCTGTTTCTAGACCACAGCTCCCAGGACATTTGACACTTGAACTTTTGGATGTGTTATTTGGATTATTTCTTTTTTGATTTCCCCGCTGGCAAATGTATAGTGCTGTGTAAAACCGATGGCAATGCCCAAAACATAACACAAAGAAGAAAAAAGGGAAAGCTATGAAACTAATGTGAGCTGATCTAAGCTGCCAAGGAAATGACAAAGGGGTAAAAAGCGGAATAATTTTTTCTGACAAAAAAATAAAAGACAAATAGAAGGTAGAGAGCTGTGCAAGAACCCTTTGCACTCTCTCCTGGATCTGCTTTGTCCTTATGCTTGTAGCGAGATCTCCCCTGGCAGCCTTTGTGAAGGATATTTTTTGTGAAAAGCCAGTTGAAGAAATGAAGCAGTGGGGAAGGTGGAATTACCATGAATTATTTCTCTCTCTCCCCGATGAGGTTCTGTTTCTCTCTCTGGCAGTCCTGCCACTCGCGGAGGAAGGCAAGCAATTCCAATTTGAAGATGTTGATCTTTTTTTTTCTGTTGAGGTTTACGTTAAATGTGATGGTTTAGAGGGCTCCAGTCAGGGAGGTTTACCTGATAGTAGCCACATGCCATTGCCAGCCACCTCCAGTTCTACCTTTTCCTGTAAAACTCATTAGCTGCAGCGTGTTTTGCAACATGCAGGGAATACCACAGGTATAGTGACAATTTGTGAGAAAAAAAAAACCTTGCTAGTCTTTAATTATCTATCCTGAGATATTAGTTGCGTGCTTCTACTTCCTCCCACCTTTACTGCTTTGTACAAAGAGCCTTTGCTGGATAATGAGACCGTAGTGAGACAGGAGAGCTGCTGCTTCTGTGGATAAATGTTATGGCACTATTTAAAAATCAAAGACAGAAATTAAATAATTAGGAATATTTGAAGCAGACTGAGCTCACAAAGTTTGCGGAAACCTACTATTTTCTGACTACTTTTTATAAAGCCAGAGTGAGCATCACAAGAGATGGTCTCCTGTCTCTAAAGATTCTCCTGGCTTTGCCCAGCAGTGCGTGGCTGGTCCTGCCCATGCTGGATTATTTTGACTCTGCTGACATCCTCACCTAGCCCTCCTGTTCAGTTCAAAGCTAAGGTACTTGACAACCTCTAGCAATCTAATCTAAGCTTTCAGTGGAGCTTAGACATTTGGTAATTTGGGCTGTTTATAATTTTAAAAATGCAGTAAAGTTTTTGGTTTTTATTCAAATCTTGCCTGTTTTGAGGCTTTCTTTGCTTCCCAAAAAAAAAAGAGTCAATTTAGCAACTGAGTAATCCAGCAAGCTCTGGATTTTCTTTTCTGTTATGAAGTGTTTATCAGGATACCTTAAGCTTTCTTCACACCTCATTTCTGAAAGATTTTAGAGCAAAACCAGCATGTATGTACAGCACTGGCTAAATCACCTGACAACCAAGATGTGCACCTACATGGGGGTATTTATACGACTTACTGAAAATTTACTGGATCCTTTTTCCATGTGTAAAGTGGCAGGTGCCACTGGAGGGCTTGCAAACTGTTTAAAGCCATCCTTTGCTAACTGTGCGCTATATTCGTAATTTTTGCTATAAAATCATACTCTAGGTAATTCATGCACGCTATGTAATTGTGATTTGACTGAAAATAATTATTCAGGTAGTTATTGGCTGTCGCTGAAGTATTGATTGCATTCCTAATAGAGCTAGCACGATTCCCTGCCAGGTCTTCAGCTCTCTGTCACTAATTATTTTGGTCTATAGATCCTTTCAAGAAGTTGTATGTAAAAAGCTGAGAGCAGAAATAGTACTTTATATTCCGAGTGATCCATTGCTGACAGTCGTTGTAATACAGTTCAGGAAAACAGTATGTCACAGAGCTAGGAGGTAATCGCCTGGAAAGTTGGATTTGAACTTGTATGTAGGAGTGCTGAGGTTTCAGCATGACAGCTCCGGGTTGCAATAGAGAAATCTGTAATACAACAAAGGAAGAAATAATTAAGATAATGCAAAATAGGAAAGAAGCCAGGGAGAACGGTTAAGGGATGGCAGGAAGCAGAACACTCCGTTGCATTTATAGTAGGAATAAATTTAAAGGCAACTTGGAGACTATGAAGCTTAATTAAGCCTAATAGTGGTAAGAGATCGGTAGCTGGACAGACAGCTGCCTGCTGATGGAAGAAGTCAGGAACCCAAAAAACTGAAGAAAATCAGCAGGAAGAAACGACTTCCTGATGTGGAAGAACTGAGGCAAAAATGTCAACTGATTGGAATTCCAAGTAAATGGCGAATTAGCTCTTTGGTTTTTGTTTTGTGGGTTTTTTTTTCCCCTTTAGGTTCTGAATAGGAGCCACTCTTGGTTCCTCCAGTTTTTCCATCACTTATTTGAGCTGAAATTATTTTTGTGTGTGAGTGAGTACTAATTCTCCACATATGTTGGATAGAAAATTGGAATACATAGCAGGTGAACCAGAAAATGCCACATTTTTTTCAGCCTATTTAATTTCAATGTTTCAGTGATGTGTGGTCCTTAGGAAAATCTGATCTAAAAGTGTTACTATGCTTTTTTTTTAGGAAAAAAAAAAGTGGCTGAATTTATTAAAGCTATTTAAAGTATGGGTATAATTCACAAATCCTCATTTCTGATAATTTAAGGTCATTTTTCAGTAGGGGTTTCTCTCTCTCGTGTACTCTAAGTATGTTATGCAGCTGTGTCAGGCAGAACTTAAAACCATAGACATTTAAATAGTGTGAAGAGGAAAAACATTGTCAGATGTAAGCTGCTTAATAATATGACGACTCCGGTAAAAATGGATCAGTCTAAAGAGGTTAAATTTGCCACTTAATATTTGCATGTGCATAACGTTGCACTAGCAGTGAAAGGGAAGAGTTGTGGAGTAGTCCACAATATTCTGATGGCATTTAATTCCTATATATTTCACAATCTGGGAAGCAAAACCCTCCGGGAAGATTATGAGCTCTGATTACACGCAGACGATGTGCCGCAGGAGGGGGTCGTTATTGTCAACGAGACATCTAGAGAACATACGTAGAAAGTCTTTAGCAAAATTGCAGTTAGCAGAGAAAACAGTAAACAAGCGGCTTCCCGCTGCTGCTTTAGATTAATGCAGTGAAAGGGTGAAGAGGCTGTGCAAATACGGAATCAAAACTCAGGGCTAAGTTTTCATCCCTGGAGAACAGTGGCTTTTCTAGCCCAGGAGGCTTCTCTAGCTATTGTTTTTTAACCTCTCTTTGGAATGCTCTGTGCTCTCTCCTGGAAGATACTCATCAGATCTCTACAGAGGAAGCATCCCAGGTTCTTCTGAGAGAAATCACTGTTCTGCCTTTTCTTTCTCAAGGCGGGCCTGTCAGAGTTCAGACATCTCAGCAGTTTGAAAACACTTCATCCCTAAGTGTATTCCGATTGCTGCAATGGTGTTTGTTGTGGGTTAAGATGATCATCTCGCTATCTCTACATCGTTGGTACAGATGAGACCTAGAACGTTTTCAGTTCACGGGTCCATTTACATGTTGAGTTCCCGTTAATGAAAATGATGAGGCCTGAAGTGTCTAAAATCCCCCAAATGTTGGTTCTGAGCTTAAGCTTGTAAAAATGCAGCTCGTATAATGCTGGAGAGTAAACAACATGCAAGCTGTACATAACAATTTTTGATTTCTATGCTGCATTGAGCCAAAACAAAGGCATTCAGAAAGTTTTCACCCACCGTTACTCCTACAATAATAACTGCAGGCTGACATCCCCCAAGCCAGTAATGAAGAGGTAACGGCTGTATGAAGGCACTTGTTGTTGTCGCTTCTTTAAATGATTGAGATGGAGGGGAAAAGGGAGGAAGTATGAACAAACTGTTATAATTGGAAGGCTAAACTCAACTCTGGTCTTACGCTGAGGTGTAAGTGGGGGTGAGTTTGGAGCCGCACTGGTGTAAGTGCCGACTTGTGTTGCGTGTACTCTATTAAACACGTTCCCACATGAAGTGCAGACTAAAGTACCTCACAGAGTCCATGCAAATTAGCATCCTTAGGGGACTTCCTCCCTGTTCTCATCGTTTTGCTGCTTCATTTATTCACTAAATGAGTGTTTTGCCATGCAGCTGGGATAGATACTTGAGGGACAGCAGACCTGTACACTTTGCTGTTCGCCGTGTAGCTGGGCCGCCTGCTCGGCTCACCCGCTCCATCCTATACCAGTAACGCTTCCGACACTGGTAGCCAGGAGTCACAAACTTTTAAAAAATGAAACATTTCAGGTTTTAATTCTTCGTCTGTTGAGTATTGCTAGAAACCATTGTAATAATACTAATAATCTGGGGTGAAATAGAAGGGGAAAAAAAGGAACAGTAGGAGGCTTGATGAGGCTCTGAGCAACCTGACCTAGGTTGCCCCTACTTGAGTAGGGGACTAGATGACTTCTAGAGGTCCCTTCAAGCCTAAAATATTCTATTATTTCTTTTAAAAGGTGCTTTTAATACTGCTTTTAGTGCAGATATTCTGTCTCACAGCTAGGTGCAAACAAGATGACTGCTCTGATGAGATTTGTATGAAGGTAGTGACTTTTGTGATGAGGGCAGAAATTTTAAATGTAGAGAAATGGATAGTGCTTTACTCATGGCTTTGTTAGAAATACCCATACTTTTATAAATGCTTTTTATATGGTCTTTATATGGATTTAACAGTAATAGGGAATAAAACCTTTTTGATAATAGAAATGAATGTTACAAAGAAAAATCACCTAGACAAGTACGTAAGTTAACGCTTGGAGTTTGAGAGGTATCTAATCATAAACTAGGAAAGCAAGAAAGAAACGGGTTTTCTTATGTCATCCAGAGTAGGCCCTGCCAGTTTGCATCTGGACAGTTCGTGTAAACCCCGAGGTTTTGAAAATTTTTTATGTCCCATCTTGCTTCTTTTAGTTCCCAGGGCTCTCTCTGAAGAGGTCACCAAGCACTTTCGTGTGGAAGGTTGATTCACCAACCGCAAAATTTTGCTGTCAAGAATAATTCTTGCTGTTTAGCCTGTGTTTTCACTGCCAGGACCACTTACCCATGTCAGTCTATATTTGACCTTTCTTTAATTCCTTGTATATTCCTGAAACACTTTTGTAAATAGACTTATAAAAAATCCTACTCCTTGGTGGTTTTTCTTAGTTCTTACTTCCTCTCAACATTGGTTGGTCCTGTTACTAATTAACCAAGGTAACTGGAGGTTTTTTTAATCCCTTAAAGAATTATTTATTCTCAGAAAGAGGCTGTATGAAATATGTGGAGCATAATTGCAATTAGTGTTTATATATATATATATTTCAAGTGCAAATTCAAGTCTCTCTTTGAAGTGAATGGGTAAGATGTGATAGGAGGCTTTTTGAGATATTTCCAGGATCAGTCTCAACACAGCAAGAGTATTAAAGTTTTATGAGTAGTTTGTAAGTCCTGAGACATGACCTTGTTTCTGGTCAGCAATAAATATGTAATTGTGGTGTGGAACGTGTAAGGTTTCAACCAGCTTCGCTGAGTAGCATCGGAACATGTACTCGAAGGATGCTAAGGTTTCTGTTTCTTTTTGCAAAGTGATTAATTGCATAATTAATTGAAACATCCTAGTGCACGTTTCTATAAGGCACTGCTCTGGCACTGTGGAAGGACCTAAATGTAGCACATTGCTTTTTTTTTTTTTTTTCCTGAAGTGTGTTTATTATTAGGAAAAGTGACCTTCTGCTGTCTTCGCGATTAAAACCATTGCAAATAATATGCAGTATTAGGATGAGACAATCTGCCCTGTGGTCTATTTAAATTTTAGTGCTGCTTTTTGGCCTCTTTTATTCACCAGTAGGAACATAGAGGTACAAAGCGTCAACAATCACCTTCTGTAGATATGGAAACTTAAACAGATAAGAGACAAGCCACCAGTTAGCATATGTGGAAATATTAGGAAGATGTCTACAGTACGTCTGGGATGTTCAGAGCTTGTGTCCTTACGTGAGCAAGCGGCTGTTGCTCTGGCTGTTTGTATTTGCTTAACCTTCCATTATCTAATAAAACCCGGAACAAAATACAATTTCTGTCTGAGACAAATATGACTGGAATCCCCAGAAAGACTCTAAAGGTCAGATCACCTGTTTTGAAATATTGCTCCCCAGTATCAACAAAGTCTTAGTGACATTAAACAGTACAAAGTGTAGGTTGCTAGAAGGCACCCCCAGTGTTAGATATTTAAAGCACAAGCTGTAGCCTAGAAATAAATTTAAACAATACTTCTGTGTTGAAAGACTTCCAAATCTGACCGGGATTTGTGGAATAAGAATATAATGGAAGCTGTTTTTAATTTGGCTGGAGGTGAACTCCAGATCTCTGATACTCCTGGCACTTTGTCTGCTGGTCTGGTCAGATAGTGGCTCTCACTGAGTCCAGGGACTCTTGCTAAAACTGACTTCCACCCTGATTGATTTAGAAAAGAAAAATGGTGATTGCTTTATGCATAAATGGACAAATATTTGCATTTTATAATTGTTTACACAGAGATTAGGGAAACTAAATCATAGCAAGGCGCTTTTCTTCCTTTGAAATGGGGTAGAATTTTAATTAGCCTTATTTCTTGTTTAGGAAATATGGCACTATAGGAGGCTTGCTGTTGTCACATTTTTTTTTTTTACTTTTACAGTGAGTTTTATCAGGAGGCTTCTTAACTAGTATTGAAATAATTTCCTGGGCATTTGCTTAGATTGAATTAGAAAGTAAATGTGCAATTATTAGCCAAGTTAATTTCTGCAGAGGGAGAGGAGAAAGATAGTTCTGGAAATCACTGGAATTTGGGCATGTGATCTCCAGGGATGCCTCTGAAAATTTCCTTCCTAGAATTAATCAGTAAGTGGGAAAACACAAGTGAGAGATGGGTTGAATAAGCATGTGTAACTGCAGCCACGTACAGATATAACTGACATTCTGGTTAGCCAGAGCGACACAGAAACAGTGGAAGAGCAGTTGCAGACAGCAGAGGTTTGTGCAAGAAAGACAACTCTAAGGGGAATTAAGGCTGAAATGAGAGATGTTTCTGTAAGTGACTGCTTCCGTATTACCACAGTAAGATTATGTTTAGTTTCTCAGGAGATACTTTCTATGATTAAATTTCACTCCTGAACTACCCTGGATTCCGCACATGATTGAGTCACCTTGAAGCCAACGATCATTTAAATGAGAAAAATCCTATTCGATGTTAAAACAATCATCTTTAATCCATGTAACTCATTTATAACACACCTCTCTCTGTTAACACACTGCTATGAGAAGCCATTTCAAACTGTTGGAAAATACATAGGAGGCCAAGTGTGAATGAGATTTTACTGCTTTTACTTACCTATGCAAAAAGTTGAGTACTTAAAGCATATTTGTTTAGGAGGCTTTCTGTAACGCAGAGCAAATGTGAGAGACAAAATGTTCATGTCAAGATACTGTGTTAAAGGAAGCATTTAATTGCCTCTGTTGGTTACACCTATATTGCTTTTTAGTGGCTTGATCGTTCGATAATGCATAATTTTACCTCTGAGTGGTTTAGTAAAACTTCTGGGGGAGGGGAAGAGCAATATTCCATATATTTACAGGATTTCTAATAGAAACAGTTGAAATAGAAGCAACTGAACAATCTCCTGTCAGAGGCTGAAGATCACCAAGGTACAGAATAAACGTTGTTAAGGTCAGATCCTGGCCCCTGTTGTCTTCTATGGAAACTCTGGTTTAAACGGAAAAACTTCCATTCAATTAAACTGGCAAAGCAGAACAGCCTCTTGCTGTTGATCTCATACTTGCAGAATGACACATTGGCTTGTCACTGTAGCAGAGTTAGGATCACACTTCCTAAGATTAAATTCCTTGTTTTTATTTTCTTGTTCGTATTAATCTCTCCACCTGAGTTATGGCCTGAGCTTAGACCTCTAGTTTAGCCACAACAACAAAAAAAAGCCCAACAAGCCTTTGAAATCTTCAGTCTTATCAAATTTTTATCACTGGCATGAGCAGCTTGAAAGACAATTAACCTGTTACCAATATCAGGTTTTATTTATCCTCTAGCTGAAACCATTGATGTTATTGATCTGCTTTAGGGCTAATCGCTCCACTGTGTAATCTAGGAAGTTGTTACATTACTCCTTTCCGTGGCAGTGATGTGTTTCAAACTGTAGATTAGGACCAGTATAGTACGAACACGAGTAATTCCTCCGGTAAGACTGCGTGCTAGGGAGATAAGGACATTTCATTGCTGAATGGGAAGTAACCTTTCACCGTGACTGTTTTCTGCCTCTTTCTGGCTGCATAGGAAATATTCATGTTTCCACCCCTTGTATTAATTTTACAAAGGGAGGTTAGGAAGGTTATCCTAATGGTGCTTTAAAAATCACTAAATATTTTACTTTACAGCTGTGAGGTTAAGCAGAAGTGAAGCGCAGAGCTTTGAGCCCTTCATCCTGTGCAAGGCTAGAGGAAAGACGTTTAATCATTCTTGCAGTCAAAGTGTAATGTCCTGTGGTATCTTTTGACATGTTATCTTTGAGTCCTCGCTAGGCAAAACACCTGCTGACATACTTTTGAATCTGGAAATCAGTAGATTGGGGTTGACTTTTGCTGGATGAGAGCCAGATCCCTGCAAAAGAAAGCCTCTGAAATAGCTGTTTGTGCGGGGGCCTTCCTGAAAACATTTTGTAATGAGTATAGGCAAGGGCTTTTTCTCCATCAAAATGAAGCATTCACTTTGTGTTGAAGATTGACTTTTTATAAATTATACTTTTTTCTTATCTGATGCTAATAATGAAATACTCCTGTTTGCCATCCTCCATTTGAGAGGTATGTCTTGGGCCACAGCTACAGGACAACATGGTCACACATGCAAACTGCAGAACTAAGGGAAGGAAACGTAAGTACAGAAGTCAAGATATTTACTGCAGTAAACCGAGGTAGATTATGTCATCAGTGAAGAACTGTGAATGGAGGTGCTATCACCTGAGATGGGGTCCTAGCAAAGTCTGAGAGTTCAGGACTTTTTATATACTTACACAGAGAGCCAGGTCTGCTTCTGAGAGTGATGATGGTAATGTTATGGATCTGTCTTAGGCACTATAAAAGAGATGCATGATGATTATCAGGAGGCAATAGCTGGTATCCAAGAAAGGTTTTCAGCAGTTGACGACACTCCATTATTTTAAGAGATGGAAAAGTAACCATTGAGAAGTATTCCTGCTTAATCAACAACAAAATTAGTTTTCACACACAAGCCACTGTAACGGGATTGCTGTGTTGTTTACAGGTGATTCAGTGGCTGAAGTAAAAAAAAAAAAGAAAAGCTTCTAGTTTTTGCCTGGTAAAACTGCCGTCTTAACACGCAAAAAATCTGTTAGTGTTTTATTTGAAATAAATGATTTTTAGTTAAGAATTATCTCCTTAACTTCTGTTCATGCCCATAGACTTGCTGGTGTTAATTGAGACATGCTGTGCATCTGTACAGACCTAATGTGGTGGTGTGTGTCAGTCCTTTCTGTATAGGTCTGTATGGTGGAAAAACTCATATAATTGATTATTTTTTAATCTTACTGGCTATATTTGGTGGTGTACGGTTTTATGGCAGCAAAAGTTTCCGTGTTTTACTGAATATTACTGCAATTTATTGAGAAGCGGCTGTCTTTGAACTTGAACGTTTAGAAAAAATATTCCATTGCCCTGTAGAACAGAAACTTTGTCTATATGAAAATCTGTGGCCCTTTAATTTAAGGAAGGATTTAAAATAAATTACTGTTGAACCGGTGCAAAAAGACTTAATGAGAAAGGTGAGCAAATGGCAGAAGATACAGAGTATTAACTGCATATTCTGTTTCAGTTTTCCCATAAAAGGTTAATTATTTTTTAATACAATTATTAAAACACAACAGGGGATGGGAACAGAATAAAGAACAGGTCAAAGGACTCTTACATGAATTAGATGCTTTCAGCTCAACAGGATCTGATGGATTTTACTCTAGGGCATTTCAGAACTAACTAAAGCAATGGCTGTGCTTAAAATTGGGTAAGATCCCAGAGAATTACAGAAGGCCCAAGATAAGCGTTATTTCCAAAGACAGATGGGATACAGAGGGTTTCAGGAAATATTAAGCAGGCAGCCTAATTACCAAACGCAAGGAAGATGCTGTAGAATTAAATGATCCATATGTATGTATGAGAACAAGCTGCTGATACGGTGGACTGTCAAGAACAAATCATGCTTCTTTGACTGCTCATAACATGCTTAAACAAAAAGGATGTGAGGTTAGGGTAAAGTAACAGATGTAATTGGTAAAGATTTGTATGTAGCCCTCTATAGCGTTTGCAAAAGCAAGCAATAAGCACATGCTCTTAGTAAAATTGTTGTAAAATGTACCCACTTCATACAAGAGGCAGACACCCTCTCCCTGCCAAATAAAAAGAAGTGTCAGGATTTTCCTGTTGGAAGGATTTTATTCCTCTGGGTTCAGTACTAGTTACAATCCCGTATTCTACAGAGTAGTGAATATTGTACTCATGGTGCCCAACTATACCTCTGTTCCTTTTTTAAGGTTTCATGGTATCCAAAAGCTGGTACCTCATTGGTTATGAGTAACTAAGTGCAGTAACTAATTGCACGTGGTAGGACGTTTGTAAAGCCAAAAGCTGGTATGTCCTATAGTAGAAGTGTTCTGCCTTAAAACATTTTCCTCATTTTACTTTGCTTTTGTTGCCTGAAGATTCTTCAAAACAAGTTAGGACAGACAAATTAATGACCAAACTGGCATAATACACATCATAGAGTGGTTTTTTTTGAGAAGCTTCCACACTCCTGGGGTTTAGCAGCACTGTCATTTGCGATCTGTAATTTTCCTGTTTTCTGCAGTGATAGAGGATTAAAGACCAATTAGGTTTCAATCTGAGCACTAATCCAAGCTTTGGACAGCTTTCCATTTTTCAGATTTATATTTGAATGTAAGCACAGTTCATTGTTCCAGCCAACTTTAATTTTTTTTGCCGCGTCCTCCCAAAACAGATAAGACAATTGCCATACTTCTCATTTTTAAAATAAATGTTAAATAGCTCTTTATGACACATGGACCTACAACATTGTCTCAAGCTGAACCTTTACAATCAAAGGACTGTTTGTAAGAGATTTATGAGTAGCAAAGAGAACTCCTAAAAGCTGATTTTCAGCATATTGGATTTATACTGGTTTTCTGAAGACTTGGTTCTCACTGTAATATTACATGTTATTGCGTCACTTTTTATACATCTTATTATATAACCTCTTTTTGCAGCACAATGATGATGAGTAAGACAAGATGCCACTTATTTTTAATTGCTTTAGATCAAAACTTGTAGGCAGCCATGGAGTGGGTGGGGAGGTGCGCTCTGCCTTTCTCAAGCAGGCAACGCTGTTTGAAGAAATTACCTCAACTGCTTAGAGACATTCAAAGAAATCTTTCATATTTAAAGCATTTTCTGTTAGACATGAGACAGGAATATCTCTATGTGGACAAGAGATAAGCTGTTTGAAAATGGTTTTCAAGCATGTTCAGAAAAAAAAGCAGGAGGCTCCTAGAGTTTGTATCTTAAATTCTAACTTGGATGCAGTGTTTGCTAAGTCCTTCAGCAATAATGGTGAATTTCAGCAGAAATATGACTGTTAGTTATCATTCTGAATTCTTTGCCCATAGTTTTCATGATGCTTCTAGTTTAATGTAGTTGTATTTTTATTTTTTTTTACCTCGAGCTCAGTGACATTGTTGACCTGCAAGGATATTCCCGGTCTAGGGGTAATGCATGTTCTAATGGTAAAAAGAGTTCTTTGAGACTTACCATTCTAATTTTGGGTAATGTTTTTTACTATTACAGCCTGTAATTGTACTGATTTAATTCTACTGTGCCTTGGAGTGTTGCACCTTTAGGAAGGAGGCAAATTTGGACTGAAGCTCATGAAATACTTGAGTTTTCTGCTTGCAGGAAAGAGCAGTTTGCAGGGACAGCTTGTTGCCTTGTAAGTCATAGCCTGACTTATGAATTTTAACATCCAGCTGCTGTCGTCCCAAGAGAAAACTCCCTTACCTGTCTCCTGGGCAGTTAGCAGGTTGCATGGAAAGCGTCTCTGAACACAATCATTGTAGCAGGAGTACCTCGATCTTCTCAAATGTGCCTGTAGGGTTGGTCTACCAGGATAAATTTCCTTCCCATGAGGTTACGATTACAGCAGGGGCACCACATCATATCTGGGCATCTGGAAACACAGGTTAGACACAACTATGCCACTCAGCTAAACCCACCAGGTGCATTATTTCTTTTAGATAAGTCTTTTTACTGTGTCTTTTTTATTTATTTTTTTTTCCGTAAAAAGGGGAGCTTTACGTTCTCAGGAAGAACAAATATTTGTTACTACAAAATAGCTGTTCCAATATATACTAAGAAGATAATTTTAAAGAGTTATACCAGGCCCCCCCCAAAATCTCCTAGCTGTTTATCTCTTCTAGTCTTCAGTCGTTTAGGACTCAGTGAGACAAAAATGTTTATTTTGTTAACACTGTTGTGTGGCTCATTAATAAAATGAAGTTTTGGTAATTAGGCTATGATGGCAGAGACTAGATACGCATCAAGAAATCCCATTAATCTCTAAACTTGTAAACGATGTTTTTAGTACTGCTTTCATTCAGGAATAATAATATCAATTTAATAATATCACATAATAATTGCCAAGGTTCTTATCTCCTGTGTAAGGAAAGCGGAATATGGTATGATTTTAATTATCATGCCATTTTACAGAAGAGAAAGCTGAAACACAAAGAAAAAAATAAAGTCCCTGACCTTAAATTCTAATGACTAAAATTCCCTTGACCATTCTTAATCCAAGAAGCATTAAAATCAGTAGCCGTTGGCCCTGTAACCAGCCCATCACACAATCCATAAACTGGTATTTGCATAGATTTGCCTATGAGCAAAATAAGATTTATAGTCAAAAGGTACTGGCAATATTGAAAAAGTCTTGGGCTTGAGATGTCTGACAACAGTAGAACTTCAGAAGTCCAAGAGGAATTGCGTCTTTTAGTGACATTGATGCAGTGTTGTAAAATTGCATTAGATAACACTGAAATTAAAGGCAGAGTTTCCAAAGATGTTTTGGAACACGGCTTCCATCATGCTTTGGTTTAGAGGCAGAGGCTGTTCTCAGCAGCTAACCTTGAGAAACCTGCTCTCCCTGGATTTTCTTACTGGCTGAGTTAGAAGAAGGTAGCTCAAATTAAGAGCCATCAGAGTAGCTTCAACTAAAACCTGACTGTGAACCCTTTCCCAGAGGAATTCATCGCGTTCTGTTGCTTTGAGAGGGAATGTGGGCTGGGAGAGCTAAGCTGGAGTTCGTGTTTCTGAATCCTTGTTTATGTGCAGAAGTTTGTTGGATGTCATAAAGTATCCACATTACAGTAAATTTAATACAACCTTCTAAATTCCTGCTGTCATGCAGCCATGGAAGGCCTGAATTTCTGATTTTTATGACCTTGTTTTGCTGTTGGAGCAGCACAAAGTGACTCCGTAGCAGGCAAAGCTGCTGACTGGGGAATCTTGCTCTTGGCATAAAGCTGGCAAAACATCTTTATACTTTGCTATGGCAGTCCCATTATTCTGTCATTTTAGGAATAGGAAAGAAGAGTCAGAGATTGGGATGGAGAAATCGGGAAGGAGGATCGAAGCAGATGTCAGAGATAAGGAGGAGATGGCAGATGTGAGACCTAAATTTGTATTGGTGGGAAGCCAGGGCACAACATGCTCCATCTGCTCCTGACAGCATGTGACCCAAGCAGCAGTGAGCTCTGTTATTAACTGGAATTTACCCTCTAGGGCAGGAAAACCCCCTCTCAGTAGAGGAGAACAATTAAAGACTGGAAAGAAAAGAAAAAGTTGTTATGAATAAAGCAAGAATTGTCAGAGATGGTTGATGAATCACTGACAGAGCACTGATGTGAAATTAATGAAATAAATGCAATTATTATGATTCTGTTAAGCAGAGATTTGCAGTGTGCAATGAAAATTCGGGTTTTTTTCCCTCACAACAGTAGCAGCATGCAGCAGACAGCTGAAAGCAGCGGCGGTCATGCTCCTGAGAGATGACCTTTCCTAGACAGAAACGGGGTTCTCACCAGTTGGTCCAAGCCTGTCGGATGTATCCCTGTCTATCTCTGTAGGAAGGTCTGCTGCAGGGGAGCGGTTCTGGTTTCTGTCTGCTTCCAGCAAGGGCTGCCTTGTCTTCTATGTTCAGCAAAAAAATTCTAAAAGTAGACTGTCTTCTTGAACACTGTTCAGCTCCCTTCCCTCCAGGCTGCTCCCAATAGAACTAAACCAAGTTACATTTAAAACCTATCCAGATTGCATTTTTCTTGTTTTTCCTGAAAGCCCAGACACCTACTGTCCATTGGTAGAGAGCGAGCCGAATTAAAGTCTGTTTATGAGAAACAGAAATGTATGCCATATTTTAGAAAATGTTGTGAATGTCCTAATATTTTGCATTGGAGGAGCTTGGCTGGCTGTAATGCCTCGCAGAAATGTGCACTTCATTGCCTTCAAAACCAGACTGCCTCATCGGAATAAAACAAAAGTTTATGACGAGAATGCAAAATCCTTCTGCCTATCGTGATATCTAGCTCAAGAAAGACACAGTGGTGAAAGAAATGTAACAAAAACTTGCCCTCCCTTTTAGTGGCAGAAAAATGTCAAGATCGTATCCTTTTCGAGTTCGTGGGATGCCACTAAATTGACTTGGACAGCCCTGCACTAGGGTAGGGTGTCAATAGATGGGCTTTTTAGATGTATGTAATCAGCAGTTGCCTTAAATAGGAAGCACTAAGTCTCAAGAATGGCTTTATTCTGTTCAGAGAAGAAACTGCAAATGAAATTTTTTATTGTTAGCGTATTAAAGAGTTTACAGGAGTATAGAGGAAAAAATAATAATAATAAAAGCAAGTAAGAAATATGTGTTTATAAAATGGAAGCGTCTGTAAAAGCAGCTGCTAGTTGATGAAAGCAAGAGATAAAAGGCAGACAAAAGAATTATTGTTTCAGAAAGAGAACTTGAAGACTGAATTAATTTTATTTCTGGTTATTGCCATGGACACAGCTCCTGATCGAAACCTGAAATTTCACCTCTGCCCTGTGATAAACGCAATTAATTCCTTCAAGTTGTGCTGAACGATAAAGCTTCTGGATGGTAATTAGCAGCAAGTCCTGAAATAAACTCTAATCTAACATGTTGCAATTGTTCACTTTAATTGATTACATTATCGATAGCGTAAACATTATTTCCTCTGCTTTATAACAGGAAATGTAATCATTGAAAAAATAGTCCAGTAGAACTGGCGTGCCAGTGCCTTTTAGTCCTGGTCTAGTTGTAGCTCAACAAAAACATGAATGCTCTTGTGATTATATGTTCCTTTTTGTGATCTTTTGGCTGTTACCAGTCCTCTCTACAGGAATGTGGCAACTTCTTGGAAAATTCTTGATTAAGGTGGGAAAGGGATATAAGATTCAGAAAATCTTTATTTTTAGTATGGCTTTGATCTTCTTGAGGTTCTCTTTTCGTTTGGAACATCGATCTTAAGAGAACAGTAATCTTTGGCTGAGTCCAACAGGAAACCCTGATGTCTGAAAGGAGGCTGGGTAGGAGGTAACCATTTAAATCGGGATTTTATTTTGTGTCAGAGAAAAGCTGCAGTTTGTTACTGTTGTCGTTGCAGAGCTCTATTCAGTCAGCAATCTCAGAATGTGCCGCTGCTGCGAGGAATCCCCATCCCATTGAGTCATAGGTATTTCATGGTGGCCACGTGCTTTTGGAGTGGGAAACCTGACTTCTGCTCCTATTTGAATATTAAGAATTGCAACTTGCATCTCCCAAGAAATTTTTTGACCATCCGGGATCTAAATTACTTTGTGATGCAAGTATTTTTCTTCCCTTCTATTGAAACTTTTTGAATGTCATTTCTAAAATTAGGCTTTCACTGGGTCACTGCCATTTTTCAGTCATTCTAGACTTACAGGGATTAGCTAGTAATTGAAACTGGAGACCCATAACCAGAGGGTAAACTCACCAGACTGTGCATATATATCTTATTCTATGCAGTAATTGGTAAATGTTTATCAGATTTGCCTGGTGGCCTAGGGAGTGGAACTTTTGATGTTATTTTTTATTTTCATCTACAACAATTTAATACTTAGTATTTTAATTAAAAAAAACCAAACACCTGAACATTTGCTTTTACTGTAGTCTTTGTCTATGCTGAGATTATCTGTTAACGAAGATATAAAAATTGGACTAAAACAAGCATGAACATAACTGAATAATAGGTTGTTAAATTTGCAGGAAGACAATAGGTATTTAAATTAAGGAGACACCAAAAATCTGCATATAAAAATGTTTAGCGTAAGGACTACAACACCTAACAAGATGAGACAAGCAAGAACCCATCACCAGAGGTAGGCTCTAATTGGAGTGGCACAGTAAGGAAGACAAAGAAAACTGACTTTTCAACCTCAGTTGTTTTTCTGGAGGGGGGGACTGAAATTTGTCAAGAAACCTAGGAGAAATCTCATTCCACTGTTTACTCCATATCATCAAGGTAACAGAACAAAACGTGTGAAAAGAAAAAAGCGTCAAAGAAATTCTGTTAAAAGAAATAACAGCCTGGGATAGATGGAAATGCTCCCTCTGAGTCAAATCAAGCCTTAGAGTAGAATAATGCCCTCTTACGTGTTATCTTCATTAGCAACTATTCTGCATCCTATTTAACAAGTATTTCTGTGAGTGACAGAACGCATGACGCTTGATTTTTCTTCAGAGCCATCTGTCATGTGGAATCGCTAATAACAGTTGAAACATTTCTTCAGTGGGAGTATTAATCTGTCTCTCCTTGGTCGTTTCATGCCACCTCTTCTGACAAACCTGGGAGCTTGACATGTTTGGTACTTCAACCCCAGTGTTCAACTAGTGTTGTCCTTGGCTCCTAAGCGTGGATGAGAAGTTTGGTGTTTGGAGAATAACAGGGCGGAGGATCACGGATAATGGGAATTTATAATGTTGTTTCCTGAGGAAGGAGGGAATCCTGAGCTGGGCTTAGAGGAGGAACCTTGCTTCTGTAATAGGTTCATGGTGTTTTCTAGAAATACTGCATTTGTGAGCGATCAATAAATAATGCTAAATGACTGAGCCACGTTCAGGATGCCCAATTTGATCCTAACTAGCTGGCCCCATCTCTGTGCGCGTTGCAACGCACAGTTGCTCATTAGTAACAAGCGCTTATGGTCACAGAAACTGTGATGTTAGGCGACTGTATGTCTTCTTTTCACAGATTTTCAGCCTTTACCCAGCAAGTGCCCCTGCCGAGTGCCTGATTTGGTCGTCACACACGGCAATGTAATTCCATTAGCTCAGCTGCGATGGTGTTAATCCTCATTTACATGAGCATCAGCGACAGGAGAAGAAAGCCCTCTGTACCTCATCTGAAAAATGTAATTACTCCGTGCATACAGAGGTTGATCAGATCCTTCTGGAGTTGAGGAAAAGCCTCCTACTGATTTCAGTAGTCTTTGGGCCCTTATTAGAGACTTCTATTTCATTCCGAGGTACAAATAAATAGCCCTAAGAGCACTGATCAAGCAATGCTGGTCCTGTTCAGAAGATGAATTAGCTGGTGAAGAGAAATGAAAGCTTATATGAGAGGTACTGTAATCTAAAGGATAAACCATTGTTTTCTTAACAGCGGTAGTTATTTCAGTAGACTGCACTTTTATCACTGAATAACAAACCCTATTTAAATCTCTGTTCGAAGCTGGCTGTCACTAAAATACTTGTAATGCTTTGAGCAGGTGAAAAAACATTGTCATTAAGGTCAGGGATCAGAGCGTTCTCTTTGGTGGGGAAATCTCCATCATGTGAATATGTCTCCATTATGATAAAATAAGGAAGTAAAGTACAAGGAGGTCATTGACTGTAAGAAGCAATTTTCCAGCTCTTATGGCTTCTGATACTCTACGGTGTAATTCACAAACAAAAGCATAAATCAACAGCAACCTTTTCCAGCAGGTTAGCGGAGAATGGGGAGAGATGAAGCCACATAACACAGGATATTCAATTGCCATGACCAATTTCCTGTAATCACTCTTAAAAGAAAGCAGAACATTTTCCTTATAATTACCAAGGTATTTGGTAAAATCCTGCATATTTTAGAAGTGTTTCAGAGCATCCAATATAATAAGTCTTTCTTGCTGTAAAAAAATACGGACAAGCAAACAAACAAATGCAAGCATTCATATATATTCCCCTGCCATGCTAGTGAATTTTCCTATTACATGCATGACTGCTCCCCATTCTGGCACTTACTTTATCACAACATTTACAAAGGCTTCTAGGCCACGAACAAGTAGTTTCAAGAAAAGTATGTGGAAGCTGCCGTGTCGCATAAATACGATGCATTTTCTTTCATTTCTTGATGCTACATGCTCAGCTATAACGTTTCTGCAGACTCAGCTATTGGGAGCACTTATAAATGGTAGGGGTTTATGTTTCCCAACATCTCTCAGCATAAAAATGATCTCAATATTTCGATGCTTCTTCAGTGAGCCAGTTCTGCTTGCAGCGCTCACAGGCATGCAGCGTTTACAATTAGGCTGAATGTAACAGTAGAACCACGACCCCCTGAATTTGCGTTTCGCTTTGAAAAATTGTTACTTATTTCGGGGTTTTTGAACGTGTTGGAACTAAGCAGGATGCCAGTGGTCTGAGGTGCTGGCATAGCTGTCCCCCTCAGATCTCCCGGTTTGTGGGCCGTGCGTACTTTTGTAACGACACCTTTAGTGGCTGACGTGCTGAAATTTAGAGTGAGGGCAAACACCGTGGGCGTTAAGGGTTTTGAATAGTTAATAAAATAAGAGGAAGAAATGTATCCTGAGGACGTGAGCCTGAGATCAGGATTTCCAGTTGCTACTCGCTACTGCCATGCCAGTCGAGGGAGGTTACTGGTTCAGGGTTTAACTATTCTGCTAAGGTTACGCTCTCATCACGAGGTGGAAAGGTGAAGTCTTGTTCTACCGTAGCGATTCGGCGGCTAAAGTTGCAACGAGCTTGTTATGCTGAACTTGATGTTTTGGGGATTTACGTTTTTAATAGTTGCTTCTGTTTGTCATTCCCATCTGTGCCCAACTTCCATAGAAACGGTTTCATCTCCTATGTGCAGCTAGCTTACAAAAGGTAGGTATTTTCAGAGCAGTCCAGATTTCCGAGCGGCCTTGCTGGTTCTTTTTTCGATTATATAGCATCTTCAGTTGGTTATATTTAGAAAATGGGTCTTACCTACAAACTTAGTTTATGGTTCGCTGCTTTTAAGTAATGCTGAGGAGAACTAAGATTTGAAACAAAAGCTTTATTTCTCCTTAAAATACAGCCAATTGCTTGAAGTCTGTCATTTGGCAACATATTGCTGCTAATGTGAGTGATGAGATTTGTTCTGTTTTGGTGGAGCTTCCTAGATAATTAAGGATTTTTTAATTTTTTTTTTTTTTAGTGCAATGTGTGTATATCTACATTATTAATAAATAAACCTTGCTGTAAAAATGTCAGAAATAGAAATTGCCATTTGAGATGCTATCAGGGGAGGAGAAATTAAAATAGAAAATAGATTATAGGATGTAAGTATAATAGAAATAGGATCATAAAAAAAATATCTTCTCCCATATTTTGAAATGAAACTTTACATACTTTTTCCATTCAATTTAAACAATGTACCCTGTGAGTAGGGACATTCAGAATGAATTTTACCTTTAGCTGGTACAGTAATTTGCTTTTAACTGCATATTCTGTTAATTTGTGCAACGCCAGCATTGGAGACAGCCGTGGGAAACTTATTCATGTGAAAAGCCAAAGTTTGCAGAGAAAACAACTGGTGTTAAGTCAGTGTTTCAGTATGGGGATTGTAAACGAATTCCAGCCTTATGGAGTGGGGTTGGTGCCCAGCTGTACTGGGGCTTCAGGCAGGGCAAGGTGACCCATCCCCACGGAGTTAACAGTACATCCAAGGAAGGAATGATGTTAACCTTTCTTAGCACTAGTTGTTGAGGAAGAATATTTAATATTTTAGAGAAAAAGCAACAAGATAATCTGGAACAATTAGCGTATGCCAGTTAGTGAGTGCCAACAGCACTTCAGTCCTGCTGCACTCCTCCTGACACAGGAAAGGGATGAGGGCAGGGGATCCGTGTTCTGCCCGTCTGTGCCAGTGCTGCTTTCCTTCTACGTGTTCTCTTAATGTTTGGCTCATCCCACGTAGCACTTGCATTTTCTCCATCTGCTTAAATCATCATTCAAATTACAATTAAATTCAAAATTAAGTATCATACACACCAAGTGAAGTAGCTAAGCAGGAGCAGCTTTGCCATACTGTGTCCTCACAGCACTTCCAATTATAAATAGTTGTACTCAAGGAAGTAAGCTAAAAAGCAGTAAAAGTTTCCTTCACATTCCATAATTTTACTTTCTCCTGAAACTAAGATGTTCTCTATTTGCTGGGTAGAACTTTGAGAAAGACCTTCTTCATTCTCTGTAAGAGACTGAGTTGGATGTATCCATAACAGATCCCTTTTCAAAATCTTTGTTTCTCTTTCAGAACCGGTTTTAAAATGAGGAGACTTTTCTTTCTTTTTTTTTTTTCTTTTTTCTATGGTTATACTGGGAAAACAATTCAGAATATTTCACCTGTGAAATTAAAATGCAGGAAATAAGTAAGAAATAAGTATCAGCAGCAAAATATTGTGAGCAATTTTGTTCTTTGACTAGGTTAAGAAAATGGCAGCAAATCCTCACACACGCCTGTTTCTTTGCTATTTGTGATGTACATTTGTAAGAAAGGGGTTGTAAACCAGAAACTTTTGGAGAATATAGAATAATTTTTATCTAAATGAAACTTAAGCTTCATCATCTCTGTAATCTCTGGATGAAAGCTTTCTAAATAATGGATGATGAAACAGAAAACCAGCAAACAGTAACAGGCAAAAAAAATGGTGATGATACTTAACAGCTTTTTTTTTCTTCTAAATACATTGATTGTGAGTGTAATTATAGAAATAATTTTTATTTTAGATACGTTTTATCTTGTGTCTTATCTGTTTGCATTTTAAGCATGTTTTGTTATGATATTCACACCTTCTTAAAACTGCCTTTTACATCTTTTTTTCATGAAATCATTTCCCTGCTTTATAAAGTGGTGACAAAAGTGGGTGCTGGTATTAAAATGCCCCTGGTTGTCTGCCAGAGCTCCACACCTAATCAGTGCCTTCGTTGTGGGTCAAAGTGAGACTCACCTTACCAATGTACAAGTTATATTTCCTAAATAGTTTTGAAATTGTATTTCTTCGTGTGTAAACAGAAGGACATTGCCAGCAGGACCCCTGTTTTCAGACGAGAATCCCTTCTTAATAAATTATCTCAAGTCTGCATAGCAATGAGGCCATTTGTATGGAAATAGATGCGCTACTATTCTTCCGCTGGCTCTCCAGCAATTCGTGAACTGCGTTTCACATTATGAGAAGTGCTTCATGAATCAGATGAAAAGCAAAACTGAGACACTGGTAATTTCCAACTTCCTTTGATAGATACTACTCCAAACACAGAGGTGGTGAAAGAGCCAAGAGGTGTAAGACAGAGGAGGTGCAAGTGGTAATAATGTCAGGGGAATTGAATGCTGTTGCAGATAACGGTCTCCTCTTCCTAAGGTGATAAATACAGAAGAACAGCAGAGATATTAATCAAAGGGTAAACAATGAGCTCAAAGAAAGGTGTTTATTTTCACGGAGAGAGTTGCCTTTTACTTTTGGATGATGACTCTTATCAATTAAAATCAATGGTGTCTCCAGTACATTAGCAGAGCAGGTACTTAACTGAGAAGGCTTCTGGTTCTAATGTCCTTAGAGAATGAAGATAGGCAACATGCTCATTCAAAAATGTATAGTTGACTTAGATTTTCTTTTCAGGCAACTCCTAGCATCTTTCCGAGCAAATGCAAGTAAGTTCAGGCAGAAGTAGCAAGTATTTTGTGTGTGATATCTTCAGTGAATAGCAATCATTGCAACCAAGTCATGGTAGAATTTTAGCTTGCATTAATTCATTTTGAGCTTCAGCAGGTAGTGAGTGAAGGCTGGAATTTGGGTAGGGATGGCCTAGAGTGATAAATCTGTAAATTGGTGATTCGAAACTAATTTCTAATAAAGGAGCTACTGACCCTCTAGGAATTTGTGATGCTGTACCCTCACCTTCCAGTTATTGAACATCGTAACTAATTTTAGTACTTTTTTCCCTTACAAACTGAATATTGTTAGTCATATGCAACACGCCATATAGCACAAGAGTGCTGTTAAGTCTCTCTATATGTATACACACCTTTCTGTGTTTAAGTGACAGCTTTTGTTCAATTTCACAATATTGCTTTTGATTCTTGAAACCACTGTTCTTTGAGTCTTGTATATTATTTAAAATTTTCATTGTGGTTGGAAGAAACACATTTGGAGAGAAAATCAGTGAGAATATAAAAAAAAAGTAAGAATGAAGAATACATTTTAAATCTCAACAATGTAAAGGAGAAGGGATTTTTTTTTTTTTTCCTTCTGGGGCCTGAATTACAACACGTTACTCAGGTTGGTATTGTAAGGTCTTCCAGAAATTTTCTTATTTTTAGGTGAGTGAGGATTGGGGAGGAGAAAATGATAAATTTAAAATAAGGATGGGTGAATATTTCTTGATTTTTATTAGTGATATTACTGATTTGTATTAGTAAAAAGAAAAAAAAAAAGTTGGATTGGCTAACTTAGCTGACTATGGTTTAATGAAAATTTACCATAACCTAGGAAACTTTTGGTTCTGCTACCCTTTGTAATTAAGGACACTTGATGATATAGAAAGGAATTGGAGTAATTCTCTTTCTTGGGTAGGAAGTTAGGTTTTGGAACTGCTGGTGGTTGTGTTTCTCCTCCTCCCTTTTCTGTAAATGAAGAACACTGCTTAGGATATTCTATATTTTCCTTGACCAGTGAAGGAGCTTCTTGAACTCTCCCACCAAATATTCTAGGAAAACAAAGTGAGGAGCTAGGGAGAGGGGCAAAAAGAAGAGGGAAAGGTATTCTGGTCCTTCACCAGTAAAAAGGAACACTGCGTTTATCCCCTGGAGCTGCCTGGCTCCAGGGAGGAGAAGGCATGCTACTTATTTCTTCACGTGACTTGTCTGTATACAGAGATCTGTCAGAGGTACTCATCTTGAACTTTGTCCACTTGGTTATTATTGCATCAGGGTGAAATATTGGACACTGATTTTCCTTCTAAAACGAAAAAAGGGAAGACAAGGAAAGAAATGGAATGAAAGTGGAGATTTTTCATAGTATGTCAATTCTGTCTTTTCTTGATGTCTCCCATTTCTCCCCCAGAAAATGCAGTTTGGAATGGAGCGTATAAAAAAGATGCTTTAAAGAGCTTTCACGAGTTGGCAGCGCGTTTATTTATACACATTCCACCCTGACTCATTACATATCATCACGAGGCTCCTCAGGCTACGCATAAAAAGAAGAGCAGGCATAAATCAAACTAGATGCAACTCTTCCCTTTCTTCACTGACTTTCAGATTCCACCCCTCACCCCCCAGTAATACATGTAGAGAACATTTTTTTTTTTCCATATTACTCACAGAGGGAATATCATTCCTTATATTATCATGACTCTTTTTATCCAGTAATAATGGTAGTAATAATAATCCTCATTGCATATGTAATTTAAAGCAGGATATAATTCTGTGGAGATACAAGCACGTTATTTTTGCCATTGTTCATCTAATCTCTTGAGAATTTTCCTTTCTAGTGAGTAGTTAATATTAAACTTTTCTGTCAACTTTTAAGATTAAAAGTTTCTACTGAACAATTCTTAAGTGCTTTATCCGTCTAATTTTCAGTCTATATATGGGAAATAAAACCCAAGTCTTTAAAGTGTTATGACCTAAATGTATCTTTTTTCCTTTTCTATGGTGACAGTAAATCCCAGATAAATTAATTTTGAATGTTCTATTGAAATCAGAATTGAATTCAAAGTGTTTTGTGCAGGTTTGTTTTTTTTTTTTTTCAACCTGTATCTTAAGTAATTTTTACAAATTCCCTGTGGGTGGTATTCTTTCAGCCTCATTTTAGGCTAGTCTCCTGAAACAATCTGTCTAGACTCTTTTGTGTTTATTGAAGTGAGAAAGGTTTCCCTGGAGAATGATGCATGGTACCTAAGCGGGGGTTCCGCACTGAATTTATCTTCAGAGAAGCAGGACTATATGCCTTGTCAGTACAAGAACATGGCTCGGTTCCCTTTTGGAAATAGATTACTACTTTTTTTCTTTTTTTTTGGGTTCTTTCATGTTGGGATTGTTTGGTTTTGTTTGTTTGTTTTTCTAATAGAGATGCTGATCTTCTGGGTATTCAAAATATATTGTAGAAGGGCTCTGCCAGTGCAAGCCAAGAAGTTAGTGACTCCCCCAAGATCGGTGTAGTTCACCTTATATCTGACAGTATGCTGAGATAAGGGCTGAGAAAGCGAGGGTAGAGTGCGCCCGGGCAAAATTTGACAAACAAAGCAGGTTTTTTTAAGCGACAAAGTAAATAGTGGGGATATGAGAGAGAAATTCCTACTGAGGGCATAAAAGTGAACTCCAGACTTGATAGACCAGTAAGCAAGCTGCTGATTCTGGGCTTTGTCCAAGACATATTGAAGCTAATTTCTTTTTTTCTCTTTCCCTTTTTTTTTTTTGATAATGTTGATCAGTCTCAATATGGAAGAAAGTAAAGATTTAATGACATGGGAAAATGACAGCCAGGGCTGAGGGGAGGTAAGGTCCTCCCTCACATGTGCTGACTTACAAGCTGAGCACATCAGTTAAGATTCAGGCTTATCATTCAAAAAGAATTACATGACAAGAGAGGAAGGGGCAGCAATGAAAAGAAACGCCCCTTCCCCCAAACCAATTTTTTTGATAAAAGATAGATTATTTTCTTCCTGAATAGGTGCTTCTCAGGACTTGTCTTTACGACATGTTTGTTCAACAGCTTAAAGATTATGCCAGAATGTTGCCAGCATCAATTTTAGGTGTCAGTGGAGGTGAGAATTGAATCTCACTGTCGTTCAGTTTGGTAAAGACCATCCAAAATAGTAAATATTAATTAACACTCTTTTCAACCCAACGGATCCTCAGCCCTTACAGATTAAGAGGAATTTTTCTCTTGTTCCCAAGGAACACTACAAGAAGAGTTCTCTTTTGCACTGTTTTGTGGTGGTACTTAGTGATTTAGTTAAATTCTAAATGGCTAATGCTGTTCTTAATACTAAATGTCTTCCAGTTTTTCCTTCATTTTCTTAAAAGGTAAAAATAGCTAAGCATTTCTTTCCAAATGGAGTGCAGCATCTATTTAAACTCTTTGGGTCAAAATTTATTATTTTTATATATATATAACAATCTGTACATTGCTACATCTAGGACTTTTGAGTAAAGTCAGGACGTATAAATTACCACTCCAGCAATTTAAAATGTTACAGCAGGATGTAAAATACTAGCAGATGATCAAACCCTATGATTGTTAGGATTTTCATCTTCTAACCAGTAAGAATCCCCTGCTTAGATAATCATAAAAAGATATTTTCTTTTAAGGTTTTATGCAATGCAGTCCCCTCTCCTTTCATTTCTTCTTCTCCTGATAGCGTGATTTTCAAAAGCTTTGTGTTGTAAATGAAGTTGGAATAACAGATACCATCACCTGTTTGGGTTGTCCTGCACTGCTAGATAACCAAAGCAATTTTGGAGGAGGGTTCAAAAATCAGGGTTTTTTTTGCTTTTGATCCCAACTTTCCTCGCTATTAAGATAGATTGCTTCTTTTTGTGGCTCTGTAATACACTGACTGTCTCTTCGGTGTCTTCCTTGAAAGAATAAATGCAGTCCAAAAGGAATTACTGCCAGGAGGGAGAGTGCTTCTCTTGACAGCTTCTTATGCAGTCAGCTGGAGGAAAGATGCTGATCTTGATGCTAATTCAGCTCACAGAGGTTCAGCGAGCTACGACTGAGTTTCAAGGCCCACGTGACTTTTCAGAGAATAAAGACCAAAGGAATAGATTTCTGCATCTAACCTTAGTGAGTCGAAGCTTGTACAGGAAACCTTGCGTAAGAATTATTTGCTTAACAATTCCAGTTTGATTTCCAGGCTGTCCCCTGGTTCAGGTCACCCTTCTTGGCCTTGTGCCATCTCATTTTTCAGCACTGCTCCCTCAGCTGAACAGGGTGGAGCTGAGTCTATAATAAATCTGTATAATTGAAATAGTATCCTTAAATTGTTATATTAGAAGGCACATTTTTAATTCCATCTTATGATTATACATATAGATAAATATGACTTTAAAAGAATTGTACTGTTCTTCAATTAGGGTTTGTTCTGAAGATATTTTCTGTGCCCAGTGCGTTACAAGGCATTGTCCTCCTATGTCAACCAGCATGCTTCAAAGAACAATAATTTAGAGCTGGGTTTATTAATTATCACCTCCTGTAAGCCTCCCAGAGGTGATTTCTGGAACCAAGTATCAACGTGTTGATGCTTAAACACATTTCTGCTTTACCGGTGGCATACTGAAATTTGGCTATCTCTACATGTGGAAGGCAGCAACATCCAAGCAAGTAGGTGTGGATCTAAATGGAGGAATTCCAGCGTAATCTCTTGCTTTCCTGTTTTATTTGCATGTTTCTCTGGGACCACAGCAGATGAGAAAATTGGGCAATAACAGAATTTCCCAGTGTTGCTGTTCTGCTTTAAACCAGGGAATATTTACAACTGTGTTGCACTTGCCTTAAACCCAGCAGAGCACTTTGGAGAGAGTGACTGCTATTGAGCATGGTGCTATGTTGCTGTCTCCTTCCCTAGATGATGCAAAGCCTACAGGAAGGGAGCGAATCCAGCCAGGGAGAGCCTTGGGAAATAAAAGCTGGCTTCACATACTGATTTTTACATGTTCAATCTCTTCAGGTCCTTCTAGCAAGGACATAGTATCATCTCATGCTTTTGTTGCTAGAAGAAATAGGAATAAAGAGACCTCATAAAGAATCAGAGGGGCATTCAGACTTGTTTTGCTGGAGGAGGCTTTCTGGAAACCCCATTGTGTTTACTGGAGAAATCTATCACAGCTTCCAGTTCTTGCCTTATGTTAGATCAGGTCCCATCAGTTTTAGTTGTCTTCTCTGTTAGTTGTCTTCTCTGTTATTTACTGTGTTGCTCACTGCCGTGCTTTTTGAAAGATCTGTGAGGCCTTAACCATAAAGTATATAGTACGTCTTTCCCTTATCCATAAAGGATTTATCAATAAAGGATATGTTATATCCTTTCCTTATCCATAAAGGATATTTCATCACAAAAATGCTATTTCTGGATATCAGCATTTGTATGAAGAATAATTAGGTTACTTTTATATGGTAAAGTCAGATCCTGTTAATCTATTGATCTTACGTTTAATAAACTTTCAGCTGCAATATGTGGGTGAACTTACACTATTTGTGTTGAAGTGATAAACAATAGTATAGCAATTACTAGACAGAAATTATTTGCATTGTGTATGTTGTTCTCTACCAAACATCTAGCACAAGACTGTTGTCATAATTCTACCCTTTTGCCAATATGTTTTATGTAATACCAAATGCTCTAAACTTCAGGAGGTCAAATACTTCATTTCAGCAGTTCAAACTGAACAATGTATAAATCCACACGTGTATCTGTAATTTGGTTTGTGCTAGCACTGTACAAAGTTTTAACCTTTCAGTGCTCTAAATTTTCATGCCCCATCATGGAAAGAAGTTATTCAGCTGGCATAAAATAGAGTATTTTTTTTTCTGTTGTCTTGGCAGTATCTTTGAAGAAAACTGCTCCTTACAGATGCTTATGTCTCATCTTCCCATAAATGCTGGCATTAACAAAGCCACGTAATAGTACAACTAGCCACAGCCACAGCTGATTTTAGTTTGGTGCAAGGAAGGGGAGGATCCTCCAAACATTTGGTGTTTCTTTAGAGCCATTTCTCAACAGTCAGTGTTGCCCACCAGATGTGCAACAAAATTCCGTAGCTAACAGTGCTGATCCTTTGAAATGTTAAGAGATGGCAGAGCTGACAAGACTTTGTTTGCTAATGTTACAGGTAGAGGAGAAAATTGTGCTTGAATGTGTGAAGAAAATGGAGGTTTAATTACGCTTGTTTTTATGGCTGTTGAGGTTGAGCTTTTAGAAACAGCCTATCATTGCTCCAGGTCATAGTGCCCAG
This sequence comes from Eurystomus gularis, assembly GCA_013400335.1. Taxonomy (NCBI): domain Eukaryota; kingdom Metazoa; phylum Chordata; class Aves; order Coraciiformes; family Coraciidae; genus Eurystomus; species Eurystomus gularis. The sequence goes on from VZZY01005951.1 coordinate 178,974, forward strand.
AAGTGATTTACTGCTTACTTTCCATCAGTAACTGCTGCACAGCTGACTGGAAGTGAAAAATTGAGTTTTTATTAATGTGGGTTCAAATTTCAAAGAGCTGTGTTTCAAGCATGAGCATATCCATCTTTTCCTTCATTTAAAAATTCCTCTTTAAAGCTGTCCTTGGGAAATTGTATCTGTGTACGGAAATTATGTTTGAGTTGCATCACATGATAAGAAATCTCTAATTTGCTCAAAATTCATACTTTGGAGAATTTCTGAGAGATAATCTTGTGAGCTGGGGATCTCTCAATCCAACGTCTCTTGATGCTGGACTGGAATCATCTAGTCTGAAAAGCATGTTATTAAGATTAACTGTTCCTTAACTTTGTTGTCTTCTAAAAGCTTCCAATTCAAATAGCAGAAATAACATTATATGAATAAAACCCTTGTCAAGAAGTCCTTGATAAATAAGTGAATAGCTTAAATTACATAAATGTTGAAAAATAGTACTAATCTAAGTTATTAGCCAATTAGAAAAAATAACAAACATCAGCATAATAAAATTATCAGCTAAATCTTTGTTTATCCATGCCTATAATAAAGAAGTGGATAAGAAATAACAAAGGAATAAAAAAGCCCAGAGACGCATCTAAGGAAACTAGAAATAAATGTTCCAGGAGCTTTTACTAGGACAGACCCCCAGCGCAACAAGATGTTTTTTGCTTTAATTGAATTCCTCTTCCAATCTGGTTGGTGTTTTGAACTGCTATTTAAAAGACTTGTCTCCAGGGAAACAAGATCTATGTGGGACTGAGAGACTCTGACTGACAAATTAAAGTGTGGCCGTAATCAGAAAAAGTGACTCTGGAAAAATGACATAGTGGGCTTCCGTATTTTTCTTTCTCTGGGACTTCCAGATCAAATTGGCTCAGCTGACAAGTCAATCAGTGATTTTTCTAACTGCCAATTCCAGCTCAGCATGGGAACAGAAGAATCAAGCTGCAGAATTTCTCTCTCTTCCTGCGTTGCCAGCGCTGCCGGCCGTCAGACCCGAGATGGTGTTGCTACCTCTGATGGGCGAGGCTCAGTTTCCCTGCTTTTTAAACTGGGAGATGATACCTCCTTGTTTGTGGGCCCTATATAGTTTATGCCAGTCTTTATCTACCATCCCGAACTGCTCCTGGTCCTTGATTAGAATAGCACATTGTTTTCACCTTCTGGTACTAGACGTTTGTGAAAGTTTCAAACTTAGAACAGGTCAAGTATATAACATCTTTCTTGACAGATAGCTTAGCTACTTGCTTTTAAATAGCTTTTTTCACCATTTGCTGCTTTTTCACCGCATTTTCTTACTTTCCTGTTATAAAGGTGGAGGGTGACTAGAAATGGAGCAGACAGTAAGGTGTGGAGAGCAGGAATCTGCTGAGAAATCTGTGCAAGTTGTTGACTAGAAGGTACAGAAATGTAATCTGAGAATAAGCACTGTCAAGGAGCAGGTTTAGTTAAGCCAGAAAGAAAATTTGCTTAGAATGGGTTTGGGGATGAAGTTTCTGAGAGATCCAGAGGAGGGCCAAGCTCACAGGTTAGCAGAGTGGCTTGTGGCTTAAGGTTAACGACTGCAGGAGAATAATTAATGTGTCAGGATAAAGGCTCTTCCTCCTATCACCTCATGGCGTTACTGCTGCAACATCTGACTGCTTCCCAGAACTCCATTAAAGCCTCCTGGTCCAGGTGGTAGCCAGGAGGCTCTATCTGCCTCCTTCCATGCTTCCTTCCAGCCCCAAACCCCACGCTTGGAGCAGGGGGAGGGCTGTCCAGACAGGGCTTGTGGTTGGGAAAGCCAAATGCTTCTGCAGCAAATGCAAAGTGCTTGCAACGGAGCTTACCTGGGAGAAATGGACAGTGTTAGAGGAATATTTCTCCTATGTCCATGCACATATGTAGGAGACTGTGGCTTACTTTTTTCAGGGAGAACTGGTGACAGCATTTCAACATGGGATAAAATTCTGGATGGGATTGTTGCTCGATAAGCAGTGCTACAAAAGTGTGATCTGTTTGTCCATGCTCTCTCTCTCTGTCTTGCAGTTTTCCCTTTGAGAGAACTGTTTATGCAGGACAGGAATTAATTTTGATAGTCTTAATTGTGTTTGTATTTGAAAATATCAGTGCTTTTTATAAAAAGAAATGTTTAGACCTTCAATTTGGATGGGAATGGCATGAGATTAGTGAAGGTCAGGTAGGAGGTTGTTCCCCTGGCTTGGATCAGTTGATTGAAAATGGCACTGTGTCCTGGTCAGGTGAACTTCACCTTTATGGTTAAGGAGTTGCTTGACCTTTCCTTGTAGAGCTCTACTGGAAAGCTGATCCACACTGACCTCAGCTCAACAAGTGTACTGGACCAGAGGATGAAGATACTCAATTAATATTAAACTAGTCTTGATTTTCCACAGAAGCAAATGAACGATGTGTTGGGAGGCGTACTCCTCTGTGTTGTGAGCAGATCCAAGTAGCTCTGTGCACTAGCTGGGTTCTCTCCCTTCTCGTGCAGAGTGGGAATGGTTGATACTGTTCACTGAGTGCCTGTGTAGTGACAGTTGTCTTCTGGAAAATATAATATGAATTTAACACGAGCACTCTTTTTTTTTTAATGCTTGAGTTGGGTGAAACTTAATTGTACTTAACTGTTTCAAGCCGGAAAGCATATATTTTAATAATATCGAATAATCTGTCTTTGTTCTATTGAAATCACAAGTGTCATATTAATGATAGCAATCTTGTTGCTTTTTTAAATTCATTTTGTAATCTATTAAGATAAACGCACATTTTTTACTATTTTTCAATTAACCATTGTCAGACATTGTATATTTTAAATTTCTTTACGTAGGCATATCATTGTTCCAAAATGGTCCTCTCTGCAGATGAGCGTTGCACTAAAATTTCCTCTAATTATGACTTCTGACATCAGTACTTTATTGAATTAGTGGTTTCCAATTTAATTATACTTGCTTCATTGTCTAGGTCACCTTTTAAACAAATTCATATCAGTATAAAATTGCCGCTATTACTGAATTGCATTGTGATGGTTCTATTCACATGAAGATAATTTCTCTTTTCAGCTCAAATTTGGGAAAGCCAAATGAACATTAATTTAAGATAGTTTAGAAATTTATTATTAGTGATGGTAAAAAATGGATATAAATAATGTTTGCTTGTTTAGTTTTCCAAAACATATGGGAGACAGAATTCTAAGTAATCCTTAGTTTAATTACTATTCATTCCAGAAAGTGAAAAGGTGAAGTCATATCCTTTTTAATTTTTTGTTGTTGTTGGGTTTTTTATTTCTGAGAGATACAATATACATGAGGGCTTCACAGAAACGAGCAAAAATACTGGTCTCTGAAGAGCATAAGGTGCTGAGCACTTATATGTTTAAGCCCCCAAGCAATCCTACTGGACTTGGATGAGAATATTTACTATCACAGGTGTTTTAGGATTAGGTTTTAAACTCAAATTTGCACAACAAATAGTGGCCATAATAAATGACCCCAGACATAGAAGGACAGGTTCAGTAATCTCTTAGATAGAGCTGTAATGACAAAATAAATGCCAACTGTAACAGGACCACATTGGTAAATCAGACTCCTTATAAACATCTTTACAATTCCATTGTCCTTTCTAGTTAAGACATGTTTTTAATAGATTGAAACAAGGATATTAATAACAGCTGTATTAACAAAACCAATGTTTTTGTTATTAACAAAACCATTGTTTTAACAAACATTGTATTAACAAAACCAACGCTAAGCTGCTCACTTGCTGTTACTACTACCAGGTCTTCTACTAAATGTTGGTTGTTTTTTTTCCTTTCCATTATAGGTGCCATATCAGCAGGGCTTTGCTGCAAACAAAATACAGGTTTGTATCAGTATCAGCTTCTATGAGTTTGCTCAAACACCATTGTTTATATCTGGCTGTTTTTCATCATCATGCTCCTGTAATCACTGTTAAAATTATAAATGTTTGGGGCGTTTCTAATGGCACAAAAATATATGAATGCACTTATGTTTATACATATTTATGTGGTGATGTGTATGTAATATCACTTTTTATAGCTGAGAAGTCAAGAAGGTGCTGGCTTTCAGCGTAGCTGCCCATTTTATCAGCTAGAAAGATAAAGTTGAAAAAACCCTTTTACGCCAGGCCAAGCTATGAAAGTTAGCCAAGCCAATGAGGAAGACAGGTCACATTAATGAGTTTCTTCTGCATGTTTTTCTCCATCTCAAAGGTGTTGTTTTAAACAGATTTTTGTGTATTTATGTGGTATAAAATCTCCGCTGTCACATGTCCCTTAGCTATGTGCGGGTGCATGTTCAATACACGTGCAAAATGATGACCAAATAATCAAAATGAGTGGCAGTGTCTGACTGCCCTCCTCTGTGGCTGAACTTCAGCAATTTGAGTCCCCGTCCATGTAGGCTTTCTTTCACTGCTTACTGCATTTATTATCTACCGGGAGAGCGTGAGCAAGACCTAACTCTGCTTTAAGAGACTCGGTCAAATCAGTATCATGACACCTGGAGCGTTCACTCCTGTACCAGCGTGCCCACGGATGAGTGCTTCCGTGAAAGCAAACATAACGCTTGTTCTAGGTCACTGGACATGTAGCAAACAAATCTGATCCAGGCTGGGGTTTCTGGACATGTTGTTCATCCCCATGAGAAATGCAGAATAATCTGGTTGCATTATACCGACCTTCAGTCAAAGGGGTAGGTGCTTACTCTCATTTATCTCAACTTATACTTAGCCTGGCAGAAATTCTCATGTGTCCCAACATTTAATTGCCAATGCTGTTAAAAAAAAACAAACCTTGGGACTATTGGGCACGTTATTGCCCACTTGATCTTCGGTGTTTGCTGTATATCCAGTGAACTAGGAAAACACTTCTTGCTTATGGAGCTGTTCTCCACGCTGTCAAGAGAGATGAATCTGAGATGAGAGAACTAGGAGCTCAGCAATATTTCTTCTGCTCAGCTTGAAAAAAGAGATGTTGGGAAAATCTCCAAGTGTTTCATAGGAAACTTTGGCACTTCATAAACAATAACAACCATGTCTTTGAAAAATGTCTCGTCTGAATTCATGGGAAAGTTTGAAGAGGGGTGGAAATTTCTTCTGAGGGTAAAAAAAAATGAAAAAAATGAGCATTTAATTTATGTTGACACAATTAATTTGACAATTCAACCATAATAATAGTCTACAGTATGCTGTTAGGTTATATTATGCCAAATAATGTTTTAAGGAGTAAAGCCTTTTAAGTGAACAGTTATGTTATCTCCATCGCTTGGTTATGCTTGTTTCTCTGTAGGTTATTCTCAAACTGACTGTAAATTATTTTTGTTTCACTTAGCAGCTGCTGAGGTTTGAGGGAACAAATCATTTTGGAAACTATATGTTAATGTGTTTCCAAAAGGAATGTTGTACAGATCGTCTCTTTTGTGGGACATCTAAAAATATGACTTGTTATGAATTGGAAGAGAACCAACTTTCAAAATGTCAAAATCTCATGTAGGCCAAAAATTCTCCACGTCAATCAGCTCTGTTCAGTACGTGTCTTCTGACTTTTTTGCAGCCAAAGAGCCGTTATCGTGATCCCAAGTCCTCATGCCAATGGGCCACTCAGCAGCAGCAGCAGGCAGGAGCTGACAAGGTAAGAGACTGGAGTGATCATGCGCTTGAAAACCACAATAGTGACATCTGCAGACACTTCCAGTGTGAAAATCCTGTGCCGGGGATTGAGAAGTAGAAACTTCACATTCTGTGTAAATAGAGAACTTCCAGCTGTTGTAGCTTCTGCTTGATATATGGTCTCTGTTCTTCATGATAACGGAGGGTTATCTGTCTGGAAAGACAGAAAATCACCTGAAACAGTGTCCGAGCTCACAAGCTGAGCGTGGAGGTTACTGTGGGAAATGGTCTTGGGCCAGCGGCAGAACCTGGAGCAAACTGGAGTGCACAGAGCTTGGGATACTTCCCTTTGGGCAAGTTTATCTTCTTCCCTTAGCTTTGCTCTGAGCGCGCCAAAATGCTTTAGTAAAAGGTAGAAAATAACACACAACAGATAACTTACCAGAAAGCCTGATAAAATAATGGGTATTAAAAATGGGAAGAATATAATAAGGTGCTTTGGACAAGCATAGGTCGTCAGTGCTACCAACCCCACTTCAAATGATCACCAATAAATAAGCTGGTTTATGTTGGATTCCCTTATGTTTGTTTGGATAAATGCTCTAATTTCCCTGATGAAAATGTTTAACCAAAATACAACCTTGATTGGATGCTTAGTGTTTCCAATCTTTATGGAGAGATTTAATAAATGAGGGCCTGTGACGTTTATTTAGTGTCTTCAGGTGGGAAATTAACTACAAGAGGGCTTCCCTATTGTTCCCTGAAAGCAGTAAAAGCAGAGGGAGAATTAAAAGCAAAACACTAATTTAAATCTGAGGGCTAGAGAGTTCAAAGAGAGCCTATCCTTGTTACACAGTGATATTCACGTTATGGCAGAACTTGACAGAAATTAAATTTAAGTATAGAGTGTCTATTTAAATATATGAACAAACTCCTTTATAAATTATAGTTGATTGCAATGCACTTGGAACGACGGAAACTCATCTAGCGATTTTCTGATATAAAACTGTTGTCACATGGCTAGGCCAAACATACTTTTGCTTTACTTTTAAAATGTTCTTTGCAACTGAAACTCAGAATACAGTTGGGTTTTTATGTGGCTATAGTTCTGAGTACCAGATCGCCAACTGATGCAAGGATGTTCCTGCCCACTGAAATCAGTGCTGCCTGGTAGTTAAAGCAATGTGGGAAGAGCTTTAGTTGAGGGTTGTTTGGGGTTTTTTTTATGTGATACATGCTGGACAAGAGCAGAGACAAATTCCCTTTGCTCTGTCTCATGGTCACTTTTTCACGTGCCTCTTGTTCTTGACAGATGTGTGAGAAGGGGCTTGCAGGAGGGGATCAAAAGCTACGTGAGAGGCGAGATCTAGCCTGGGCGAAGGACAGGTAACCACATAAGGGTCGCCAGCAACGCACAGTTGGGAAAATGTGGAGGGTAAAAGCTGTGTAAAAACGTTTTTGAAGTGCACAGGAGATGATCACGGGGACTGCTGAAGTCAGGTTTGTGGTCAAGCAGCAATAGCACATGCACTCGTTTTACGGGTGTTTCCGTGCACCCTGAGTGCCGGGGGTCCCTCCACACAGCCCCCCCTCAGAGGAGCTTGGAACAGAGACTTCCCTTCAGTAGGAAGCACTCGTGGGGCATCTCTGCTCTGCTCAGGTGTGTTGTACTGAAATTCAGAGGAGGCCCACCTTTGTCAAACACAGCCACGCTGTCCGGGGCCTTCAGTTCACGGTAAGAAACATGGCAACACAAGTGTGTCTTCCTGGGGAAGCCAAACTGAACGATAATGTGGCAGACAAAGAGACAGAGGAGGAGGGTGCAGATGGGATGAAAGAGATGGGAGAACACAAAAATGCCAAAGTTATAGAAAGAGACACAATGCCAAGGCCTGGGAGAGTCGGACCATCTGGTTCTGTTGCAGCTTCTCTACGCGATCGTCTCTTCTTTTACTTTCTCTTTGTCAGCGAGAGAGGATAAACTCTGTGAGGTGTAACATGAAGGCTTTGGTGTGAAAAAAAGATGATGAAGTAGCCTGCATTAAGAAAACCTTGTTTTATTCACTACGATTTGCAAAAGATCTCTCAGCAGCACGGGCTGTGACAGCGATTTGCTGTATGCAGATTTTTCACTGCGGCAATAGCTGTTTGCAGCCCCGGCCGCGTGTTTAGAAGGCGATACCTCGTGGATAAACCGTGAATCCCTTGAGCAAAGCAGTGCCTGCTAACGTTTCACACGCCTGAAGCCTAGTTAAAGCTGACTTGCATTACAAGTGATCCAGCTGACCGCTGCTCCCAAGCTGTGTGATTCAGGAAAGCGGAGCCGAAGGTTGCTTCCAGGGACCAGGGTAGTTCAGAGAGTTCTTAAGAGAATACCAAGCCTTTTGCTTCTGGGTTGCCCATCTCAGTCCAAAATGACAGAGAGTTATGTTTGTATGGCCTGTGTGCTAAAAATGGATTGTTTTACTCCAGTCTGCAGTACAGCTGGCACATCGCAGCTCCAGCTGCTGGAAGACTAATGATCCTGTGTTCGTGCCACATAAACCACCCCTAGTGACTGCTTTAGTTTCCACCAGGTCATGATGGACACGGTTTGGCACCCGTAGGTGGGAGATTGCGATGCCATTACCTCTTCTGGAGGTGCTGGGGAATAAAGAGCAACTGTAAGTCTCGGTCAATGTGGCACCTTTAATGGGCCCTAAATTGACTTAGAAGGGATGGCGAGAGAAGCATTTGAGAAACATATAACACATCCAGAATGATCTTCATACCCTGGAACTGGAGTTTCAACATATACAACAGGACAAAGGTTTTACATGAATACAAATTTCAAACGAAACAACCGTGGGGAGAATTTTATATTCAGCAAGCTGCTGCTGGGCTGATAGGAGAGGGGAGTGCGTACACAGAGCTGGGTGCAAGTTTTGCATTTAATTAAGTGGGAAGCCTGCATGAAGGTTATGCCATCTCTGTAAGAAGCCCTGCATTTTTTAAGCATTTGACATGGAGCATTTGAAGTAGGAGAACGGTTAAATGACAGCCACAATAACATGTTATATTGTTCATAGCAGTCAGGTGTCAGCAAAATGGATTGATTTCTATTAGGGAGCACTAAAGGAGTATTGGATTCAATTGAATGAGGTAAATGTGCTGTAATATCTCTCTGAAGTTTCTTCCATTTTCCTGTAGTGGTACCTGAGAGAAATAAAAATGTATGTGTAAATACCGATATTAAAGAATTAGGAGAGTACAGATACTGAGAAAATCCTGTCTAGGAAGCCCTCGGGGAACCATATTCTTGTTTACTGTTTCCAACCCTTCTGGACAGGATGCAAATTCCTACACCTATGATTAAAACAGTATTTTTAAAAATGCTCAAGGAAAGATGCCACAGAGAATGCAATTCTTTCTTAGGCTGGCTTTAACCATGTCAAGGCATTAGAAACAAAGTGAATTTCTTTAACCTAAGTCAGCAAGGTTAAGGTAAATGTAATGTGTTTTTTAATGCTACAAATGTGCATTTGCTTTAATAGAATAGGAAAAAAATATCTTGGTTCTCTTATCCAAGACTTCTAAAATAGCAAGGCCTACATTATCTTGAGGATAAGAGATCTGCAGAAAATGGAAAGACAATTCCTTTCTCTGTAGGAATAGTTTGCTGCTATCATCAGATTCTGCTGCTGACACAGACCCAGATGAGCTCCTCTTGCTTTGGTATTTAGTTCACGTGTGTTTAAAAATCCGCCGAATTGGCAGCGAAGGTTTCTGTTCAGGCTTTGTGATAATGAATTTTTGTACCCCCTGAGTTTAAATCTGAGCAGTCCTCTAAATAAACCCCTCCCAGTCATGTAGGCAGCCTAGATTGTATGTGAAAGTTAGCCAAGTGATATCAGAAATCTTAAGTATTTGTAAAGACGTGCACTCAATTGTCAAACTCACACATCTTATGGGCAAAATTAAAAAACCTCTCTTATACACTCTGGCACTCCAGGAACCTGATTTGGCTTATTCTGGTGTGACTTGCTCTTATCAAAAGTTGTTTGTCTAGACAGCACTGGCATTTCTGTAGTTTCCTTCGGGTTGACTTTTTTCCCAATGCCATCTCTATCGTTATACTTAAGGTAATTATGAAACATTAAAAAAAATTATCCTACAGCTGCTGTCAGTTGGGAGCTCTTGTATGGTCTCCATTTGCACTAGTAGGATGTACGCACAAGGTTAGGCTTGAATGCAAAGTTGCAATCCATCAGAATCCAATCTCTTGATGGAACCACAGCCCCAGGAAAATGTTGCAATCAGCGGTGACAGTGAGCAAGATCTGAATTTCACCTGCAGTAGGTTTGATCTTGAAATCAGCAGCAGAGAACTTGCCATCCTTGCAAGCATCCATTGGTGGACACAAAGGAATAAACCAATAAATTATCATCCTGTGTAATCTCCTTGATTATTTTATGTGAGCGAGGAACTGCGGAGTACTAGAACCTTTGCCACAGCAGCCCAAAAAGCAGACCCAGAACCCTGTGAAGTACAAATAATGAAAATGATAGGTTTTGCATCTCTTAGGGTGAGCAGTAAGCTTGCTTTGTCTGATGCATAGTTGAAGTAATTGCAGAACAAAATAATAACAAGATGTGACAAAAGGTGAAAGTCAGTGCTTGCTCTGGGAACTGTTGGGTGTGTTTTGACCCATGTGTAGATACACGGACCTTCAAGGTTGGGCTGGATATCTACAGCATGTTCAATTTTACCTACTGGGCATAGCTACTTACCTTGAGCTAGTGCTGCTTTTGAGGTGGTTTTCAAGCCATTTCTTACTGGGAAACAGAGCATTGATTGATGTGGATAGTCTGGGCCTTGCTAAGTAAACAAGTTCTTTTTATTTGTGCCCTTTTTCTGCTCCTTTTCAGACTTATGACAGCTGAGATATTTTTATTGCTGGCTCCCATTCCTGCATAGTGCTGGTGTGGATCAAAGGTAAACTGTCTTGATTTTGCTTCTGTTAATGGTTTCAAGCGTTTGATTATGCTGCTATTATCTATTATTATCTATACTTCTTACTGTGTTATCTGTGATCTTACCTGTTTTCTGAATAGGAGAAATATATAGGTGAGCTGGTTGCTGCCTTTTGTGATTCTTACCATGCTTTTATAGCACAGTAGCTCACCTGGGTTGAGATTTAAGTCATGGAAACAGGAGAGATTGAGCGAGAGAGAGTGAGCAGGCCATGATGTTTGAAGGATTAATATCTGTATCAGATAATAGTGGTCCACAAAGCAAATTGGATAGATACAAGATATTAAATCAGAGGAATCAATATCTCAGTTTTATTTCTTTTGAACTTTGAAACGTTCTTTTGTCACAGTTATGAGGAAGAAGTACTGTATGCTCATGGAAACAGAGGAAGGAAACAGAATTGTTTGTATACCATGAACACAAATATAGTTTGAGGTTTACATTTTTTCCTCAAAATGACAGTGAGAGACCTTGCAGATGCATCTTTAGGAGCTCTGAAGTTGAGTCATATGCATCCTAAATAACGGAAAATTATAGCAACAGTAGTGCTATGATTTTGTGGCCTTTCCTGAATCAGCTCCAAACTGAAACTGCAGATGCCAGAAGAGACCGATTAGTATGAATATCAACACTGTAACAGATACTCAAAATAAGGAGCCAAGAAATTGTCCAAGAAAGAGCTGAACAAAATCACGGTGAGATTAAAACAGTCATTAATGCTGAAACGCTACAGTGGGATAAAAGGGGCCGTGAGCATTACACTGCAGCTACTCATGCAGCCTGTAACAGTTTTGTAATTAAGAAGCTATTAGCGGTTAAAATACTGCGTAGTGTTATTCTAACTCCCACATCACGTCAGTTACAAAAACATTAATGTGTTTGATGCATTGTAAGGTAAATCAGAGATCAACTGCGCATGTCTAAGAAGATAAAATTTATCTTTGATGCTTGCATAGAATTTCAAGTTGAGATTTTTTTCCGTATCGGTGCTCAATGGGAACATGATGTTCTTGCCCGGCTTTCCAGTTCACAGAGATCTGGACTGAAACTTGGGAGAAAAAGGTTCAGTTTTGGTTTCTGCCATAAGCCTACTGAGCAAGCTTGTCAGTCATTTTTTTTCTCCAATAAGCACATGGGTCTTATGTGTGGAAAAGAAAAGAAATGGCGGTTACTATATAAAGTAGTCGGCGTATTAGAGGTTAAAAATGCCGTTATTCAGATAGATCTAGATATATATATATACACAAGCACACACGTTATCACCAGAATCATTGAGCTTCACACTTTGACAAAGCGTCCATCTGTTTCCTACTGCTTTCAACAAGATACTCTCATTTATTAACATGAGAGGAAATGGAAGGAATTGCAGTGCTCGTTTTAGCTTGAAAAGTTAAACTGGTTTCAAATGTTCTATAGAAAACTATTGGTCAAAATATTGAGGGAGTTTAAATAATATATATACACCCACTGGATATCCACTGTGATTAGGTATCACAGAGGAGCTGGAACAGAGGATAAAAGAAATTAAACACAGATCTAAAGACCTGTAAGTCCCAGAGGTGCAGATCAATAATAAATTAATAAAATATTTCAAAAGCACACACAAGAATAGTTCTCAAAATGATCTTAAAGGGCAAGCCAAGGGTTTCGAATAGAAAGCAAGAGGAAAACAGGGCTTAAACTTTGACCGCTGTGTTTTGTAATATACTGCATGTATTTTAATATAATACATGAAACCATTGTTCAGTATGGTCCAACAGAAAATGGATGAAATGATACACATTTCACATACGTTAAAGGCTTTCAAAATGCACCAATATTTCTTAAGTGTAAAACTTTCTAGTGGTGGTAGATGGGAAAGGATGCCACTTCAATAGTCTTCAGCGTGAGATTTATTTCTCCATTTAACTTCTCTGTTAATTAGTTAATTTTACTAACTAGCCATTTATGTGACGGATAATTCTGCAATTAAATGCAGCAACAGTCACGCAAACTTGGAAATACTTTGCTAAGAAGATCTGCCAATGTTGCAGTTAGTGGTTTCAGAGATTAGTGATTCGCTGATTAATATGTGCGTTTATGTTCAAAATGGTAACAGCCTGTGGTATCGAGATGTCTGGAGTTCAGTCTGTTAACACTTGGTCTTTCAAGCTGGAGAATTGCCTAAAAGGTACCCAGCTTAGCACACTGTCAATAAGTAGACGTGAGACATCTATATATTACTTGAAATAATACCTCTATCACGTAAGGGTCAATAGTTAAGGGAAATGGAAGAGACTATAATTGATTCTAAGAAAATACATATAACTGTGCCCAGAATTACTGTAAGAGAAAAGCGGAATATATGAAGTTGTTATTGCTTTTCTCCGTATGCCAAAAACTCCCCATGGCTTCAGGAAGTGAAAACCTGGACCCGTTGGAGTCAACGGGAGTAGCGTTATTAAATCCAACAGAACCCGGATTTCATCTTGGGTTCAGGCACTGGGAGTTTAGCATGCAGCAGGGAACGAAGGCATTTGCTCTTGATGTATGAAATACCTCTTGCTGTGCCAGATTACTGGAGGGTTGCTGGTTTATGTTAGCAAAGATGGGGTCAGATCTTTCTGCTGAAATCCTCCTGATTGCTGCCATTTGATCCAAACCAAATCTCTATCTGTTTTTAGCAACATGGGATTTGTGGGATGGATCTGAGCAGTTCCAATTCCGTGTGAGGACCATCGATATGAGAAGAGATATTACAGAGCAGCACTGATAAAGTCTGTAACTGCTGATACCCAGAGAAAAGGTGAGTGAAAGAAGGAAGAAAGGACATCCTGTCCTTTTTTCTCTTGTACTTGTCCTCAGCATCTGCTGGCCACTGCCGGAGATACAGAAGTAGTTTAAACAAACATGTTTGGACGCTGTGTGGCAGTTCCTGTCGCTATTCAGAATTTTTGAAAACAATCTTCACCCTTTTTTCTCTTTTGGTTAAAAGCTCTTTGCAAAAGAGCAAACATAGTCAGGAAGGCAGAGTTGTTCACTACTTCACAAGGGGGACAGATAGCCCTGTTCTCAATACACGTGGTATGGGGAAGCTGTGAAGGTTTACATGCTGACAAGAGAACTGTGTGGCTGAAATACTCCACGTAAGAGCAAGGCAAGCTGGAGAAAGTAACAGGGGTTGATCACTTATTTTTAATTGTTTTTCTTGAGTTTCTGAACCACAGTCCTGTGTCAGCCAAGTAAGGATTAGTGCTTTTTAGCACTTGTGTGTGTATGCGCACGTTTGACATTATGCAATTTGAGTCACATCCTATATCTGTGATCCCTAGCATCCATTTTATTTAACCATTCAACCCCCAAACCAGTGTCTCTGCTTTTCTGACCCATTGCTTGAAAACCTGCTGTTTCTTCCAAATGAAGTGTCCAGACCAGCTAACTATGAGGCAAGCCTGGTCTTGCTCCGTATGCCTGCTGACGAGGCAGTGCTGCTTTTTGTAGCTTTTTTTATATCAGCATAGGCTCCTTCCCTGGTATTTTCCAACACTGCCTTATCCTTAACTTTAGGAGCACTTACCTGCCATTAGAAGGCACTTGTTCTAGCCTTAAGACAAAATGGAAAGACAGAAGAGAAGCAGCAAAGGGCTGGTTTGTGAGCACTAGGTAGAGCCTTGTTGGTCTTGAGGTCTCCTGTCTTTCTGGTGAGCATTAGCCAAAACCGATGGTTCTTATTTGTCTGAGAACATCTTTGATTTAATTTCACCTAAGTCGCAAAATACACAAACAATAAAACTCTATGAACTATATAAATGTAATTTAGTGATTTGAGTGAAGCCTCCTACAAATAAAACAACAAAACATAGACTCCCGTTTCAGTTATGGGATGAGACATTTATTATTAAGGAATGGAAAATAACAATGCAAATAGGATTATTTCCTTTGTCAGGATTTGTTAGGGTAGACATGAAACCTGAGTGAATTTGGAAGGGAGTGCAGGTATGCAGAATAGTTACGGGGAGTGCAGTCCCTGCTTTGCTGCGTGCCCTGAGGCCGCTCTTCATGCTTTCAAAGATGGCATTGGATATGGAGGGGGGCAAGGAAGGACTATCCCTGTGTTTGTAACAGAATCTTGGATAAGCCTAATGCAGCTTGTTAGCTTGCAATTCTGTCTAGCATTATAAACTCTAAAGTTAGCATTTCCACTACTTAAGCGAAACTGTGGTAGAAGAAATACCATTTTTTCCTTGACCTTTCGGTAGAATTATTGAGATTATTTCCTTTTAAGAGCGTACAGACGGAAGGGCTATGAATATGGAAATACTCTTATGAACTAGACATATGTTATTATATCTAAAATAAATAAAAAATTCTTTAAGCTCCTTACTGCTTCTGTTGGAAGTATCGGATTATTTTGGTTCAAACAAACATTTAACCGAAGAAATTAAATCAGCGTCTCTTATGTACCAGGTGTCATATTCATATATTTTGTTTAAGATATGCACTGAAATGGCAAGTGGATCAGAAGACAGTTATTATAGTAAATTCTGACTCAATAAACAGATGCTGAAGGTTTTAAATAGATGGTGGTTTTTTCCTCTCTTTGTGGAGCAAAATTGAGATATAAAAATGCACAGTAGTCCCAGACATCGGTACGTGCTCCTGAAGTTGCAGCATTTCTGGTTATTTTCCAAATAATAAATGGCAATGAAGATCTTTGCTAATGGGAAAGGAAAGTCATGAACTGCAGACAATACCCAGAAGATCTTTGTATGTTGATACTGGAATGCTAGTATGTCATTTAGATTTTTCTTTTTCAATTCTTATGACATGTACTACTCTGCAATTTTTTATCAAGGCATTTTTAGTTTGCTTATGCAAAAATAATTGCAGGTTCCTCAAGGTTGAAAGTTTTTTTTCTTTCTACAGATAGTCTTACTTCCTCCTATCATCAGAAATGCTGTCTAGGAGAAGAGCCTTGTGTTATAGTCTTGTGGAGATAGAACATGGGATAGGAAATAAGATATGGAACAAAAATTTTAAAGCCAATGTGTAAAATTTGCCTCAAGGGATTTGTAAACACTTCTATACTGCGTTTGCCCAGAACAATTTGTTCTGGGTTGTTTCATCATTTTACCATCTTACCAGTTAAACCTCAATACTGAGGAAACTTCTTGGAACAGTTACACTGTCCTTACTCTGTAAGTCTACAGAACGTTTCATCCTCAGTGTACGTGTCAGTCTCAGTGTGATGAACAGTATTTTGCATCATAATGGTTTTCTGAATGTAAAAAAGGGCTGATTTATGTGACAAAGTCACTTTGCTTGATGTATGAATTCATATCTATTCAACAGGCTCAGTCTGAAGCTGGTATCTTGAGAAATCAGCAGAGGTACAATCTATAATCCCACTAGTTTTGCACGTGTTGAAGGCCTACAGGCCGTAGCTGATGCATCCGTAGCTCGACATCAGTATGTAATATGAGGGATACCCCAGATTTATTGAACAAGAATCTGAAAGTACCTGAGAGGAAGGCTGTCCTCCCAATTGCAAAGTTACACAGGCCTCCTAGCAATACTGAGTAAAAAAAGAATGATGAAATAGAGTACTGATGGAAAACCATGAAGTTCAGAAGGCACATAAGATAACACAGATGCAAATTCACAAACCCATGGATGCAGTTCATGATCTCTAGTTATTAACATGGTGCTGTGGGAGTTAATTTACTTTCTTGGTGGTATATTTGTAGGGTGTCCCCCTTTCCTCCCCCCCTTGTATCCCCTCCTTACTCTCATTTTGGTCTTAAAAATGTTGGCGAATCCTTTTTATTCAAGAAGTAAAAGAGAAAGACTGTGAAATTCTGTGAAAAGCACTGCAGGACATAAGTCCCAGGAAAGTCTTTTGGCTTTTTAGTCACCTCAAACCTGGACCACAGAACTGAGTTCATTGGGGGGAAAAAAAAAACCAAACCAAACCACCAAACATTACATGACCTATTTTAGGACATGGTGCCTGACTTTAGTTTTGCTATGAAAGTTTCACTGTCAAAATAATTGACAGAAACTCGTCATAAAAAAAGAAAAAATCAATGGCTTTATCCACTGTAGCAAAATCCCGTGCAAGATGAGTCTTGATCTACCTTGCATCGAGTGCTTATCAGTGTTGTAGTAGATATATAAACTCGTGACAACTGATCTAATAGTGGAAGGGAATTAAATATCTGTAACAACACAGATGAGGAGTCCTAGCTGTGTGAGAAGAATTTCAAAGCAGATTGTCCTTGATCACTTGCTCATACAACACTTAAAGGAAGATTACTCCATAATACAAATTTTTCTGTAAATGCTATTTAAAATACAGCGGGGGGACAGGACCCAAAACAAACACCCAAACCCTGAATAGTTTTTAAAAATGGACAATAAATGATTTGGTAATGGAAACAAAATTGCATCTGGTAAGAGAAGCCAATTGAATGGAGTATGTGTAAAGATTTGTTGTATTTAAAAAAAGGTGGTAGTACGGGTAAAATAATTTTCATTTTTACCTCTGAGTTTCCAAAATAGGCGTCTTACTGCAGGACACATTACAGGTAGATTTTTGCTGTGTCACCTGTGCCTTGCTAACATGAAGTGATGTAATAAGCATCAAGAACATCAGATGTAAAAGCAGAACAAAAGATTTCTCTTTGAGAATTCAAGTCCCAAAATAACACGGGTTTTCCTCCAATAAAATTATATACAGTTAAAATTATATACGGTTATTCCTGTTAATACAGACACTGAAAACCACTGTGTTTACTGTTAAAGGGAACTTTTCTGCTGAGCTCGTGCTACATAAACACGAGCAGAAGAAAACGTTCTACATGTGGAGTCCCAATTTTGTGATGTTTACGAAGTCTACAGAACCTCATCCACTGTCAGAGGGCATCATCATGCTATATATGTCCATACATAGTGGGTCCCCGCTCACTGTGAGAGAGAGGAAGGAAAATTTTAACATTACTCCTTCCAGACAGATTTTGTCTATGAAAGTGTTGGAGTGGAAATTCAAGACATTTCCAGAAGTACTGTAAAGGGTGAGACAGTAAGGAAAAAGACTTTGCTCTGTCTCGGAAAGAAAAATTTAAGATAAACAGTAACTGTTTGCATTTTTCCCCTCATTCTTAGTAAAGGTAATAAAATCATAAAAGCTTAAAAATGGAGGGCAACTCTTTAAATTTATCCTTCTCTAGTGGCTCCTTACTTCTAATTTCCGTGTTCTGAACTTGCTTAATTAAATCCTGGGAAGGTTATATTATTACACATAGCCATCAAAGATTGTTAGCTAAATGATCCTGTAATTTATATATCCTAGGCTGTTCAGGGACATGGATGGGAAATTAGAACAAAATATGACTACACAGCTTTTATTTGTATGCAAATTTCAGCTATTCTGCATGCATATGCTAGAACATCTAACCAGACTTCTAGTAAAAAAAAATAGAAATGATCTTGCCTTTATATTTTGTGTAGAAGTATATAGAATGTGGTCCTTTATAATTCAGTACTTTCACAAGTAAAAACATCTTTTACCATGTTTGTATATATACATAACGTATTTTTGAAATTGGGTGCTGTTATTTCCCCAACGCACATAAAAATCAAATACATTTTTGCCATTCTTTACACATTCTATTTTACATGCAGTTTCTCCTAGCCTGAACCAAAGTAAAAAAGGAGATTAAACTGTCAATTTGTTCACTACAAATTGTGAATTTTGCACACACAATTTCTCCATTCCAATACCACCCCAGATAATGCATCTTTATTAAAGTGACAGCTTGAGACCTAAATAGCCTCAAAATGCCATTCCTGTCCTTTTAGAAGTCAAAAGAACTTTAAAGAAGGTGCTCTTTTGCATTCCAAATTAAAACTTGTGCTTCTGTGCACTACTCTGAGCACTTTTCTTGTGGTTCCTAACAGAAATATTTCGTGCATAACACAGAAATATCTAAAACTGAGATATTGAGCGTGTATTAGAACAGTTTGTAACAATTCTAAAAAGGCCGTTGCAGCCAAGTAGAAGCAAGAAGCGTTTGGTTAACGTGGATAGGGATATTAAATAAACCTATGAGTTAATGTGTATTTCTGGATATTAAGACAATGGCTAGAAGTTTTTAGTATAAAAAAAGATTAGACAAGCTTGAAACAAGTCTTGAAAAATTATTGTTTTAACGTAGGGTTTTAAATGAATCTAGCTTTAGCAAACATCTTTCTCTTTATTGACATGGCTTTAAAATAATAGTGGATGGTTTGATTTTGACTTTCCGAAGTTGGTCAAGGAAAAAGATGCGGCTTCTTCCAAAATCTTTGTTACTCCAATCCAGACAAGAGCCCTTAGGAGGATATGCCTTTTAATGCAGGGACTCTTTAATGGACTGTTAGCATTAGCCAGACTGTGGTGATATAAAAAGCATCCTATAAAACAATTTCTAATCCTACTCGGGTTTAGAGGTCATTTGGGTTTGGATTGCAGCCACGAGAACTTTCCATATTCCCTTTAGAAAGCCCAGGAAAGGCTTGTGTTGCGTGGGCTTAGGATGGGTGATCTGCGGAACTAATAGGATGGGAATTTTTGCCAAGCAGTAGGGTTGTTGTGACCCTGGGAACATCGGCACAAGAAGTTAGCACCAACTAGATATAATTACTCTCCTTAAAGAATTATGGGTGTGAGTTGTTTTTCCCTGAAAAGTGGCTATTTAAAATGGCAGGTATGATGTCTACAGAATTGCTTAAGAAAAACTTAAAATCTCCTAGGTAGCAATCATAAGTTTGACAAAAATACGTCTCTTGATTCTGCCAGCAGTTCGAAATGGGTTATAGAGTCCAATATATGTATGTATATATGGAATATGCTGCTTTAATCATAGAGGGTTTTATTCAGTGATTCTAGATGCACAATGCTCTCTGTACATATAAAACTTATTTCCTTGGTAAATCCATGTGACATATAAACTGTAAGATCCCCAGACTTAGTATATCAAAATACAGTAGTTCCTTTTCTATGTAGGTGTGAAAATCTTCACAGTCATAATAGATATGGATATTTTGTTGGTTTATGAATGTCTAAAAATCGTATTTAAGCCTTCATCTCCTTTTTTAACATTTAACATCAAAATGATTAAATAGTAATATCTAATTGCTGCATTAGTTATTTACAAACTCCTTTTCAAATAGAGTAATTAAACTAATAGAATTTAAAGTATTTAGAAATTGATTTAATGATAAGATTCCCTGTCCCTTTCAGAAACAAGCAGTGTATGATTTAATGCAATTATCGTATCTATTTGCCTGTAAGCATTTCATTCCAAATTAATCTTTAAACCTGACGGTTATTATTTCCCCTGTTGCTTCAGAAAGCCAGAAAAATATGTACTAGTCTATTTTATTGACTTTGTTATCCCTTCTAGCTTTTAAGCTCCCTGAAGCACTAATAAAGGTCGAGGGGTTTTAGAATGAAATGCAATCCCTTCACCTGGAGTACAATACCTGCTAGTACAATAATAACAGAAAATATCATTTTCTTTCTAGTGAATACTAGATTGCTTCATAACTGAAGATCAGAGCAAGGATGCTGAAAAATAGAAATACATCTTTGAGTGGATTCCAGCACTTGAGATTCTAGTGGCTGGTACCTGATGGCTCCAGCTTATTGTTATTTCACTCATTAGAAACTCAGTGGTCGTAGCAATAGTTAAACGTTGACAGTAAAATTAAAAATAGTTAAACATCTTTCTGATGTTGTCCAGCTCTAGCATAAGGAGCTTAAAACTACCTGTAGTGTAATAAAAAAACCTGTAGAATACTTCTACCTACTCAGTTATTTCTAAAATTTATAGTAATGAATGTTATTTCAATTTCTTTTTAAAGAAAACCTGGAGTCACGGACGAGCTAGAGTTCTTTAAAGCGGATGTTTTATGTTTTCATTGGATTGTGCTGGTCATGAAGACGCCCTAAAATTTAGAATGTTACTACACCAGGCTTCATATATTTCCTGCTTCCACTGGCTGCAGTTGATTCACAGCTCAATAATGTTTTCCCATCAGGGGGAGCATAGATGTATAAGTAAAGGGAGGCTAAAAGAAAAATAAATTTTGGTCAAAAGATAATTATTTAGGGAAAAGAAGGAGGAAATACAAAAGTCTCAGAGGCCCGCCTCATGTTGGAACTCAAATTCCACCATGACTAGAGGATAAAATACCTGATTTTGATGCTTATTTACTCAGTGGTTCCCTGCCCTGCACAATGCACATAACTGTTGGCCTTACTTAGGTTTTATAATTGTGGTGTTCCTTCTAGGGATGAAATGGTATCTCCATCAGAGAGATGGAATACCTTGCCTATGCTCTGAAATGCACATTTCTGATAGTAAAGAGAGGGAACTGATAAACGTCAGAGTGAACTAAGTGTCCTTGTCTCTCCAGATGCTGTACAGAGGGCTAAGCATAGTTTGCTTGCTGGCCTTGAGCTCATCTCTCTCTGTGCTTAACAAAACCTTGGTCAGAACTTCAGTCCGTGTTCCTGCCCTTCCCTTTACTTCCTTTGCTTTCCTGTTCTCCTGTCTGTTTTTTAAAATTAGTCCAGTATTTTAGGAAGTGTCCACATCTTTGGATATTTATCTTTGGGTCTTCTTAGTTTAATTCATGAAATTATTCCCTGGCACCTCGCGTTGATATCTCTTGTCCTAGGGAAGAGGGCAGGGGAAGGCTGTGAAAAATGAAGCCCTTATATCAACACTGCATTCTTATAAAGCTGGTGGATAGGATCTTAATAGCTTTTTAAATACTAACCATGTGACGTGCAGCCTCTGCTCTTGCCTTCAGAACTGGAGAACTGCGGGCAAGAAATATATTTCAGATTTACTATATTTCATAGAGAATTTGTGAAGAAGCTTTCAGAGGGTAAAGCAGTTGGAAAAAAGCTACTGCTGCAGAAGCGTGGGTCTTATGTATACTAATTTGGTAGAGAAATAGAGCGGATCAGGATTTGCTCCAGCGCTGTATTGCCCATTTCCATCCGACCCAGACATTCCACTTATGTATCTTCCTCAGGCAAATTTTCTGTCCTAAGGACACGCACATAAAATAATAAACTCTACACTAGATAAACTCCTGTGACGGTTCTAATGAGATGTCATTTTAATGTCTTGTGTAAAATTTAAATGTCACCTTTGTTTTCTAAATGTTTGTTTGTACCTATACCATTAAAACTAAAAACATTTTTTAAAAGATATTTTTCACACATGCACACTACTAAAGAAACTATAACTACCATCAAACTTACCTACTTAAACTGGGCTTTTAATCAGATCAAATAGATATATTGTAACTCCTGACGAAATTTAAATTACTCTGACCATTCTTTCAGAAATATAATATTGATTTTCTGTTGGTTTATTGCTGGTGTTTTTATAAACACAAAGACTACAGTTCTTAATGTTTTCATGGAATTGCATGAATTGTGGGAGCCTTCTATATGTCGTAGGACAAGACAGTGCAGTATTCATCACTGAGCTTAGTGAAAGAAGGATTGCACTTGGTGTGTATTTCCATCCTGGTCTTGACTATTTTCAGCAAGAGGAAGCTTTTCAAAAAGTTTCATCTAGAAATGAAAGCAACTAGCTAGATATAACTATGTTGACACGTTTGGCTACTTAATAAATATCATCAACTCTGTTTTTGATGACAAGATGAATACCCTTCTGTCCTTGCTCAGCATGCTCTCCAGTTGGGTGGAGTGTCTGGTTTACCTGGCTTAGGTGAGCAGAACCTACCTACAAATGAAAATGGCATTATAAATCCTCAGGCTCTGTAAACACCAATAGAAATTAAGCCATACTTTCACCAAAAATTTCTCAAAATTTGGGGGTTTAGGGGTTTTGTTTGTTTCTTTCTTTCTTGTTTATTTGGCCTTTAAGGGAAAGGTTTATGGTTAAGTAGAACCAAAATAGCAGAAACTTATGGTTTGTTAATTTTTTTTCAATATCACTTTCCAAAAGCAAGAATAATTTGGTGGGTGCTACATGCTCCTTAAGCACATCTTTCCAGTGAAGGAATCTTAGCTTTTCAGAAGCTGTTGGAGTGCTCCCTGTAATCGCCAAAAAAATTCCATCCATCTTTTCCCCAGATGGCAGCAACTGTATTTTATTGGGTAACAACATAGAGAAGTTGTACATCTTGTGAAGGGAGAGAAAACCCATGAAGAAAAATATCTTTTAAAATCCTCTTCCTGAATTTTACAATGTTAATTGACTATCTCCATAGAGGCTGATCTGTAAAAGAAAGCATAAGAATAGGGATTGTGTGGTGTTTTCAGAAGGCAGCCCTGGCACGCTCATGTTACCATGGTTTTGGCTGTAGTTTTACTGGTAATGGCCATTCAGTGTGTCCATCAGCCCTAAAGCAAATGGCAGTGCTAAAACGGGTGGGAGGAGAGTCACGGGACTGTGGTATTGGTGTGGAATCAGCTGCACCTGCTAAAATCCAGGAGATCTGTGCATTGCTCACCAGGAGGAAAATACCATCTTTAGAGTTAGAATTTTGACTGTGAATATGATGCGGATATATCTGAATACATAGGTAGGATAGAGAAAATTCTTAAATATTATCCTAAAGAACACACATCGTTGTACAAAACATCTCAGTCCTAATAATACCTTTTAAAGGCCCCTATTAATCCTATAACTGCAACTTCTACAGGATCTTACCATAAAGCTGTTTAAAAGCTATTGAGACAGGCAAGCAGACATGCTTTAAGTCTCAAAATCTTCATGTGATAAGAAGCTCCTAAAACGAGCTCTGTGTGGCTGCTCACACCCTCCTACCCACCTGTTTTCAATGATTACAAAGCCTCTGGAGGCCACTGGCACCTGATGTAGATTGGAGGCACCTTGCAACCTTCTCATTTAGCCCGGCAGCAGCACAGGCTGCTCCATGATGGAGGCAGGACAAAGGCAGGATTTCAGTGCTGCTTGGGAATTAGCATTTCTTTGCTGCTGCTTTGGCTCGTAGCCGTCATCTTCGACTTGTATTTGTGATGTGGTTACACTGGCTGCTGTTGTGTTGGTGGTATTTGCTGGAGAGCTGCTGTAAGTATGTGCGGAGCTGGTTTATTAACTGGAAGTAGCTTGCTGATTGATTTTTTAGTTCGTTAAAGGGGAGAAAAACAAAACAACCCCCTTCTTTTTGCAGGGACAGGATTGTTTGGTGCCAGGGCTGTGGACTTCTTGCGTTACCTTTCACAGAAGACATGAGAAACTGTGCCAGTTACTTGCTGCTAGTGCCCGTCTACTGCCAGAGCTGCCTGGAAGGTGCGAGGCTCACCTGAATACTTCAGAGCAGGTCAGTCACTTTTGTTCTTCCAAAGTCTCTTACAAAGCCCAGACCCCTTGATTTATGTGTTGACTGTGACTCTAACTTGGGGTGAGTCGGTTGGCTCCTGGAGGAGGTGTGAGGTAAGCATGGTTTCACTCCAAACTCTTTCCCCCTTGAAAGCAGAGGTATAACTGCAGCTGCTTGTCTCTGAATGCAAACCTGAATTCAGTGTTACTGATATAAACAACGTTCTTATCTGCTGATTGAAAAGCTAATAAAAATACCTGAAGAAAACCTCCATCCACTCAGCATTCAGAATCTTTCTGCTTAGTAATGGAGATTGGTAGCTCACTTTTGTACCTTGGCCTGATGGTAGAGTACTTGTGCAAAACACAGCTGACTTGGATAGTGGTTTCTTAATTCTTTCATTGTCTTGGTATGTTTGATATTAAAGCACTTTGAAAATGAAATCTATTTTTATTAATGCATAGATTCCAACAACTTAGAAACTGGAACATTATTCTCCCTCTGAGAATATTATTCTCACTGTCATTATACTCTTATTGTAAGAATAATGGGAAATATTTTTAGAAAAAAGAAAGCAGAGAACATACACATTTACACTCCAGAAAGCACTTTGAAAAAGACCATTGTCTTTTCAGATCTAAGTATTTAATATTATTGCTGTGATTTTGACTCTGTACCCTGAGTTTATCCATTTCTACCTCATCCCAGAGGACTTGGTTTCAGTCAGGGAACAGGAAATGTTTCTGAGATGGGTGTTTTATTCTCAACGACTTCAGTTTGTATACCTTTACCTTCTCTAATTATGTATGGAAAGTGGGTTTTAATATTTAAATATTTTAATATACAAATATCATCAGTACTTCAACAAAATTTAGGAAATAATGAATAAAGTAATAGCTGTAGCAGAACCTCCAAAAAGGTAAGAGATGCCAACACTAACTCCCAGGGTGTCTTTAATGTTTCTATGCAGTTGTACTTGGGTATTTAAAGTGCAGAAGTATGTAAAGTAGTGAGATGCAGTTCTCTGTTAGGGGGTCAGGAGGTAATGTGATTAGTGTTACCCAGAAATTGCTTTTATGCACGGAATATCATTTGTTAAAGCATTTTTGCTGCAGTTTATCATTTGATGTTGAAGATTTTATGAAAGTAAAGTGTGGGACTTTCAGATCCTACCTATAAATATGTTGATGTCTCTAATGGGCAGTTCTGTCTCAATGTAGAAATAGGAGCACATTTAAAAGGACTCAGAATTCTGAATTTCCTAACATTTTATTGTTTTAAATGAAGAAAACCATAATTGTGCTTGGTTTTGCCTTTCTTGATTCTTTGAGGGTGGCACTGAGAGGAAAGAGGGAATATAAGCCTCCTAACTTTTCATAAACACGACAAAGGAAAGATTAACCTAAAATGATATTTTACAATCGTAACAATCTGCAGTAACCGCAAATAAAGTCCTATCTCTCACTGAAAATGTCAGAGAAAGATTATCCTAAAATAACACTAGCTGATAGAGTACAATTGGCATTTGATAGCTTGATGAAGGAAACCGGCATAGTCTGAGACACGGGCACCCTCCATCTTATCTTGCTTCTTGACTAGAACTGGAGGCAAAAGAGCAATTTTAAGTCCTCTACATGATGTCTAATCGTGCCCTCCTGTGACTGGGGAGTCTTCTAGGAGAGACAGGCTCTGTCAGAGGCTGTGATGGTAGGCTGGGCTTTCCTCCTCTCTCTCAGTAAAGCTCTGCTTTGCTCCAGCCCAAAGGGACTGTGACTGTTCAGCATAAAGCTGCCCTGTGCCTTGCAGACTCATTACGAGGGCTCCTAGCACAATATCTGAGCACGGGAAATATTGTCCCCACTTGTCACAGGAATCGTGAAGAGGTTTAGGTGGCTCTGGGACTCCTTTTAAGAATACTGGATCATTTCAGGTTCAGTGGCCTTGAGAAATAACTCATCCCAAGTATCTCTTCTTCATGTTGGTAACAAGATACTTGGATACTACCGTAATGATCGTGTAGAACGGCAGCTTCTTTTTATTACCTGCTAGGAATGGACCAGCCTGTTGCAGTCGTTGCTTGCACATGTTGAGTAACTGGAGAGCCAGGTACACTGTGGTACCGCTCTTCATTTCACTGGTCGTGTTGGTGTGAAATTTAGACGAGTTGAAATGAAGCATCTGCTTCCAAATAACTCCTACTGCTGCTTACACGTTATTCCAAATAGGGCCAAGATGTAGCCTGCAATGTAAATTAGTGTCCAAACCTGCAGTGAATCAGAATATATATTCCCTTAAAGCAGGGGAATTGAGAGCTAGGTGTGTTAGCATCCTCAGTCTTCTCTTACTGTAGAGTCTTACCTCACTACAAATGGCTTTAAAGTTCTGATAATGGATGTTCTGTTATACCTGAGAGGACAGGGCAATTCTTTGCTCAAAGATGCTAGTCTTCTAAAAGCCTCTGTTTGAGTATAAATATTTCAATAATAAAGTATTTCTTGTCATAGGGAAAAGATGATTAATGAATATTTTCCCCCTTTTGGCTGCTTGGCTCACCCCACTTGCTTTTTCTTGTAGTGATGCTCATTAGTTCTCTGGCCATATGGTAGCAGTATATAGATTTTGGTTTTATTCCATCTATATATTTTTTTATTATTATTGGATTTATTTTTTTTTTCCTGCAGAGACTCAGGAAGTACATGTTGGTAGCGTTGGGCTGAGCCTTGGTGTTTGCAGGCTGCCATCCTATTTGCAGTTAGATCCCTGGGTCAGGGAAGCGATGGGGGAACGAGCCACTGCCCAGGCCATGTTCTCTGCAGGCAGATTTTACAACTCATTTAAGTCTTTTGGCAAGAGAGCTGTTGAAAAGAATAAGTAAGGAACAACCAGCTCTCGCAGCAGTAAATTTTCAGACGAGGTGGCTTAGTAGATCTCTCCTGAGTCAAGGCTGTGCTGCGGTGCTGCCAGCTGAGCGCCACTTTTGGAG
Source organism: Eurystomus gularis (assembly GCA_013400335.1). Classification (NCBI taxonomy): domain Eukaryota; kingdom Metazoa; phylum Chordata; class Aves; order Coraciiformes; family Coraciidae; genus Eurystomus; species Eurystomus gularis. Next base: position 205,990 of record VZZY01005951.1, read on the forward strand.
GACCTGAGTGGTCTGAACAGAAATATAACTCTGAATCCTGGATCTAATGAGTTCAGTGGAACTGGGACGCAGTGATTCGAGTAGGGGACACACCTGTGTCCTTTCTTTGAACAGCAAAGCTGAAGCTACTGGGGACAATTGGGTGGAAAAAGCACAGGAGATAGGAATGTAGAGCAGGGAAGTCACAGAAAACAGGGGAGGTTTTGCTGGTGTGTTTTGTTTTGTTTAAATCCTTGCAATGAATTTATTAACTACGCTGAGGGATTTGATCTAGTAGGGCATTGCACCAGTAACAAAACCTGTGCTGGTGAATCAGATGTGGTTTAAATCTGGCAAAACACTCAGATCCTTTGCAGCTTTTGCTATCGAGCATCGAGGCACCCCTGGCAAAGTACCAAAACAGCCTTAAAATAGGTCGATGTGTCACCTGTTTTGGAAGAAGCCAAGATGGTGGCAAAACTTTGAAGTACTTGAGAATCTTAAGACTTCAAAATTTTGTAAAAAAATCAAATCTTATGAGGATAAGTCTTCCAATGAGCCTGTCGGTATCTTCTGCTTCGGATTGTGCCGTAAATACCTCCTCTGGAGTATTTTCCCTCTTGTAGCTCCAGTCCCCTTCAGAGCTGAAATACGGAAGTACTCGTATATGTATTAAGGCATGAAAATTCAATATACACAACCAAGACCACAACTACATTAAAAAAGTTAGGAGTTAAAGTATAGTCTTTAAGTTAAAGACTATAAAATCAATTTAAAGAATGAATACAAATTATTTATCTTCCTTTATCACAGCTGACCCTTTAGTACAAGATGATTTTTTAAATATATGAGCTAAAATCTGACAAGTTTACTCAGTTATTTAAATAAATTCAAATATTTGCCTGTTTAATGCTCTGTGGCTTCTGTCCTTTAAGGCATAACTTGTATTTATAATCTCTATTCATATCTTTTCTTTTTAAGAAAACAAAATGCAGAATTACTGCTGGACAGCATTTCTTACCCTGAGGAAAGTAAAATGATTTCTAGTTTTATCTAGAAAATTTGCTAAAATGCTTTCCCTATTTTTGACTCAATTATTTTCTGATAATGTATATTGCATAAAAATATAAGCAAAAATGATACAGGAAAATGTCCTTGGCACAGAATGCAAGATGGTAGTTGTAAAAATTAAATAATTGGAGGTTATTGAGTTCTGTTTTTAATAAAAAAGGTACTATCTTGTCATTTCTGGAAGGTTAAATCATTCAGGGATCTTTCTACTTTTAATGTGGAAGCTCGTAGTTCTGTTATGGAGTATAGGGAAGTTTTATAGAGGTCATCTGATAAGAATAAAAGCAGCACATTAATTTTCTTAGGAAAGTTTATTATTCATTTGGGTAAAATGTCTTTTTCCTCAGTTTTTAAGACCATAATACCTATGGTTTAGGATATAAAACCAGATTTGGGTTGTTTTTGGTTTTTTTTTAGACAGGTATAAATTGAAATTAATTTTGTTAGTGTATTGCATTTTATTGTGGTATATTTTTTTTATCAGATAACTCCTTAAAAGTCTGACTAGAATATTAAAGTCCTGCCTTTTAGAAGGTAACAGGTATTTTTAAAAAGTTTCATATACTATCCACCAAGCCAAATGTAAGTCTGATAATCCTCACTTATCTGCACTGGAGTGACTTGCACAAGAAGACCAGTTGATCTTTTATCTCTGCATTTTCTCATAGGAACATAAAAAGGAAATATTTGCAAATATAACAACAACATTCTAATTCTGTAGAAGTCTCTTGTGCTTGCTTAGTGAGATTTGAAGATTTAGTATGTCTGGGTACGTCATTTTTTGCCCTGTGTTGAGATAACACAATATGAACTGGCACAGAGTTTTATTTTCTCTTTGTATATACCTGTCACTTGTGCTGGGGGTTTTTTTTTTGTTTGGATTTGGGGTTTTGTTTGGTTGTTGGGGTTTTTTTGGTTGGTTGGTTTGTTTTCTTGTGATATTGCTTTAGTTAAAAATCTAATGTAAAGAAAATTGAGCTATTAATATTAGATTTTTTTTTTTCTTGGTAAAAAGGATCCCATCCAGTTTATTAATGTTGTCGCTTCTGCCAATTTCAGGAAGAAATATTCTATTGCAGAAGTATTTCTGTTTTGCTTCTTTAGTTATTTGAGCCGTACCTCTTACTTTTTAAGCGGACTTCCACTTTTTAAGCCGAATTCCCCATTAAGCAGAGAATTAAGCACCCTCTCTCAGGTGTTCATCCTCCACTGACATGAGCGGAAGCATCCGATAAATGCTGTAAATGATGTGACTAATCTGCTTGGTCTCATTATTTCTCCTTTCTAACTGGTGGGACTTGCTCAACATGTCACTGCGTAGCATCAGTGCCCAAGAGAATTAGGAGCAACCTCCAGCACGTGCATGCTCTTTGAAATGGGGTCTAGGGGATTTAGACCCACGCAGGGATTTAGTGGTCTTCATTTCCAATGGTCTAGTTCTCTGCTGACGTTTCCTTTTCCCTGAAGCAGGTCCCATGCTTTAGATACAGCTGCTGTTAGGGCATTGCGTGTGCTTCCACAGAACTTCTTGCGTTGGTTGCAAAGTTTCACTAGACCATAGCTGCCCTTAGAAACCAGTGCCAAGAGAAATCAACTATTGGGCACACAGAACTCATCTTCTAGTGAATATTGGATGGTAGGTCAAACCTTGGCTTGCACAGACATGTGGGCTGCTGAGTTACCTGTGAAAGTTCCTTGGATGCGTGACCCTTCTCCCTAGAGAAGAGGAAATACAGCAAAGTAAGTGATTTATCCATGTGAGGAGAAGTGCACTTGAAAATACTACAGCTGGTAATTTCTTGAAGTCTATTTGTCTTCTAAGTGAGCCTGATTTTCTTGACTTTTCCTTGAGTTTAGCCAGCTGTTCTCCTTTTTGGCACTGATTTTGGCTGGATGTTCAGATGCCTAGTAACTTTGCTATTGCAAATATTCATCCATGTATCACTTGTGTTTCATCTCATGCTGTGAAAAAAGGCTTTCAGAATGGCTTCCTACAGGTGTTGTATAATTTACATGAAAAATGAAACTTGCTGAATGCCACAATCAGTTTTAAGTATATAGAAGCGTTGCTGATAAGAACGACCTTTTCTGAGAAGGACTTTTCAGGGAGTTTCTCTTCATCCATGCAGCTTGTTAAAGACCTCATTATCCCTTTAAAATTAATAATAAAGATTAAGAATATCTTATTGATGCAGTAAGAATAAGCCTTGATAAAGATTGATAATGTTATTAACAACAAGATTAATAAAAATAATGAGCACTTGATCATCAAAATAAAGAAATCTTTAAAAATAATTACTTTGGACACCAACACAACTAAGTTTCTAATGTTGCCCTGAAGTCTATCTTCTCAGAATCTGGCAACTCTGATAAATAAAACTGTATTATATGCTGTAGGAAATTCTCTAATATTGGCATCAGGCTTTCTCCATAGACCGCATGTTTCAGAAGGATTATGATACTCGGTGGCAAATATTCACTGTGAGCTAAAGGCACAGTTTCTCTGTTCTGATTATTAAAACATGGCTTTCAAAGGGGATAAATGGTCTTTTAAAACACAGTTTATAAAGTGTGATATGGCCACTTTATTATTATGTTTTAAAATGTTTAACTGAATATAACTTGAAACCAGCCCCCAAGAGCATAAATGTAAGTGCAAAACCTGAGATAATTGCTTCTCTTATTTTGCTTTGGAAAGGAGGGGTGTCACTCACCTGTTTAACTATGTATAGTACTTATCCTTCATAAGTATTCCTGATGCATCACAGGGTGGTGGTGTTGGTGTTTTAAATCCCATCTATTCATATTTAGAAAGCAGACTTAGAGTTCCTTCAGAGCTGTGCAAGACAACAATCCTCATTTTGAAAGCACCTACTCTTAACTCACTTTTGTATAAACCTTGCTGCTGTGTGCTCCACTTAGAGAATAAAACAGAAATTAATCTGAAGGAGAAGCTATTCATCGTGAACATGTCAGCCTCCATAGTATCTTACGGATTTTAAAGAGGTATTTTGAGCTACATTATAAAACAAATAATACCGTTCTTCTCAAAGAGAGCAAAGAAAAAACATGTTCTCTAAATAGTGCTGCGTTGTCATGAAATATGTGCTTACTCTCAGACAAATGCACTTACTTTAAATAACACCCATGTTTTTATAATGTGCTGCCTTTATGAAATTTCTCCGCAGTCGATGAAGCTCTGCTGAGGTGAAAAGGTCTGTGCTGATGGATGGCGTTGTGAGGCTAGAGCCACTAGTACCAAATTTATCTGCCAGAACCCCACTGAATCCGTACGGTGTGATGAAAGGGGCTCCAGGAAAATCTCCGGCTCCCTTTTCTTCTCGGTGGAAATGTGGGTAGAGCATTCATCTTACAGAGACCTGAGTTGTGTTTCCAGGCTAGCTTTTAAGCTGTTGGGTGGTCACTTTTCTGCCTGGGCAATAGCTTTTCTTGTGGGTAGAATAGGGAAAAAATGTCAGTGATGTCCCTTGTAGATGCTCTGACATCTAGGGATAAAAATCAGAACTGGAAAGGATAGGTGTTGAGACTTCTTCTGTATGTATGGATACTGTAACAACATCCCGCAAGGGGAGATGCAAAGGTTAGTGTTCACTGACATACATAGAAAATGAATATCCTTAACTAGAAAGCTGAACATCCTCTTTTTAATCTGGGGCAGCAAATGGTGTGGAGACAGATGTGACAGGGAGTGTTTACACCACCACAGCCATATGGTGGCTTTAGAGAACAAGCAGCTTTACCTCTCCCAACGTGGAAATACAGCCATATGATTGTATAGTGAAAGCATGTAGCATCGGTGGGGGGAAATGAGCTTGCTTCATGTTAAATTAAGGGTGTTGTGAGATCACTAAAATGACCCTTGAGTCGGGGAAATGGAAGAGGAAAGCAGGAGCGTTTGTTGCCTTGGCGGTGAGAAGGAAGTTACCGTGACTATAGGTTTGATTCTTAGTATTTATAAGTTTTCCTTTCTGCTTTTTAAAATGTTCTTCAAGGTTTTATTTTAGTGCCTTTTGAGTTAAGACTGAATGTGAGCAAATTGTAACACGTGGAGTCAAGTGCTCTTGGTGGAAGTTCAATCTGAAGGGTAAGTAGGAGCGGCCTCGGCTGAGGACACCATTAAAGCAGCTGGCTGTGTGTTAAATATGTTATTTGTTAGGCCATTTTAATGACATCTTATCTTCATCTATCAATATAAGGGATGTCTAAATGCTCTTTCTGGCTTCATTCTCCCGGGTCACCTTATTTTATAGATGACTTGTGACGAACAGTTGAGATGTGAAGAGAGACATCTCTCTCGTAGCTGTGCTCTTGTCCTGTCAGATGCTCCAGAACGTTTGGGGATAGAAGTGCCAGCAATGCTGGGAGGGGTTCTTATGCACCACAACACATGCACAGATCTCATTTGCCGGAGTTATTCATTAGATCATTAATATGTATTTCCCCCTCTCATTTGCAACCAGAGCTTTTTACAATGAAAAATTGTGGTGTTATCTTGTGGCTCAGGCCCGAGCAAGCCATTTGTTACTGCTCGAGTAGATTATTACCTTCAGCCAACACAAAACCTAAATCTTCTCTGTGCTGAAGCTACACAGGGTAATAATATTTCCACGTGCAGTGTGGGAGTTACACCGCAGACCTCTGCGGGTGGTTAAGGCCAGGGGGGAAGAGGAGTTGTTGAACAGTAAGAAGAAGGGAGTATTATAATTGTTAAAAAATTTCAATGTCTTCAGCATTGGCAATTGCGGGATTAACATGGCTGCAGTCCTACAATCCATTTGCGAACTACAGTGGCCAGTGGTAATCTGTAGAGGGTGGTTTAATCTGCATTGAAGATTGTTGATGTTCTTTGGGACACACACACACATCCGTGCCTACCAGAGATACAGACACTGCTCCTCTTGAACATTTTCCTCTGAGTTTGGTGCAATGAATCCTCTCCTGCCAGGGACTTCTCTTGCTCAAAATCATAGCAGACCGTGGAAGCATTAATGGGGCTGTGGTGTGTTTATGTCTCTGATGATTTGTCCTTGACGATGTCCGGCTGGCTCACGGGGCTGAGCTGCCAAGTGCTGGTACAAGTTTGGGTGGCATGAAGTTAGGCTGGGAAGAACAGCTGGCAAATGTGGAAGAAGTCCTTGGTGTTCCCATCTCAACAAGTATATCTGCTCTCTTTGACTGTGGTGCAGCATGTGGGCATCTGTGTATTACTTGTGGGTGCTCAGGTGCGACGTTGGCCAGCAGAGCTTGTTTCCATTTGAATCTGGCTGGAAGTACACACTCTCTTCTTTCCAGTGCAGAGCCTGTTGTAACTGCTGTGTTGGCATTAAACCTTGCTGTTGTGATGTGCGTTAGAGGATTTACGCAGAAGGCACGTGGTTTGGGAGTTAATTCCAATGCTATTGCATCGCTTTCTTGAAATCAAGATCTATTTTAATCAAGCCTGGGCAGTGGCTGACTGCCCTGTGCCAGCATTGGAGAAGTAAAAGGATTCTTGGTGTTTCCTTTTGCAGAAACTTTCCCTAGGGCTGTTTCTCTCCTTTCACCACTCACTTGCTGTGCTAAAGCCCAGTTCCTCTCCACCCCAACCTTCCTTGTGAGCCTGGAGCTATGGCTCTGGAGACCCCCCTGTGGCTGCATGACAGGAAGTTCTTCTTCTCTCTTATCTTAAATGGTCCTAAGGCCAAACTCAATCTGTTATTAAAGAGGTGATGTCAAATAAATTCAGACAAATATTGAAAGATAGTGGGCTTATCCATGTGCCTACTTTTTTATTGCTTCCTTTACTGTAAGAGATGAAGCAAGCAACTAAAGAATCTACCATTTGTGTTTTAGCTGTAAGACATCAGCTGTAAAAGAGCTGATAGGAATGTAACAATACAATTTAGAAACGATGCATTTCGCTTATTATCAGAAACAGTTGCATCTCTAATGTGTCTGTCTTTCAACTGCTGCTTAGTACCATAAATCAAGTAGCATTGTGACAGGAATATCATGGGAATGACTATGAGCCTAAGTTGTTAGCGTACAGTATTAGAAATAAGCTAATTGATTAAATTTTAATAGAAACCAAATTGCATTTGCAGTTTATTAAGATTCTGTTCCCGGGCTGATACTGTTATCTGTAGCATCCTTCATAACTGATCTTTACGCACAGCTTTGTTTAATCAACAATACGGGCAGCTGGAATAAAAGAAGCACTAATGGAAAAGTATCTGTGATTGTAACTGTGTATCTCTGAATATTATTTTCATAGATCTATTTACTTGTTTGTTCTGCTTAGATCTCATGCCCTTGACCTCATGAATACACAATTTTCGCAATACATCTGATCTTTGAGTCATCAACACCAGTAACAAAGCATCACCTTGAGGTAGGGAAATGCAAATCAAGTAGAAGAGCACCAGCTGGTGCTGATCTGCCCCTGCTGCTGCAGTGTACACTGTCCCACATGAATGGTTTTATAGGGATGATGCTTTTTAGAAGCAGCTTTTCCACCAAAACTCTAAGTGTGGCAATGGTAATCTCACTAAAGAGAACTTCCCAAGTGATTCTTATCTTAACCTGGAAATCGCAGTGAGTTATTTCTAACCTCTGATCCTTTTGATTGAGATTCCTGCCATCTATACAAATTCTAAGCTTTATGGAAGCTTGGTGAGATACACATTTTTAAGATGGGCAAAATCCAGAAATGGTCAACACAGTGCACGGGTAAAGCCCAAACGCAGCCGATGTGCCCACATTGGTATCCTGCTTCTCGCACTGACAAATGCAGGTTCCCTCATAACTTACGAGGCCGCGTAACCAGATTCTTTGGCAATTCCCCTGCCTACACTGATTGACGCAATGGGAAATTTTACTGTCAGCAACACTGGCATAACTGGTAAAAATGAAACAAGCACCACGGTTCCCTAATTGGTTTTAGAAAGACTTTGCACCGACTTGGGAGGAAGTAGAGTTAAGACCTTGTCTGTTATGGGAATTTCCAAGGGATTCTGACTATTTGAATACTATTTGAATTCTGACTATTTGAATACTGTACTTTTGACTGTTTATTTATATACTATGCAGAGGGAACATTGGTAGGAACGGCTGGATTCAAAGAGCACCAATCATAGCTAAATCGAATTATAAATGCTGAAACTCTGTATCAATAGCAGTAAATTAGTTTAGCCAGTAAAGCTAAAATCTATCAATACACGTTTTTTGGAAAAACACAGTCTTTTTGAAGGGTTGTATTGGATAATATCCTTTTTTATCATGCTCTTAGTGTTTTTCCCAGATGCCCATTTTGTCAGCTCCATCACACCCTGTTTATTTTAACTTATCATATCTCAGGTTAAATCTACCACATCGGCTGCAGCGATCAAAAAAACGGAGTGCCTGAAGCCAGTTACAAATGCCACTGTAGCAAAACTGTCATCACTGCTTGTTCAGGCTGGTGGGAGGGAAAACTTCCTCGAGATGGGCAGCTCAGCCAGTCTAATTTATTTTGGTTACATCAGAGTAATTCCTTTTTTAGATTTAAACTACTTAATTTTTCATAGTGAAAATATATGGTAGGCGACATGTTGTATTTGAGTAGAAAACCCACATGAATGTATGTATTTTCATTCCGCTAAAAAAAAAGGCATCTATGCGCTGCAGCAGTTGAATATCAATGTGCAGATCTGTCACATTTTTCACGAACTTTAGGTGACAACTTATGTTCAAGACAAAACAAAAGCCCATGGCTACTTTCGTTATCCGTCTACACTGAAATTTCAAGTCTATAGTACTCTTCAAGTCTTTCACTGAGCTTATATAAAATACTTAATGCTAAATATATAACAGCTACTAAAACTACCTTATTGATGTGACTGGAAAAACCATTATTTTATCTAGAACTGCATCATCCACATCTGAGTCAGAAATAGTTTGTCTGTAAAATTTCATTTGAATATAGGTTCCTTCCGTTACTTAAGTTTATTTCATTTGGGGTGGTGGAGGACAGCAGCACTGCGAGCGCCAGCAACCACATCTATTTTACTTTGCTCAAACAGGAAAATAGGAAAAGAAAGCTCTGAGAGACAGAACAATTTGGAGAAACCTCAATATTGTCTTCAGATACAATTTTGCTTGATGACTTCATATCTTCCATCCGCTTTTTTTTTGATAGAAATGACCTTCTAGAATGAAAGTTGGCTGGCATAAAAATGCATGCCCTGCTTTAATACCAGAAACACCTGGTTTTGCCTGGTGCTTAACATCTTATTTAAAAAAATATTAAAAATCCCCCAGACAAAACACCCCTCAGGTTTACTTGCAGTTTACAGAACGGCCTGACTTGATATCTGACATTCTTCCTAAAACTGGCGATCAATATTTTGAGTATAAACTATAAACATTTGCCAGCGCAGCATGTTTAACATACCAACATCTGCTTTTGCCACTTTACCTTCGAAGTTTTAGTTTAATTGGCTTAGTCAAACCAAAATCTCTGCTGATAATGTGAAATTATTTTGTGATGTTAGCACTCAGTGACAGTTGTAATCTAAACACCCGGTACCTGGTGCGGCGTTTATCAGAGTCAAGTGCTGATTGGTCGGATGGAAACCTACATCCTTTTCTTTGAGAAATGAAAAGCAGTTCTGCCATACTAAGACAATCAGTTGAACAGCCATGTGTAAATGGTCCAGATCTCTCCCAGACCTCTTCCCACCTAAATACAAGTGCTTACGCTGTTAGTCTCCACACATGAACCCATGATTTTGATCATTTGTTAAAAAAACTCACTACTGGATCTATAATTGTAGACCTAGACTCTTGAATTTATCATGCTCTGCATTTTTTTTTTCTCCAGCCTTCAGCTGTGATAATACTCTCTTCAGTGTATTCTGTATTTCCATTATTTCACCCACTTTTTTTTTCCTGAGACTATAATCTTGATTCTACTGAAATGTGAAGCAAATTAGTTGTCTTATTTTCACGGCACGATTTATCCTATGCCTAATAGGCAGGAAAAGTTTCTCCTTTGATGTCTGTCTTACAGAAATATTTAGCTGATGAGCCTCCCCCCTCCTCGTTTTTATTTCTTTACCGTGTCTAGCTCAGTGTGACTCTGTGCGTTTGTCTGTTATCCCTGCAAAGCATGACTTGTGCGACTAGCGTTTCACTTCTGGTGACTAATGTTTTCTCTTACTAGCTGTTTCTTATTTATCCCTTATTTCTGTCTTGACACAAGTTATTCATTCACTTCTGTCTGAACTGTTTTCCCATGCTATAAACTAAGCTATATTCAGAAGCCGAGAGATGGCAGCTCCAGAAAAGACCTTCAAGTTTACCTCTTCCACAATTTGAATTCCCAAGTGTGGTTGCCTTCATAAAGTAAGATAAGCAGTAATGAGCTACTGTCCTTTCAATACAAGATCCTGAGCCTTAGTTATATTTAAACTGTGCCAGTAGAATTGCCTGACAGGTCGGGTGCATCCCTCTGCACTGAGGAAGCTGCCTCCTGCCCCACTTCTCCTTCAACTCTGTGCTCCAGCAGCTCGAATCTGGAAGCTGGATGGCTGGTTTCACTTGCAGTGCACCAAATTGAATCAGTTGTGGTAGATCTAATTAGTTTACATGAGATACTGCATGATGTGGTTATATATTTTTCCTGGTCGCGGACTGATGAGACCACATGTGGATTCTATTGGCTTGGAGTTCAGGGCGCTCTCTGCACTGCTTCTCCATAAAGAGAAATATTTAAAGATGAAGTGCAGCTATTTAGATTCCTCTCAGTATTTCATTTTTATTGTATGTCTAACAAAGACATGCATTGTTTCTGTTAGTGGAAACAGGCTGTGAATTTGTCTGAGGAATCAGTGCAGATCCAGCCAGCGCAGCCTGGATCTGGAGCAGAAAAGCGGCGTTGGCAAGCAGATGTGAATGTTTGAATAAGAATAGGAGGTTTAGGGGGAAGGATCAGTGAAATACTGATTTTAATTAGTCCGACAAATTTCTTAAACAAGCGTGCAAACTTTTTAATGAAAGAGCATACAGCTTCTCAGACTCCTCTTGATATCATCTGAGTAAGGTCAGGCTGCTCTGACCATTCCAAGCCTATAATTTTATCTGCAGGCTGCAGGACACATGAAATAATGGTTTAAAAAGCAAACAAGGTGTCGAGTACGACAGAGAAAGAGAAGTCAGAGACAGAGAAAGATGCGGCACTTGAGGATATGGTGTAGTGATTAGAGAGATGCTAGGACAAAGGTTGGACTTGATGACCCTGGGGGTCCTTTCCAACCATAATGATCCTGTGATTCTGTGAAGTCTGAAGATGAGCTTTGCAGAATCCAAAAAACCGAAAGAATTTTCCCAAAGTCAATTAATTGCAAGTTATGGAGTGTGTGTTCAAGGAGTGCTATGACTGGATTTGGTGATGCTGTGGTTTTTGAAAGCTGTAGTAATGAAATTAGGCAGCCAGCGATGCACTGAAACCGAGCAATCAAGCTAGGCCCGTTAAGCACCAGAATAAACAGCTCACAGAGTTTTTACGTATGGTGTATTCGAAAGGCTTTTCTCTGCGGATGGTGATTATGATAAAGAGATGTGGGTCATTACTGGAGAGCTGAGGAAATAATGGTCCAGCTTTAAATTTACAGTTGAGCTCAGCTATTCTAGAGAAACCAATCACAAGTCTTAACCGGAAGCGTAGCGTGAAATCCTGGTAGGGATAGAAGTAGGAATGTGTTGAAGTTGGTTGGCAAGTTTAGCTTTGTCCTGCCCTAGATGCACTGGTTTGCTGCTTTAGAATGTTCGCATATTGTTGTTAACCAAAATATTTGAAATTCATCAGCCTTCTTGCACTCTAAATTAATATATGCTTTTTGAGAGCTGATTATAATGTGACCCCCCAAATTAACGTGGGAAGTAAAAACCGCTCAGGAGAAATGTATTTTTAAGCTTGAATGAATACTCTCCTCCCTTTCCCTCCCCTCCTTTTAAATTATTTTGGTCAATTCCTCAGCTATATTCATGCATTAATCAGAGTATCTAAAGAATTCGTTACTGTACAAGACCATGCAGACTGTGTGAAAAATGTAACACTCCATCAATTTTGCTGTCACATTACACAGACGTACCCCAGCTACTGTAAGATTATTATTTTTTTTTTGCTCGTGTTCTTGATAAAAAGTTATTTTATGAGTAGGAAAAGGGATATTGTATTCTGAAAAATTCCAGTCATTATATTTGTTTCCAGTCCACCACATTAGACAAAATGCTTTCCATCTAAAAATGACCCAAGATAATTAGGAACTGAGAAAGCCTTATTTTTTTCCAGGAAATAAAAGTTTTTGCCATTTTTTAGTGTTATATCTTGAAAACAACCTGTTCTATCTGCATAGCTGTATTCTTCTACTTAGGTACAATTTATCTGTTGTCATTTATTTTCCAAAGTTTGCAAATATCAAACGATCTCCTTGAAGTATTTGGCTTCTTTCCTGACGTAATGGAGATAAAAAGAGATATTTATTGCCTGACGCGACACATTAAAAATCCCTTGGAAGTATATTGACTGAGGTTGCTTTGCAAAATAGCTTGATAGCTCTTCCTTTGAAAGCACAGGAAGAAGGAGAGATCATCAAGTTGTTCGGAGAAGTAACTCATTAATAAAATATGCTGAAAATGGAATGAGCCCTTAGGTGTCTTCATAAAGGAAGAACCATAACTATTTGGGAAAGGCACGTGACAATACTGCTGTTGCTTCTCAAGTAAGGAAAGACTGAAACGATTATTTCTGTTGAACCTCATTTCTGCCAGGATGTTGATAATTCCAATTTATTTCTGGAGCATATTCCTTTAGCCTCCGAGACAGGCAGATGAAGCTCTGTTTCCTGCAGGATGAACTATTACTTCAAAACATTTTGATTCTTTGTCACTTGTCACCCGTATATTGGATTCTGCAGATGTGTGTGAATGAGCTAGGGAAGAATTAGGCAATCTTTCATCATTTACAAGCAACTCGGCGCTGCTCTTTGCTGTGAGTACGAGCTGGCAGACAACTGACAGCTTTGAGTTGGAGTATTACCTGCGGAGACCCCGTGCCCTCCTCAGGGTTATTAGAACAGGGATATCAAACGCAGTACTCAATTTCCTGACCTTGAGGGGCTTGGGGATGCCGGGCTTCGAGCAGCAGTGACAGGGCACTGGTGGGTGATCTTGCAGGCTGCTGCAGAAGTGATGTTCCCGTGCTTAGGATGGCCCTAATGCATGGACTGGAGCAGGTTGAACGTGGCCTGAATATTATACACGTTCACCAGTATTGATGGGTGTTGCTTGTCTCGGAATACAAAATCAGCATTTGTATAAGAAAAAAACTGTAAAGGAGGTGTTGTCCTTGACTGAGCCATTTAGAAGGGTCTGTTGTCTCAGTGAGAGGGCAGCCTTTGCCCTTTTATTTCCATTTTCATTTTCTTTTTTTTTTTTTTTTCTTAATCTTCTTAGCCCAAAAGGAAGCTGGGACATAAAGGCAGCTCTTATGTATTGAGGAGGGTGGGTTTTTTTTTTTTTCCATTCAACATTGGTATTGCTGAAGCCAAGAGAAATTCCCATGCTGAGCACCTTTCTTGTGTGCTCTACTGCCACCAGTATCTTCTAAGCAACATAAGAAAGAAAACAATCCATGTTTCTCTTCAAAATGTTTTGCTACCAATTTTCATTCCGGTTTATTTCTTTTAATGCTCCTACTTTAAACCTTTATTGGCTGAGCAGTGTGACCTTAGTTTTTCAGTGAATTTAAATGATGTGATCCCATTAGATTTAGTGGCAGTAATTTGAATTTTTATTTTACAGGGTAGATAATCTAAATGTTAAAGGTGGTTATTTTTTAAAGTAGGAACGTAGAAGTCAAACTGAAGCTTCCTCCTTAATAGGAAGGTCTGCCTAAGTGCAAAAACAGATAAATATATGAGCGCAAGAAGTCCGAAGTCTAATATAGAGGATGTCAAAGTGATTAAAGCAATCTTGGAAGTTATCAGCAAAATCATCATTACAAATAAGATATTTTAATGCTAATCTGACCTGCTTAAGTCTTGCATTTAAAAAAAAGCTACACAATGGAAAAACAGGCAAGATATTTGTGACTGTACCCTGTGCCTATAACTTCCCCCTTTAAACTTTTTTCTTTTTCACCAAAACTATATCATGAAGAAATCAGGCAATTCAGATGATCGCTCACTGTTTTGCTGATTTTTGTGAAGCACAGAGGAGAGACACCCTCTTCTGTTGGTATCAGAAACTGTTGGCTGCATTTGGTGGAGCAAAGCAAGCACTTAGAGTAGAATGCTGAAAAACGTTACAAATTCTGTCCTCCTGGATAATGTGAAAACTGCTGTCGTTCTGTCAGCTTCATCTGCTCCATAACATTGGAACTGTTGCCTCCAAGAGTATTTTTCCCTGTTTCTGCTCATGTTTTCCTTTTAAATTCCTGATTATGAAAGTCCCTGGAGACATGCGTGAAGCACACCACGTTGGATGAATGTCCCAAAACCATGGGAAACAAAAAAGCCAAAGTATTGACCAACAAACCAGTCAGTGATTTTTTTACATGGATGTGTAGGAAAAAGAATGAGGGCACGTGACATGGGGGCGGGGGGGGGGAATCTTATGTTGCTGCAACCCTTCTGTAGCCTGTTAACAATTCACCCTGCTTGTTAGCAGAGACAGAGAAGTTCCAAAGAACACCCTCTGACAGATCTACTGCCCCGAGCCCGATTGCTTCCCGTGGTGGAAGTAGGATACTGGCTGATGTGCGCAGCACCTCAGCCTCCTGAGAGCTACAGGAACCACCAGAGAAGATACAGAGTGTGCAGAGCTGGCTTTTCAGTAAGGAGAAGTGAGGAGTAGTCTGGGGAGTGCAAAGGGACATTACCGTCAGCTTTGGGAATACCTGGATCCTAAAGCAATAATCTGCCCATGTCATATTTTAAAACACAAAATACTCAGATTCTCAATGGAGTGCAATATTATCTACAAATATGAAACTTTTCCTGGCTTGAATTTGAATTTCATAGGGTGCTGGGGTACTGCAAACCAGAGCTTTCACGTGTGGAAATGCAATGATATTTAACTCTGCAGGGTGTGGGAAAAGTGAACAAATAAAGGGCACTTTTAGGGAGCGGGGAATAAATATCTGTGTAAATGGATAATAACTATTGTGGGTGTTTTTACTATAGAAGTTATTTGGCTGGATTTTCACCAAGTGTGAAATTTCATGAAGTTATTGAATGGAATATTTCATAATAAGGACTTAGTTCCTTTCTTGACTAGGCGCTGTGCTCTGGCCAGTGCATTAATATAAAAGCATCGCAGGTAAGCTGCACGCTGGTGGAGCTATTCCCATTATCCCTGTAACAATGGTGCCTAATGATACTCTCCATTTATATCAGGATTCAAAACACTGAATAAGCGATGAGAAAAGAACTCAAACATCATCTCTTTTGGTCCAAGAGAAAAGGAGAAATACCCAGAAAATAGTGAGAAGCACAATACCTATTATTCCAAGTGCAATTGAATTTGCATCAGTACAGGTATCATGGTGCCACAGCAAATAGGAGTGGAAAGGGAGAGTTCCACACAGCAGCGAGACAGTGTGGAGGTTCAAGGTGATGTGGGAACAGGGGTACCACTGCCTGGGGGTGTTCTGGGGTCCTCTCTGTCTGTGCCATGACCTGAGGGCCAAGTAATGAATAATGTTTTATTCCAAACCACGTTGCCACCTAGAACCAAAGATAGTAATAGTGGGAAAAGAAGTCTAAGTGTTACTAATCATCAATCTGTAATTCATTTATTGGGGGAAAAGCCCTATAGCATGGTATTTATCTGCAGTCAGAGGAAGACCATTCTCAGCATCTTCTTTTCCTTTGTGCCTGTAATTACACCTACCTTATCTCTAAAGGAGCACAGCAAGCATTCAATTGTTACATGGAAGAGCAAAGCTTGTTGGAAAGACTCACTTACTGAAGGAAGAACCATCTTCTGGTTACTTTTCCTTCCCCTTCTCTCCAAAGCCAGCCAAAACCACATGTATATATGTCCTGCATAAGTATACCTACATGTATGTTATGTATACACATTCCTAAATGTATGAGAATTGTAAAAAATGTAAAAGCTGTTGAAAATGTGTAAGCTGTTAAAGATAGCTGGGATTCTTAGCCATGCAGGTCTTGACTAACATCACCAAATCTAGAAACTAAGGCTGAGAACAGACAAAAAAATTACCTGTTGTGTACACAGACATAAGCAGACATCCCAAGACAAGGAATAAATGCTGCAATTTTTATGATCTTTCCCACATACGCATTTTCTAAAGTACTAAATTTTTAGAAGTAGATACACGCATCTATCCCCAGACAATGAATTGACTTAATGATTTTGTTGCTGAAATGTCTTGAGTTTACAGCATGAGGTAATGATGTTTGAGTCTCTAGGGAAATGGACTTACAGTAACGTGGGAAAGAGAATGTTAATTTGATTATTGGGCAGAGGATCAAAGGACTTTTACTAACACAGAAGAAAGTTGCTGGCTGCTTGGCTGTCTTAGGCTAGAACACTGGGTGAAACAGATAACTTAGACCAAAAGACAAATTCTGAAAATGCTTGTTAATATAATTTTAATAATGATTTTCTAGTATTTCCTAAAATATTCTTGCCAGTTTTATAGATCCATAAAACATACATATGAAGAAAGTTGAGTAATGCACCGAGTTACTGATATTATTTTCCTGTTTTTAAAGTCCATAGGCACAGGCAGGACTCTGCCAGTGGGAATAACAAGAGGGCAAGAGGTCCAAGTCATTTAGCATCTTAAAATTGGAGGAGGTGCATTGTCTAGTCTGTGCACTAGTGCCACTTGAGACTGCCCTGTTCCTAGACAATTCCAGAGAGATGGCTATCTTCTTGAATTTAGAAATCTAATAGAAGTGCTTATTCCATCACCTCCAAGTAACCTTTTCCAGGGTATGTCAGTGGATGCAAAGGGTTTCCTGTTACACGGCATGGGTTTTCTTCACTGTAGGGCACATCTATTTTCTGACATTCTGTGAATTAAAAATTTGCAAACGTTTAGATAATTCTTTTCTCCTATCGTACACCCTTAATGTGTGCCATTGTCTCACGTTCATTGTTGGCAGTAACAAAGTTGCCATGGGAATATTGATTTGAAAAATCTAGTACTTTCCTTTAGTAGTAGAAGTATCTGGATGTTAACGTTTCTGTTTTTATCTTATGCTACGAAATGTAAATGTCTACAGTGTTTAATTCAATTTACCACTTGAAAAACGTGACAGCTGCTATTACAGCTCAGCGATGCTTTTCTCTGGCCAGGAAAGGTTTCAATGAAGTTAATTAATTACACATTTTTCAGTCGGATCATCTATCATTGGTTAAATATGGCATCAGTGGAGAAAATTTTGGTATGTGCATCTTTGAGGAAAACATGAAGGTTTTCCCCTACATCATCTTAAGTCTCGCTGCAGCTTTACCGTAGCTTGAGACTTTACATTTACAACAGCTCTACTTCCATTGTAGATTACTTTCCCCAAAATACCTCATGTCTTTTCATTTTTCACATTGTACCAGTCCTTGTTTTTCTTCCTGGATTTAATGACGAGCCTCATTTATAGACGATATTAATAAAATGGCAGCATCTGTCTTCTCTCAGGCTTGTGGAGCACTTGTGCTGGCAGCGTTCGAGTTGCCTTAGAGCAGTCACTTGTTTAGGCTGCTGAAGGCTGCCCAGACCACCATTGCAATCTGCACTCTTCTTCTTCGGTATAATATCAAAGATCTGTAAAATCGGTAATATAAAGAGAAATAAATCACTTTGAAGATGGGGGAGCAAAAAAATTTTGGGCCTTTGAAGAGAACAATGCTAAACTGTGACATCTGTTAGATGGAGAACTCCTGAGAAAGGGCAGAAAAAAGGGGAATATTTAATTCTTTAATTTCTGTTTGAAACCTGACCTGCTTGAAAGCACCATCTCTCTTGGTGAAAAGGTGAATCCAGGGAAATATTTGGGGAACAAAGACATTTTGTACTATTTCTTAAACCTGTACTGGTGCCTGTGATAAAGAACTATTTTTTTCCCTGATCCCCGAACCTTAGTTAAAAAGAAATAGCTTAAAACAAGCTATGTATTTTAAAAAAAAAAAAAGTGGAGCATTTTTGTGGCTGAGGGCTAAGGAAATCTTTCAGGAGCGTTTGGCAGGTCATACATTAACAAACTCTTTAGTGTCATCTGATAATAAGGAGAAAAGGCCCCTCAGCTGCAGGGAATATGGGGCAGGACACAGAAGGGACATGGGCATAGAATCATTGAATCGTTTAGGTTGGAAAAGACCTCTAGGAGCATCAAGTCCAACCTTCATTCCAACATCTCCCTGACATCCAAGGGTCCAACACTGTACTTGTTAATGTTCTCCAGCTTTTGCTATGAACTGGAGCAAAGTGGCATGCACAGACCTTTGGGAGTAGTTTCCCACTTCAGTCCACACAGACAATTTCTTTGCACTTAGGTGGCCTCCTCTGCAGGCTTAAGCTGCAGGATCTTAAGTGTAAAACTGCAGTGTTGTGGGCTATCATTCGGCTGTGACCAGTACAGCCTAAATTGCTTTAATTAAAGGCTACTCCAGAGTAAGCTGCCAGTCATATTCAAAATTAAAATTCATTTACTAGGTTGTTATTGATGGAGTTAAGGCAACTGATTGGGAGCAGTTCGGAACTGAAGTAACTGTCATACAAAGAATGAAACCATTTGCTGGTACTGTCAAAAAAGTATGGATTGAAGCAATAAGATAATGCTGGTTTAACTAAAAGTGGACAGCAGAGATCTATTGCTAAGCTCAAACTTTTAATTGGATGTGGTCTAGCAGGCCCTGCGGATGAACAGCTCTTATAGCTATGGTCAGCTGTGGCCAGAGAAAGCTCCAAAATCTTACCAGCTCTACTAGTGCATTGGAGATCATTTGGGATCATTTTGAGCCAGTTCCTTTGCACTGGACTCTTTTTCTTGGTCATGCTGGAAGATGATTTGGAGTCCAGCAAGGTGCTGAAGCAAATGCCAGATTTGAAGGACACTTACGTGGGCTGAGCTCCAAGCTGGCTTGGTGGGGATGTGGAGATGCTTTTCCTTGAATGGAGGGTGCTGTAGGATGAAAAGTAGATGCCAGGAGCAAAAGATCTGGGTTTGGCCCCAGTGCCACCCTGGCCAGAAGGACTCTAATTGGCCTGTCGTTTGGTTTGTGCTCTGTTCCCGTTTCTCACTGTGCCATCTGAGGAGACAGAAAATTACAGACCAGCCTATCTTTTTTTTTTTTCTTCTTTAATTGTTCTTCCCTACTCTTCAGAGAGGCCTCTCGTGGTCTACCAGCAGGTGATCTATAATTAAAATGTCATATTCCACATATTTTTGAAGCCAACTGGCTGTGTTGCTGGGAGGGGGGAAGGTGGGGCCAGGCCGTGAGATGAGAGGATGTGTTGCATGAAGGGCTGTTTTCTGACTGAGTCTCGGAGGGATATTCGTTACCTCCAGTGATGCAGGGATGCAGGATGCTTACAAAGATTTCCAAAAAGCCGTTGCTTGTTTTGAATGAATTGTGCTGACTCTGGCTCGCAGGCCTTCTGATATGCTTTAGAAAGATAAAATTTAAAAAAAATACCCCAAGAAGTATCGTTTCTTTTTACCATTCATGGTGATTAATGTGAGTGGCTTTTTGCAATCCATTTCCAATTAATTTCAGCAAAGGGAGCTCTGCTGGCTCTGTATATAAACGAAATTTCATGTTAAAAGATTATTTTAAGGGATTGCAGGCTAAGGATTGAGCACAGAGCTTAAGTTCCGAGCTAGCCAGCACGTGACTCACCGGAAACCAGAGTTCTTCCTCAGTGTGAATCATCCTCATGATACACTTGGAGCCAGGGGAGCTTAGTGCCTAATCCAAACCTGCTGCCCCTCTCTAAACCTCCTTAAGGTCTGCCTGGCCTCTGGTTGCTCCAAGGGTCGCTGACAGTCTCAGCCACGCCTGGAAGACAAGGAGAGGTCACAGTGTAAAACACGGTTCCAGCTCCCAAGTGATGTAGCTGGAGGGGAAATAAATGGGTATTTTGGTGCTTTCTACTTCAGAGTTGGGATTGGGTGAACAGCAGTCATGCTGCAACCCACACAGATCCCATAACATCAGAGACGAGTTTTGTCTTTTTAAGAGAAGAAATATTTTGCTCCCCCTTTCTTCAAGTTCCTCTGAGCACCTATGGTACAACTTTATATTGGTCTTAGTCAAGAAAAGAAACTGTTAGTTTATAAGAACACTGCTATTTGAATGCTGTCCTTGCTATCACAGATCTATTATTATTTTCCCTCTTCCCTGAGCTATAATGGTCTCTAGAAATACAGTTGATGTTGAAGGCAAGAAAACTTTTTTATTTAATTGCATTTTGATAAGTATATCATAGGAAACCCCACATACGCTGGGATTTAAGAGTGGGACTTAACAGGCAGAATGTTTGTAAGCTTACCTGAGAAGCAGAAAAAGGAGGAGCACATTAATCAGCACTGTCTCCTGCAGTTTTATTCTCCTAATGGCCAAGATACAGTATAACTCTAAAATAGCTGATTCATTCTTCCACTTTTATTCTCGGGATGCACTAACAGCTGCAGAATGTGATGCCAAGTGCTGGCTGCCGCCTGTCCTGGAGTCAGCCCGGAGCTCTTGGGACTGTGCTGACTTTAATCCAGTGAGTGGTGGCAGAAAGGGAAGAGCAGAACATTTTGACTTTTGAGGGTGTGCGTGGGCATACATGGTAGACAAAACCCTTGGGATGGAGAGAATTTGGTCTGAGAAGGGATTTCAGGTGTTGCTTTTTTTTCTTTAACCTAAGTGTAGCTTGATTTGTGATGCTTTCAATCACTTAGCCCCTTCTCCTTAGCTCCTTATGACTTGTAAGAGGTGATGGATACTTCTTCCTTCCTACGTTATCCATATCACATACGAGATTCTTTTCTACTGAGAGATGATAACAGGATAAAAAAAAAAAAGTGGGAAAATATTAGCGCTGTACAAGTTATATTTTTCTGAGGAAAAATGAATGCTGTTGTTATTTGTGCCAAAGCAGCTGATAGGCTTTATTTTCAAGATTTGTGAGAGACAGGAGGAGAACAGGTTGTACTTTCATGGCACGCAGATACAGCTCAATCGGAGAAAGCACGCTTACATCTGCTGGCTGTAAAGGTTTACAGCTGATTTGTGACGATCCGTTCAGTGAGCAGTAGGAAAAACTGTTAGGTTGAACGCAAAATATAGTATCTGTGCTTTTGATGCAAATGAAAAGCAGAGGCTATTGATCATTATAAAAAAGAACCCCATGTTTTCCATTTGGGTTGAATCTTGAAGTGCTTTGCAGTGGGGCAGTGCCCTCAGATGATATCAGATTTGAAATTCAGGTGTTAGTGTTTACTGTGCGTATCTATGTTACTTGGTATCTGTTCTGGAAATGCTGAGAGTGAAAAAATAAAGGAATACCCTTATTTGGTTATCTGTGATAGCAATAGAAATGAGATCTTGTAGAGGTTGGGCAATAGAAGGTCTTGGGTGGTGGAGCAGCTGCCAGCAAGAGGAAAACTCTGGAGGATTTATCTCTCTTCCTGGACAACGCTGTGGGAGAATCTCTCTTTGTAAAAGATGTAAGTTTGGGCTTCTATAGTGAGAAGAAAGGGAACGGGAAGAGGAAATTGTTGTAACTTCTGATGTTAGAGATTGTACCGTCAAAGCAATCGCTTTGTAAGCCTTGCTTTGTACGTTATTACTGGATATTATTCTCTTGAAAGTCAAAGAGAGGCTGCCTGTTTTAGCAAAGGCAGCCCTGATGGAGAAAATTAAAGGTGCAGACAAAGGGTAACTCTACAGAAATATCTAATCTCTTGAGGAGAAAAGCGGGTTTCACAGAAATTCAACTGTCCATCAGGCAGCTAATAGCTTAGTTGCTCTGTGTGCCTGGGGCACTACGAGCGAACAAGTTTAGGCTGAGCCTGTCAATCCTGACTCTGTCTTGCTAGGAAAGACAGAAAGAGCTTCCGCCGACCCACACTCACCGATTGATCCCGAGAGCTGTACCACAGGGCTTCCTATAGAGACCTGCTCAAGAGAAGGGCTAGAAAGCTGTCAGGAAAAGATCTCCGTGTTTGCACTAGTGTCTTGTACAGTGAAAGGAGGAGTAAGATTTGAGTCGCGCGTTTCCAAGTCAGGAATTGGAGACTTGATTGTTGGAGTGCTCCTGCGGCTCCTTCATGTGGCACTAATTCTTGAAAAAAAAAAAAAAAGTGTCTCATCTGACTCCATACCCGATTTGTAACTACTGATTATTCATTCTGGATGCACACGAATTTTTCTGTGAAATTACTGGAAAAGAACGAAGGCAGATTTGAGAACGAATTGCCTGGAAAAATTGTCTGTATGGGTCTGGTTTTTACAGCTGTTTTTTTTGAAGTGTTCACCTGCATATGCGACAAACAAAACCCCTTTAACACCCCCCATACCTTGTTTCTCATCCTTTTCATCAGACAGCATTTTCAGCGGTTTCTCTACTCTGTAGTAATTTCATCCAGAGTGTACTAAATTGGGGCAAAGATTGCACATTTGCCCCTTCAGCTGTCCTTGTTCTCCCCCTGAATACCTCTTGCGTATAAGCATCGTGATGCAAACTTACTGCGCACAAGTTTTAGTCTCTTTTGTAATGTGTGGGCCGGTGAGGGATGAAAATACAGATGCTGTGAGATTGGGAAATTGGTTTTTGTGTTAGAAGGAGCAGAGAAAATTATTAAGTTAACAGGACATAATGGAAAAAGGGGGGGGGAAGTTGTAAGTCTTTTTCTGCATTAGCATTGTATGACTTCTTAGGTATGTGGCAGGTTGTTTTTAATTTTTAGCTTTTAAAATTTTTATTATTTTTTTTAAGCTTTAATTTTTAGCTTTTTTTTTTTTCGCTTTTGTTGTATTACTCCAGTAGCACCCTGTATTGCAAATGTGACCTGTTGGAACATGATTGCTTGTAAATACATTCTAACTCCATAATTGCAACGACAATTATGGCAATAACACAGAGAACCAGGCATGAAGTGCCATGTTTAGATGCCCGCTGGGATGCTGTTCATCCATTATGTCATAACTATTTACTAGTAGCAAACTAAAGATATACTATCAGCAGATTTTTTATTCTTAAACATGAGGCGATGATCTTGGTGGGGTTTTGCTTGTTTATCTGTGTCCTGCAGGAGAGCAGCGCGAGCTGTCACTGTTCAGTAACTAGAGTGGACCACGGCATTCAGAATGAGACCTTGCTCTTCATGCACAGAGTTGTTCTGCTACTTCTAAGCATGTCTAGCTAGACAGTTTAATTTTATTTGGAAAAACAGCCTTGTGGTAACTTAAGAAGGTTCTTCGTTAAAATAACTCAACAAAGAACAGTGAAGTAGCAGCTAGAAATGTCTTATTCAGAGGGTGTAAAAGATCAAATCCATTTAGAGTAAGCACAAGGTAGCCCTGAGCAAGATGTGAACAATGAACTGGCAAGAAGTGGTGAAAGGAAAAGGAATAGTGGATTTCACCCATTAAATTTCCTTTTCGGATGTGTTTGTAACCTATTTGCCTTTCCTTTTCCTTTTCATTTGATTTCAGTAAAGAGGTATGAAGTGTATAAAGAAGATTGTTCCGTCACCCAGAGCTATTGTTGCAGAACCCTGTGGGGTTGGAGTTGATCCAGCATTAGCTAGTGTCATTGAGGCTGTACCAGCACACCCAGCCTGGCTCTATTTGCCGTTAAAAACACATTTTGCCAACAGTAACTGCTTTTCTTTAAGATTGTGGTTTCTGAGTAGATTCTCCTGCTCTTTGGGAAGAAGACCTACGCTGTATTGGGGTACTGATGATGTTGCTGTTTGGCTCACTTTCTGATTTGAATTCAAAGCTGTATTTTTTAGGCAGTGTCACAGCTTGCATGATTCTGTTTTACTCCTACTTGTGAAAATCAATCATGGGGAACACGGCAGGGGAAATTACCAGCATGAGCAGGGAGTTCCTTGAGTAGCAACTTATCCCTCTGCCCATCAAAAGCACTTTGCTCTTCTCCTGCCTTGTTTGCAGGGGTATTATTTTGGATCTGTTGTGTGGTATGAAGTGAGAACTCTCTTCCATAAGAGTGAATGACTATGCTTTTAATATGCCTCTGATTCTCTTGTCTATAGCTTTTCACTATGATAATCATAATATGATACCTCGTAAAATTATGCATTACAATCCAATGATACATTATAAAGGTATTAATATTTCATGCATTCCCTGGGGGTGGAAGTTCTTCAATAGATACCTTTATATATCTATCATGTGTATGTATAAAATATATCTGTAGGTCTATACATGTTTATATCAGTGGAATAATGGAGGCTCCCTTCTTGTAAAAACATTCTGTAGTCCTGATTAACTCTAGAAGTAGTAGGATGCGACAAATGTGTGGCGGTGTGCTTGAGCAGGAGGGGTTTTGTGGACTTGTAGGATCCCAGCACAGACCGTAAGAAAGAATATGTCGTTATCTATAGCCTACAAGAGTATCTGAACTGGAAGGAGATTGACCAGCAGTGGTGGTGCTTTCCAGCTGGAATGGAGCGTTTCACACCTGGGCTCTCTTGAAGCTGGACACCCTGATATAGAGCCATGGATCAGTCCTTTGTCGTGTGGTTGGTGCTTAGCAGAGCCTGGAGGAATTGCATCAGAGTTAAGCTGAAATCTGTAGTGAAGTTTGCGACTGCTGTGGTGTTGTTGGCAGCTAGTTCATTTCTGCAAATACAGTGGACGGGTTTGTTGTTGTTGTGGGCAGCAGGCACGACAGAATCCCTAAAATAACCGATGCCTGCGCTTAGCTGGCTTCCCACGCTGGTGTATTTCCTAACCTTGGCTGGGTCAGTTTTCTTGCACAGCGGTGACCCTGTTTGCTTGCTATTTAAATACCGTTACTGGTCAATGACTCCAGTTTAAACAGAAATGGACACTAAGGCCTTTGATGGAGTTGCTTTCTGATGTACCACACTGTCAGTGAAGCAGGTTCTTCTTAAGTGGTTCTTAAACAACTTCTGATTTAATCTTGATGTTCAAGCAGTCAGCAAAGCCATTCAGCTCTCCGGTTCCTGATTCCGTTTATTACCAGTAGATTTGCATTTATGTATCTCCATTTAAGCAAACTCTTTTTTGAAGTTTTAAGACCGACTTGCCTCGGTGTAGATTGGTGGCCTCGTTGACTTCATTAGGGCCACTCAGCGGTGTGCATTTAAGGATGTGAGAGCCCTTTCCAGAAGTGTGGCCTCAACGTCTTTATGGATCATTAAATTGCAACGTAGTTGAAGGCAAAGCCAGCCGCAACAAAACTATTCCTGCTGTAATACTCAAAATGTTGTAGAGCTTTAAGAGAGATGTGGAAGATTTGGTTCCTATTAGACCTTCTAGGATAAAAAAAGCAATCAACAAAACCATCTGTAATTATGGTGAAATTAAATTGGCAAAGGGAAGGTAAAGGCTGTAGCCAAAGCGCTGTGTGTTTACCCAGTTCCAATGGAAAGATCTTTTCTGCTGCTGAGTTGTACCTTACGCTTTGTGTGGTAATGCAGGATACAGATGGATTTTAATAAATGCTGTGTATTGCTTATTTCAGTTTTTAAATCTATTTAAAGAAACTCAGACAATACATGGCTATTGAATGGAAGATGATGGGTCAATGCTAGGATTTGAAAATGGATTTAAAATCTGTAAGAAATGGAGGCATATATGCTCTATAGACCTTGTTTTCTACACTGGTTATGAGGACATGTTCCTGCAAATCTGTGTAAGGACCTCACTAAATATATTAGGGGTTAAATAACTTCTTAATGATTTTTAATTTAGTTTCCATTTGAACTTGAGGACTTTCACCTACCCACTCCTAGGGGGAATGAAATGTATTTACCATAATTCAACTGTAGCTTATTTTCCTTAGGTACGCTGTAAGGCAATGATCTCTGGAGAATGTGCTTCTGTTTTAAGAGGCTTATGAAGAGAGGAAAGCATTAAATAATTACACAACTTCCAGATATTTATGACTGCAGTGAGATCACCTGACATTTGGGACTTTTTTTTTTTTAAATCTGAAATTGAATTAATCCAGGGTCTTTGGTGGTTCTTAATGTTTGAAGTACTCTGTGCTTTTTAAAAATATCTTTTCTCACCTTGTAGCAAAAAGATGTGTCCAGAGCTCTACCAAATAGAAGCTATTAGCAAAGTACCTTAAACAACACTGATTGTGCAACAACAATTATGCTTTTAGAAATATGTGAATTGACATATGAATTTGATTTCTGTTGGTATTTTTACTAACTTACAGCTAGACTGAACAACTGTTCTCTAAAGGTTTCCTCTCAAGGTATGAGATTCAGCCTCGTAAAATTAGCATGCTAGAGAAATTTAAAGGCAGGAAAAACAAAACTGTGCCGCTGGTCAGAGCCTGTGTTGTATCTGATGGGATTTCAGATGCATTTCTGACTGTTAAAATGGGCCCTTACTCTCACCTTTTTTCAGCTTATGGGGCTCTTATCTATCATTTGATCCGAGTTCCTGGGGTGGAGAGATGGTACATCAGCAAGAATAGTCAAAGAGGAGGGAGGAAGGGANCAGGCCAAGCGACATTTCCCAGTTGGATCCGTGCTTAGTCCCTTGTAGCATGTAGTGACTGTAACCACGCACTGGACGCATCGTCAGGACTGATCTGCCTTATGCACGCACCAGTACCCTATCTGCTCTCCATATGGAGCCCCAACCCACTATGGGTCTTTGTGCTGCACTAACTGTGCTTGTGGTGGCCACAGACAGCAGTTGCATAGCTCCCTTCACCAGCAGAATGGCTTCAGTGCATCCATACCCCGTGGAGAGAGGATACATCAGCAAGAACAGTCAAAGAGGAGGGAGGAAGGGATAACAAATGCCTCTTTGGATCCCTGCCTCATTTTCTACAGCAGCAGAAAGCAGAGTTTTGTTTTGTGTCTTTCCATCCTGGTTGGGAATCGTGGCTGCAGCTTCACCCTGTGAAGCACCACATCTGAGCAACAGACCCTCTGTTGACACCACGTAGGTGCTTTTCTAGACCTGATAGGATTTTGGCTAGTAAAGGATTTTACATAAGGCATATGAGAATGGTTTTTATTGTACCCACATCAGCATAAATTACTCTCTTCTGCATATAAATCTACATCTGCCTCTCCCTGATGTTGTCACTGATGTTCCTGATGTTCAGCATTTTTAATGTGTTTATATATAAAAACACAGCTGAGGAGCTGTGGTGGGCCAAGACATCACATGCGTGCTGTCAGGCTGTGGCAGTCACAGAAGATCCAGGTGGGACCTGAGGATGTTCCAGGACATGGTTTTTCAGCTAGACCTTGGGAGCAGGACAGTTGGTTGCGTGACGGAGATGCTTGTGCTGCTTTGGGCTGGAGCCCACAGCACTGTCCCAGCATGACTCCTGCCAGGGACATCGCTTCTCCCACCACCCAGCGTGGTCTGGAAACACAAGCACCTCCTGCAGCCTCCCCAGTTCATTTGCCTGACCTCAGGCAACTCTTCATCTGTGAAAGGAGGAAGAAGTGGTCAGATATACACTTCATAGGTAATATTCTGCCCTCTCTTGACATCACCCCTGTAATGTTGCACCTTGGTGCAATGCCACAGAGCACCTACATACTTGCCTCGATGGAGCATCCTTATGAGCTTGTGGTCTGGTAGAGGCTTTATCAGTGCATTGCAGGTGAGACATGTAGGTGTTGAGGACAGGAGCTGGAACACCTGGAGTGGAGGGTTTTTCAGCTCAGCCAGGCATATTTGCGAAGTGGAGTTTTTCAGCCTTGTGCGACGTGATGTGAAGGTGATGGGAGTCACATCGTCCTACCGAAGGCCTCTGCAGAACACATTCGCTCTGAATAGCGCTGGAGGGATTGTGAAAAACACGGTTGCCACCTTGTATGTATCAACACGTCCTGCAGAGACATGAGGGGTCAAGACATCACTGTTCTACTCAAGAACCCAGAATTTTCCCTGCTGCGGAGGGCTATGCTCCAGGGACCTCATCTCGATGCATTGCATGCACGGTCGTGTCATGTAAACAGGACCCAGAGAGCAAAAATTGAGCTTGCTGCTCATTAAGCATCTTTATTATCGCGTGTCTGAATAGTGACAAAATCCAAATATACAGGACTATATGTCAAAATAAGGACTATATGAAAAAAGAAAGCATACAGGATGTGCTTTAGTTCTAGTCATCTTAAAAGCCAAATAATTGAGGTGAAGAAGAAGATGGCTTTTCTCATCCACAGAAAAAGGAAAGAAGAGGAAACTTAACATAGTTAATGTGCCAAAAAAGAAAGGAAAATGAGATGTAAAGTTGTTCAGGAATAATTTTCACCAAACCTTTCCTGTCATCTTACGTTCTTTCACATTATCCACCAGGTAA
The DNA here is from genome assembly GCA_013400335.1 of Eurystomus gularis. NCBI lineage: Eukaryota > Metazoa > Chordata > Aves > Coraciiformes > Coraciidae > Eurystomus > Eurystomus gularis. Next base: position 234,605 of record VZZY01005951.1, read on the forward strand.
AAACAAATCACAGCTGTTTACGTAGCCTGGATTTTTATTTAGTTCTCCTCTTTTCCAGCATGATGATAGTTCTGGCTGCTCTTAGGGAAGTTAGGAAATGAGTTAGCTTCAATATTAATGTAGTGAGTTAGATTTGCAAAGGCAATCAAGAACTTTACACGGTGTTCTGAAATACCGGAATTCAATTCGCAGGCTTTGCCAAAGCTCTATTTTTATTTTGTCTTCATCTGATGCTATCAAGGTTGTTCACGTTCCAAAAATGGATGAGTTTTAGCAGTAGTTAGCAGTTGGTAATAGGAGTCAAGAAGACCGAGGCTTTTAACACATTCAGAATGTTTAATTTCCCCTCCATCTGATGATAATAATTTAACATGTTAAAAAAAAACAAAAAACCACAACCACAAAATTGTGGATTTAAAAAAGCCTCCCACGCACCTTATGGAATTAAAATACTGTGTGGGCCTGGAACCATGAGTATGTTCACTAAGTATGATCTCCAGAAGCATGTTATATTTGAGAAAAAAAAGAATTAAATGAAAAATTAGTCGTAGCTGTTTTATCCAAACACTCCGCTCTCCTAACATTTTGCTTATGCCCATTAGGTAATCATGCCATTTATGTTTAACTGAAAATTTTCCTTAGGGTGATATCTGTAAAATTTAAATATTTGCTTATTCAGTTGGGGAGTCTCTATTATCGGAACATAATGTTGCGGTACGTCTTGAACTATGTCTAAGGAAAGGTCAGGCTTTGCCGTAACTTTCTTAGCTGAAGCTTTTTCACGCCAAAATGTATTTAACAGTATAGTCTGCTGTGTATTTTCATAAGGTCGGGTGATTTTGGTTGTGGCGTGAAGAGCTGGTTGCAAGTCTGGCTTCCCAAGCAGCCTTGGCACCCAACCAAGATATATACTGCGCTTTGCAGAGTCACCCAACAGGCTGACGCAGAAGATGTGCTGGAGATAAATGTGGGAAATCCTGTCTGCTTCACCATCCAATAGATGGGGAAAAAAATCCCCCAACCCTCCTCTGAGGCATTTTTAGGAAGTGATGTGATGAATATATCCTATAAATGCTTTTTGTGATTTGTTTGTTTTAGAAGCATGGCAAGTGGGGCTCAGAAACTGGTAAAACAGAACAGACACAGCATTAGTCTGTTCAGGAAGAGATGTTACTGCATTTTATCAGTATTAGCCGCTTTTATTCTACCTAACAAAAATAAAAGACTGCCATAGAAAACTTTTCCTTTTAATGGTACTGGGAATGCTGTAAAATGAGAACAACGCATGTTCCACTTGTAAATAATCCTCTTCTGACTGTTGTGGAAATTATTTTAGATTTTAATCTCGGGATTAGATTAGATTATACTAGATTAGATTAGATTAGATTAGATACACTAGGAGGTGAAACTGCGAAATCTGTAGAGCAGGAAAAAAAGATGGAAATGGAGGGAGGGAACCCTCATTTCCTCGGAGCACTGCTTATCTCCACTGTTCCCAGTGGAGCCATACGTGGACGCTAAACTAGCCTGCATCGTTTGTAAACAAGTTTTGTCTTGTCCCTGCAGTAAATATATTGCAATTTGAAAAGTATTAGATTTGTGGTGAGATTTACTCATTTTCTTGAAGGACAACCTTGCTCATAGTGAACCCTTTTGAAATCTGGGCTGATCTGGAAATAACCTTGTAGTTGGTAGGGCTTTGAAAAGTAATAAAATATGGGGGATTTTAAAAATACAATTTAGGAGACAAGAGTCAGTGAGGGGACGCAGAATGACGTGAAAAAGATGCACTTAGAAAATACAAATACGTGCGAACCAGATATTTAATATAGTGGTGGTGGCTTATGGTACAGACCCTTTGTGATACAATTTTAATCCTTAACTGGAGTCTATTACAAAGAAATTTATCAATGATGTTTTTGTACTACGTATTCCTTGACAGGTTTCATTCATAAATCTCGTATACTAAGAGCATTTTACGAGAGAGCATTACAGAAACACTAAAAAGATACAGTAACTGTGAGCAGATTTTGCCAGAAAACATTTCCTGAAGAAGAGTCATGCACAGTAAACCAGAAATACGCTATTTTTAAATGGATTTGTATATAGAAAGCATCTTCAGGAGGAAGAGAGAGAATTTTATCTTCCTTAGCTATACGCCTGTTGTTAAGGTATTTTTATCGTGTGCTGTGATCTAATGTTAGATCATGTAAGAGAGGGTTTGCACATTCCTTTCTCATTTCTGTTAGGAAATTAAATCCTGATAAGGTTCTATATGATGTCTCTTATCACTCTGTGGAGTAGCAATTTAAAGACCAGAAACACACACGGTTTTTCATCTTTATGATCCAATTTTGACCACTGGAGTTGGTTTCCTGCTGCTGTTTTCACGTGGCCAGAAAATGCTTTGTCCAAAATCTACTTACTTCACTGCTAGCCTTCAGTTCGAGGGATGTTCTGTTAAATCCAAAGCAGACAGTTGCAATATTGAGCAAAAATTGGCTTCCTGCTAATAAATTAATACAAATAGTATTTGGTTTTCTCTCAGCTTTCTCATTAGTTCCTCATATGAAGGGTGAGTAAACTGCAGATGAGAAATGATAAGAAAACACATTTTGCAAAATGAAGCATCAGTTACAGTCAGGGAATTGACTGTACTGAAAATTAAGCAACGAGAAAAACAAATTGTGGATGTGAGGAGTCTGCGATGCTGATGTGAAAGATGGCAGAGGCTTGCGAGCCCCGAAAGGAGAGCCCAAGGGCAGGCTGGAGGATCAATGTCAGCCCTTACCAGAGAACCTCCACAACTATAAAGCAAGAGATGAAGGAGACTATCAAGGAGCAGCAACGTAGAGGTAGACGTGTGCCCCGCATGTTTATATTAAATCTCATTTTGCAGTGACATTCCCCGAACGTTATTTTTAGTCTCCAAGTCTCTCGACGAGACAATTTTGTTACAACTCCTGCTTTTCAACCTTTATGGTGTTATTGCGAAACTAATCCATGTTTAGCTTTCTGAAAATAACGTGGAGGACATAATGGAGATGAATTTGCAGCCAAAGAACTGAAATTGCTGTCTTTAAGAGATGATCTTTAAATATAATCTGCCTCCAAGTAGATTACACTTTTGGTCATTTGGATATAAATATACTTTTATAAAGGAATTTTCCGCTCTGGAAAGTGAGCGGGGGGAATTTAGAGAAGATGTACAAAAATGCCTAGGAAGCTCAAGGAATCAATTTATGTTGGAGAATTAAAGTAATGACAATAAAGCTTTACCAGCAGGAGCTACAGGGATACAGAGACTTCAGCGTCTTGCAGTTACCACGTGAGTATTTGTAAAGAGGAAGAGAGAAGCTTGAAGATGATTTGATTTCAGTGTTAGGTCACATAATCGATGAGGATTTCAAGCTGACAAAAGTGTAGCAGTGAAGACATTGAAAAGTGGGAAGCTCAGCCCCAGTCTTGATAAATACAAGGTTCAGATCTCAAGATCTGCTTCAAAAGAAGCAGCGAAGCGGGGTTGGGGCTTCTTTGCTGTTTTATTTTTTTTCTTGTTTTCAAACAAGGTTTAAACATGTCTGATTTCTTCCAGATTCATGAGAGTTTGAGTGCAGATATTTTGTTGTGTGTTTTTGTTGTGTTTTTTTTTTTTCTTCTGCTTGTTTTGTTTCAGTGTTTTTCTTTTGAGGTAAATCCATTTTCCCGTAAAAAGTACACAGCACACCGGTTCCCAGGGAATAGCTGAGTTTCATCCTTGTTTCAATTTTTAAAATACTTTCTTTTCCACTTCCTGCGTTACAGATCTGTGGTTCTAATGGGAATGCCAGTGTTGAGGTTAGTTCAAGGGTAATTGAATATATGTAGGAGGTGTCAGTGTTGAAATTCTGTAAAGGCAATTGTGCTTATTTTGAGTGTTTGTAGATACAGAGAATAGATACCCCGTGTTACATTCAGGTTTGTGTGGACAAAGCGTGACACAGTTATGGAAGAATGTCAAGTGTCATTGAAGTGTACATAGCAATAATGGAGGTGGGAAATTAAGCTCCTAACTTTCTCTCTCTCTCTGCGTACGCTGTGCAATGATTGTGCAAAGAAGGAAGTTGGAGATGGTCTTTTAAAACTGGGGAAGGTTTATTTTTGGTGGCCTTATCCATGTATTGGTGGTATCCATGTGCCACCAGGAGCTGGTTGTCTAAAGGACCATGTGAACACAGTTGTAGAGCAGAAAAATCTTGAAACTACCTAAGCTTTTTTCCTCTCAAATAACCATTCTGATCTCATTTATTTATTATTATTTTAATTAAATTATTGTGCAGTCATTAAAAGTAACTATACTTCATCCTCCTGTCTTGGAGACAAGAAGGACCGTTAATTCAGGGTTCAGCAATACAAGAGCAGTATAACTCCAAGGCAACTCAAAAATTAGATGAAAAAACAACTGCTCGTGTTGCTGCCTGGGCACAGATTTTCAGCTTAGCCATGGCAGTCGTGTTGGTCTTGCTATTAATAGTACTCTGCCTTGTCTTCTGACTACCCAGGTTTTACAGATACCCAAGAAAACGTACATCTAGATAAAACTTAGCATGATTTATATAGCTTGAGCTAATGAGTAAGTTTTTACTTAATTAAATGAATCATGTAGACATTTTTTAATTGTCAAAATGCCAAAACCAATATGCTGGGCTTTCGGAAATCCTCTCTATTTTTAGAACAATACTGACTTTGTTTCTTGTAATGACATTTTTTGGGGCTAGTAATCTATGATATGCTCAAGGCTATTTTGATGTGGCTATCTTTAATTAAGCACGTAAGTTAATAATATTTCGGAAGCGGATTAAATTCTTTTGATAGTGCTTTCAAGACGCCTATTGGTAATTATATTCTTTTGCTACAGCAGACAGATTGGTAAGTCATTAGTTATTAAGGAGAAAAAAAGAGAGTGGTTCTAATGAGTAAACAGGGCCTTTCACACAGTAAGTTGATAGTGTTAAGCACCACTCAGGAGGACCATAATGAGTACTTCAAGACTATTACTGTACTGCGTGTATCTACCTGTACTTAAATCATAATTCATAAAAACTGTGGGGTTTTAGAATTATCATGACGATGTGTCATGCAGCTCATACCTTTTCCTGCCAGGAGCTCTACAGCCATTTTAAGCTGTACGGTAAAAAGGGTAAATAAAGCACAAAAGTCTATTCAGATAAAACCAGGAGATGAAACTTCAGTGCAGAACAGTGAAGCGATGTGGACGTAAGGCTCTGACGGGCTCTGCTTCTTGCTTCATTTTCCCAAGCGAGCCTTGCAGTGCTGCTGACAACACGTGTTGTGTGTTGTAGTGCCCCGGATCCACGAGGTAAAGCTGGGACTGCCTTCATTGTCATCACCAACCTCACGCTGCTGAAGGTTTAAAACAAACTCCTTGATTATATACACATATAACTATTACTCGTTCCTTATATAGGCCGTGGTCTAAAGCAGTACGATCTAAACTGTACGTGGCAATACATCATATTATACAATATTAGAAGTATCCTTCCCCAGCACGTACTTAATATTCTGCTGTGTTTTGGTATCATTAGAACAAGTGCCCTGTGAAAGTGAACCAATTAACGCCTAATGTGATTTATGGTGTCTTGAATTGGGAGGTTGTAGCCATAAATATTGTAAAGGAGTTTGATTTTCAGATGATGCCAAACATTCCCGTTCTAAAAAATGGGTCTCGCTGAAATGTGTAACATTAGGAAAGTAAACACGTCATTTTTTATTTCATTTCCACTCTTTCCTGTGAACTGTTACAGCTCACATGAAGAAGGAAGCCTTAATAATGCGTCATACATTGAACTTAATGAAATGTATTAAAATATTAATCACTGGAGTTTCTTTCCCAGTGGGTCTCTAATTTATATTGGCTCATTCAGGAATAACGTAGTGCTTCTTTCAGACCTGTCATCATTGTCACCCCAGCTCTCTTCAGCTTTTACACTGGAAAAATTGTGTTGTTGAACTCAATGCATAAGAAGCAAATGCTGTTTAAGATGAATTTTAGAGCTGGTACATTAACCCTTCCCAAAATGTTTAGAATTTTTTCTTTCATCCTTTGAAAGATTTTAGGAACTATTTTATTTATTGTTTATTTTGTATTATTTATTTATGTGTTATTATTGTGGTATAAAGACTAATAAATATATACATTTCCAGTGTTGTGTATCTAAACATAAGTAGGTATTAACGTTTACACACAAAAAAGTGTGTGCGTGTATACAGAGAGAGACAGAATGAATGAATACCGGTTGTGTTCTGAGTTCTTCTATTATCAGTTCTCCTGAACAGCTTGATCTCATTACCACCACCCAGTGGAAAAGCTTGGAGCTAATGCCAAATCCTGAGGTGAACTTCGGGACTTCTTCTTCTGGAAATACCTGCTACTCCAGTAAGAGTGCCCAAGCTCGCCGTAGGTGGTTTCCTTTTGACGGTGGAAGACTTTTGATCAGTTCTTCAGACGTCAGATCTTTTAAGTCTGGAAAAAGTTGCGTAGATGTTGGCAAGGAAAATAATCTGCTTCAGATAAATGGCCGCAACCCATCTGCTATCCTAGATCTCAAAACGTACCATTTTCCTATTTATTCAGGAGTCTGCTTTTGTTTACTAGGTTTTCTCTTGATGACTCATTTATTTTGGTTAAAAGCCTTTAATTTCTTAGAGTATCTTTGAAGCGTTGTATTCTTTAACAGAGCAAGTTTTAGCTCGTTAAAATTAAGTGAAAAAAACCCCTAACTGATAAAGATCAAATCTTGGTGCTCATTGGGCAGTCAGCTCCCTGTCCAGAAAAGCACAAGACCCTGAAGGGCTGCTGGAAACCTCTTGGGAAATTGCTTGTGGGGTTAATGTCTTGTTGGCTTTAGTGTTGTGCTAGCTCTGTAACCTGCCTGCTGGATTTTGGGAGATTTGGCCGGTGGAAGTGCACCCATTCTGTGGTCTTACTGCTATTTTTTATATATATACGGAGAGGTATATTTTTTTAATTGAATTTTTCTGTGCTGTACCTGAGATTGTTCCTTACACTGTTGCGCTAGATTGCTATGTAAGTGAAGCTGAAGAGGATTTTATATAGCAGCCAGTTGTGCAAAATGGAGGTATTGCCATTGATGAGATCCTATCACTCAATTTATGTCATATGATTTTTTCATAATTTGATTTGTCCTGTTTGGTTTTGACTTGGACAACATGTAGTGGGGAAAGAAAGAAAGGAGCGCGCGTGAGCTGTTGGGGAAATTCTGCAGCATAAACGTTAAGAAGGGAAGATACAGAGAACGCTGTGTTTGATTCAATAACAACAGAAAGGTCTTTTCCCCGTAGTATCCTAAAGCAGACAGTGGTCGTATTGGTAATTTAGAAGAGAAGGGGTGGAAGAGTGTTTGCATCTCTTACCAACATGAATTTGTTCAGGGCTGGATAAAGATGCTGTGCAGATATGTGAAAAGAGGGAGGGGGTAATTCCTGCGAAACTGCTTCTTCCTGGAGTTGTCCTGCGACAGCTGTGGTATACAATTGTGTGCTTTAGAGGGCCGAAGGAGGGAAGAAAAGAAAAATAATACAGTGTATTTTACTAAATCTTTGTTGCTACTTTGGGGATCAAGCAGAAATATTTGTTTCTGCCTTCACAGTCCTCTTCCTGAGACTTTTGAAGGCTGCAGGCTCCAGCTGATGATTTGACTGCATGCTACAGGGCTTGAAGTCGTCGTTGCCTGTCTGTAGCTTCTGTGATAGCAGCACTCCACTTAGCTCATGTGTTGAAATAGGGAACCCACTCTGATACTCTTCACATATGGTGAAGGATGTGCTGAGGAACTAGGCTACCAGAGTGTCCCAGTTTCCTTTCTTCTAGCTGCACCACCCCCGTAGCTGATGAATGAAGGCAGTTGTAATAGAGTGTATAGCGTGTATTGCACGATAATGGCCTCTAAAAGCTACACAGGATACTCCCATTTTTCCTTCCCCTTAATGCCGGGATGACAGACATCTGAAATGGGGAAAAACATCCGAGGCTAAGTGAAAAGAACAGGGAAAAAAAAAGAGTAATAAAAGGAGGCTGAAAGTGCAGGAGATGGTAAAAAGGTGTGTCTCAGACAGCAGATTACTTACAGGGAGATATTCTTAGGATAAACTGGATTTTATTGAATTCAATAAGAATTGCTATGGGAGCTGAATTGAGTTTCTTGTGACTTACAGCACAGATATTTCTTTCTATCCTTGATGCCTATGTTTCAGCAGCGAGTGGATGATTTCTCAGGATAGATTCACTCGGTCACGCATACTCTGTGCCACGCTTTAAAGACTGTTAACCGAAAGGGGATTGTTGATGCTGTTGAATATTTTTCCTGGATTATGCCAGGACTACTTCTTGAACAATGAATAGTATTAAACATTAAAAAGCAGAATGCTGAGCTTTGTCACGGGCAGAAAACCAGTACAATGTATGTGGATTAGCGGCATTTGTTCACTGGCTTCTAGTTCACAAGAGTTCCAGGAAGTTTCTCAAAACCACAGCCTCGTTCTTGAGTTGATATTTGCAGTTTTATACAGAAACAACTCCTGGAAGATTTTTCTAAATAGGAAATATCACGGAGAATAAGAGAATGAGGACAGCAGCAGTGCTGGATATTATTATATGGCAGGGATTTGAATAAATAGCCCTATACACAGTTCAAAACCCAGATACTTACCCAGGGGAACAGGACAGGGACAGAAATAGGTAAGACCGATGGTGTGTAGGAGCTATGGGGTCAGGGAACGATGAAATTAGAAATTGCTTAAGATTTAAATATATATGGGAAGGAAGCAGCATCTTGACCCTGTGTGATCACAACAGAGAAACAGAATGAGGCAGGAAAAGTACAGTGAAGGGTTAAAGGAAGACACACGAGGAAAACTGGAGATAGGAAAGTATTAGAGAAGCGACCCAAAAAAAAATAAAAAGAGGCCAGTCAGAGTAAGTAGGAGTAGAAAATGCGTATTTTGCTTATTAGGCGCTATTTAGTACAACTTGTCATTTCTTTACAGAGTGCTTTAGAGGAATGAAGTGGTCTGTAGTTAGGTTATTTTCCTCCTTTAATAGAGCAGGACAACAATCTTCATTAGCTGAAGCTACAGCAGCTTTTAAAGCTGTTTTGGGCACTCTCATTTGTTACAAAGCACGTTGGTCCTTTCAGACTTGAGCTACGGGAGTCGATTATTGCTCTGTTGCTACAGTGAGATGCTGCCTATGTCCTCAGGCTCTAAGAAGAGTGCACCAGCAGTGCCTGCGTGCCTCGGAGCCCAGTTGTAGCGGGTGCAAACGTGTCAGCAATGTGTAAGGGAGTGGTCAGTGCAAGGATTTCGGAGAAAGAAGCCCTGATTGTGTGAAAAGGTGGATGCATGGAGTAGACTGTGTGCAGAGCTTCACTCCCAGGCGAAAGCGTCCTGACATATCAGTAACGTTACGTTTAGAGGGAGGAAAACTTTGTTCTAGTCCCTGTTGGAATATATTTATTCCTGTAAAGAAGTTGCATAATTGTATTTCTTGCATAATTTATGTCTTTTTATTGCTTTATCCCACCTAAACTTCTGCCATTTTTGAAAGAGAACCACACTCGTGATCCTGGCTGAAAGGGGAACTGGGCCTTAAGTGTGCTGTGTTGTTCAATCTATCAAATATTTATACTATCGACTTCATTCTTACACTGTAATAAGCTTGCTGGTTATTTCTGGATGTACACGTACATCCTCATAAGGAGGAAAATCGTGTTAGCATGTGCGGGTGCAGTTCCACCCTCTTTTTTGGCTGTAACAAGAAGCAGCAAATTCCAATCTCTCACCTGTGTCTCGGCTGTCAGAACTTTCCACTTTGCCACTTGTGTGATTCCTTCCTAAGTACTGAAAATGCTGAAGGATGAGTGACGGCTGTCAGAATTTACTCTAGTCACTGCGTACGAAGGGAAGTAACGATAGAGAACGTTTCTCAGAGGAAGGCATCTTGCATACATTGGGGTTTCCTTCATCAAGGATGCCAACTGCAAAGACTGGAGTCTCTGACAGGAGTGTCGTGGTCGTCCCCCCCCTCCCCTCCCAGTTTTCGGGAAGCAGTTCCTTTATTTTGGAGGACAAGATGATAGGCGGGTGGTATTTTGTTGCCAGCATTAAGTGCTGACTGAGAGGCGTTTTCAAATGTTACATCATTATTCTGGGCCTCTTTTCTAAGGTCTTCCCTTTTTTGGCACCGGAATTTCCCCTCGTAAATCTTGATTTTTTAAATTTTTTTTATTTTGCAGTCTGGACTAAAGATAAAGCAGGCTGGAAGATGAGCCAGCTAAAAAGTGTTTAAATTCTTAGGCGGTAAAGCTGCAAATTGTAGATCCCTTGGCCGGGGGTGTGGGGGGGAAGGACTTGAGCATCTTTTTGAGCACACGTCTCCCCTGTGACACGCTGTGGTTCTAGCAGCGAGTCCCGACCCGTGTGCTGCGAGAAGAAACGCAGATGGTGGTGAAGGAGTTCGGCGTGTGCTGCCGACGGTGCCCGCTGGCTTCTACTCCACCGCTCGTCGGGGCTCTACCGGGCGCCTTCGGGCCGAGGCTGAGGGCGGCAGGGGCAGCGCCGGGAGCCTGCGCCCATCCCGCCGTGGTTCTTCTCGGTTCCCCGCCGCCTCCGAGGCCCTGCGAGGCCGGGCGGGCAGAGCCTTCGCCGCGGGCTCCCGGGGCCCGGCCGGGGATGGGC
>VZZY01005951.1:246315-456789 GCA_013400335.1 Eurystomus gularis
GGGATGCGGTGCCCGCCGGGCTCCCCTCTTCGCCCGGGGGGGGGGTCTGGCCCCGGCTCCCCGCCTGCCCCCGGGGGTGGGTGCCTGCGCGCCCGTTCTCAGGGAGAGCCCTGAGACTGTTCTCGGCGGGGAGCCGCAGGGCTGGGGGCTCCACCGCCCTCAGCCACGGGGTGAGGTCGGGGAGAGGCGGGCTCTGCTCCGCGGCCGTGGCCGATGGGCTTCCCCCGGCGAGGAGGGCTCGTCTGGGTCACCTGGTCACCCGAGGTGACCGCGCCAGCGGGGGGTCCTGCTTGGTGAGGCGAAGGAAGGACCCGAAACTTGTTTACTGGAGGGCTGAGCTCTTTGGGTGGAGAGATCCGTCCGTTCGGGGATAGCTTCAGGAACCAGGCGCGTTGGTGTTTGTTGGTTGCCAAGTTTTTTTGAAAAGCGATGCTCTGGGTCTGGAAGGAACGGATGGGTTCGGGCAATTTGGGTCGAGACTCCAGAAAGTCTGCACGGGTTCTTAAACCTGCCTCTGTAGACGTATGGCATGCTTCGACATCTTTACATCCACTGGGTTTCCTGTGGTTTTTGTTGACTTGTTTGGACTCACTTCGCTACTATCACTGAACTTTAATGGCAGAGTTATTGATGCGGTAGCGTTGGCAAGACATGTGCTCTCCAGCCCGTTCAGCTGAAAGGGCTGTAGGATAACGGCAGGCTGGGTGAGCTGCATCACGTAGCATCTCAATCACAGCGCAACAAAGTGCGGACAGATGTCTGGAGAGTAGGATGGAGCTGAAAGAAGGGCTTAGCCACCTTGTTTCTCTCTCTCTCCCGATCAGTGTCTTACTCCGAAATCCCGTTTGGAGGAGATGGAGCAGAACTTACTCACCACATTCCTGTTCCCTCGAATGCACGACCTATATTGATGGGGAATTTACTCAAGTACTTAACATTTGCTAGAGTTGGCAAGCTTGCAGTTTCTTCCTAAATAAAGAGATTAAAGCAAGTCTGAGCCAAGTCGTAAAAATAGTAACTACTACGAGAGAATCTGAGGCAGATTTTTGGACTGTTTCAAATGCGAAGTTCCCGCTTTCAAGTTGTAAATCTTGCCACAATTTTTATTTGCTGTGGATCCTGCATATTTTTCTGTTAGGGGCTGCATTCTTGGAATTTTAAACGAGTATTTGTACTATCCATGAGATGGCAATGTGTGTGTAATATTTCACTGTTGCAGCTGCAAAGCCAAGACCTACAGCAGAAATATTTGGTACACTTTAAATAATTGCACGATACATCACCTTCTTTCTACCGAACAATTTCAGTGAAGATGCATTTGGCGAGACTGCGAATACTCTGATGTAACTTTTGGATTGTGTATTACCTTCTGATTTGTAATTGATTCCGCTTCAATAGCATTTTATTCTTGCTTTTTAATTTATTTTTTTTCCCCCTTGGCAAAAAAAAGCAGCCCTGTGTTCTCAACGTTCCTGATTGATTTATTTACTGGTGAAACGTTAGTGGCCAAAATACGTTGGGAAAGACTGGTGTTAACTTAAAATTGAGACAAACTTATTACACAGGCTTTGAAACACTCTTACTCTAGAAACAAATTTAACTCAGCCCTGCTGTTCAGCCAGAATAGATGTGAGGGGAGAAAACACGATATTGGTTGTGGATTTGCCATGAGAAACCTTACCTTTACAAGCTGTTGTTGGCAGCGAGCAGTGGAGCTGTCCAAGTTTTTGCTGGGTTAAAAAAGGAGAGATCTTGACGGTGGCTCTGTGGACAGCAAAACAAAGTCCTTCACTATGAAATAAATGGTATATATGCAGACATCAAGGCTTTTATTTATGGGTGATTTTCGATTTAAAGGAGGTGAAGATGTCGTTGGGTTGTGATGTAGGGCGATCAGATAGTTCAGGCGAATAGTTCTGAGGCGCTGAAGTACATTTCAGCCAATTTCTGTGGGAAAATCACATGTTACATCATGTCAGAGGATCAGTCACTTTCACTGTAAGTAAGCTGTCAAGCTGGAAAAGATTAAAACATTTATTAATACAACATGGAATGTCTTTAGAAGTTCTGACAGGAACTGTTAGCCTGTTAATATGCTCTTGGTGTCTTCCATCCCGGAGTAAGACTAGGGGAAACAGCAATTTGTAAAGCTAAAAACTAGAAATATTGGGGAGCTGCTCTGACTCAGACGTATCTTCCCATGTTGCTGTAAAACATCCAGCCTGCCTTCATCTGTGCTCCAAGCTTTATGAAACCACTGCTTCCTCAAACTGAGGAGAACCTGAAAACAGCCTCTGCTTCTACAACAGAGTTGCCTCTGTTGAAAACTTAAACGTTTGTTGAGCTTTACTTCTCTTAAAAAGCTCTGCCACCATACTCTATCTCGAAAGAAAGACGACCATGCATGCTGCAGTAGAATTTCACAGCTACTAGGAAAGTGCTGGTCCTTGTCAAATGATGAAGAGGCGGTTTCAAGGTGATTTCACATAGTGTATCTTCAAACCCCAGAGCTGGTTAGGTTTTAGAGGAGGAAGGTCCTTATAGATTTTGGCTCCTGTCCCACTCTGGAATGACCTGGTATTCACCTGCAACTCATCTTTTTTAGCCTTACTCTCCAAGAGAGCTCACGGAGAAACGCTTTTCCCTGACTGTCCCTGCAGGGGATCCGTACGTGTTCATCCTCTGCCTGTGTCCTGTTTCACACAGAATTAGTCATTTAAAGCTTTATGAAGTTTTGATTCAAAGCTCCCAGAAGGTAACAGGAAGAAACAGCTACAAACCCTTGCTCACCTAGTAGGGAACACGAAGCACAAAGCTTTGTCTTTCTAAAACAGTCTCAGTGGAGAGCATCAGAGAGTTACTTTTTGGTAAAAAAAAAAAAAGATGGAATAACAATGTTTCTATTGCGTAGTTCCCAGGCAAGGCCTTTGTCTAAGTCCTGTCAACCAGTAATGGCTAGGGAATGCAGGGCTTTGAGGTGGGCTTCTTTGGGAGGTGGAGAAAAGTGGGTGAGGAATGAAGATACAAAGTAGGAGAAGGAAGGGAAGGTCACGGTTCTGTTCCTCAAGGGAAGACATCGGGGGAAACCTAAGCTTGGAGGGAAGTGAAAGGCACAAGAAGCAACGAAGCCAAGAGTGGATTTAGGCAAACAGAAGAGAGGCTACTATAAAACAAACAAACATTTTAAATTAAATAAGATCAAAATGCTTGTGAATGAACCTTTAGTGAGGTGGTGGGGGAAAAAGAAGGAGCATGTATCTACGTGAAGTTCTGGGTATCTGATGGCCCAGCTTTGCACAGTACCCAGTGTGTGTGCTCCTCTGGGCCCACCAGAGAACTGTTTGGTGTGGGTAGGGCCTGCTTACCCAACTGTCATCTGCTGCTCTTTATCAGGAAAATAAATCTGAATTAAGAATTGATGGGAAACGAACTCAGCACACATGGAAGAACAGCTTCCAAAAAATTCCTTCAGAAAACGAAGTGGTTTGGTTAAAAGAAATTGTTGGTGTTTGGGCTGTGGTATAAGGTTTTATCCTCGCCCGCTGCAGTTTCTACTGTCTGAAATATCCTTTGAATGTGTACGGCCTGATAATGACAGCTGACCGACTACGGCAGTGCTCTGTGGCAGCTCTTTGGAAGGGGTTTTAGTTGGTGGAAAACTGTCCAAGTGAACCAACTGCCGTCTGCTCTTTGTGTGGCAGATGGTTTTAGAACAAGAAACTCAAAACTTACCGTGTCGGTCAGTGATGTGCAATGATATTGTACATTTCTGATGCTCTTTCTGCATTTTTATGTAATATTGCTTATGCCGTGGTGTTTTCATCAGTGAATCAGTGGCCTGATTGCTTGGCCATTTCTTGTCAAGGTTCATACTTGGTGGCTTTGAAGCTTTTCCCAAGGCTGGTCTTTTTCGGAGGAGCGGTTTATAGAAGGTTGTTTGCTACAAACTCTTTTGTCCATGGATTTCCTGAAGTTCTCATGCACTTACTGTGTTCTTTTTTTAATGCATTGTGTTATTGATGTCAAATTACACAAGCCTTTCTTTGTAATTCATCTCCTTGCCGTGGCTGCTGTCTTGCAGCTTGTAATCTCAAAAAGTATTGAAACTTGTCTGAATAAATAGCTCTCTGGAGGGAGAAATCAGTTGTTTGGAGTCACAACCACAGGTGATTTGCTAAATCCTTGAAACGTCTTTCAGAATACAAACCCAACCATTTTCAGGCATTATCCTAGTTACATGTGCAATTTCTGGTTGGTCAGCAAGAGCACTAACTCTTTGCTTGCCTTCTCAGTAGCTGGTACATGGGTGATGACTGAATATCTGCTATTTCACCCTAAGATATTCCACTCGTGTAAATGTCTGCATCTGTTTCATTGAGATTTACAGTGATGGAGAGCTGCCTCCTTCACTTCCTTTAATTGGACAAATACATTTTCTCTTGCGATCAGGATGAGTAAGGCCTTGTTACTCGCCCAGGGAGGTCAGTGAAAAGTTTAGACCTTTATATGTTGTAGATTGCTACTGTAATTCTGATTTTAAGTCTTGTTGATACTGATAGAAAGTAGGTAATATAAAAGATTTCCTGCTAAGTAGCTGGTTAAAGGACTGTGGTGTCAAGGGTACCAAACACAGAAATCTATTATTGCGTATAACAATAACCTCTGTATTCGCGCACACATATCTACAGGTTTATACTTTGGTTATAAATATGTGCGTGTGGACTTGAGGGGTGGGGTCGAAACAGCGGCCTCCAGCTCCAAGGGAGGCAGGTACAGATTATCTGGAAGTGGAATCAAACTCTGAACTTCATGTGGTAAGCCTTGTGGAATGGAAGTTCCCATGAACTTCAGGTGGCTACCATGTAGCACATCTTCGTGCCTCCCAGTCAACTTGGATGTGGGTTCAGGGAGTATGTGTTGACCTTTGGAATACAACACAGGTACAGGTCTGTCTAAAAAGCTGTCCATTTAGACCATCTTTTATTAATCCAATTGTTTGTACCATCAGCTATCTTGCCTCTTAGGCTTATTGAACAAAACTGCTTTGAATTTTTATTTATATACCTGTGTGTGTCTGTCGCTCTCCCTCAAAAGATTTATAACTTCTTTTAAAAGTCCTAGGGCTTAGTTCTGCTTTTATAAAAAACTCCATGGAGTTCAGATACTGATACACAAGTGTCTTCTGAAAATGCCATCTGTTGTTCAGGCTGTCTCTTGTCTTTAGTTCTTTTATCTTCGGTAGAATATTATTTAATTTCCAGGTTGACTGAAGTAAGTGTGTTGTGGTGGACATAAAAACCTATTTTTTGAGAACTTCTATTAGAAATATCTGTACCCCGCTACGGTAAGAAAGCAGTAAACTACCTGTAAAACAGCTTTCTGGATGAAGAATACTGAACCTGTTGTACTTCTGCATGATCAGGTGGAAATGTCTGCTGATATCAAGTGAATACATCTGTAAAATAAACAATACTTACCACAGATTTATTTTAAATACTGGTAAAACAGGTCCTGCAGTTCTGTTTGCCGTATTCTATCTTGCCAGTAGCTGAGGGTCAATTTAAAATCGTATCTTATACAGGCAGAATTTGATAAAACTACTGCGATGTATTGTTTTTTGTCTTTAGCGTGGCAGAGTTTGTAGGGTAGAGTTGTTAGGCTAGGGTTATATTGGTTAAGGGAGAAAAATCACCTGTTACTGTCATCGGTGGCTTGTCCCCCGTGGATCTGCTGATGTCTTTGGGGTTTCAGCATGCTCGTGACCCGACTTTGGAACTTGAAAACGTTCGTGTCTTTTCTACGAGAGAAGCTGAACAGCCCTAACTCATTAAAATGACAAAACAAATTCTACCTAATTTAATTTGAATAGTTAATCAGTGTCACTTAAATCATGATTGAAAACCAACCACTCAGAAGGCAACAAAATAATCTGGTAAAATGGGAGTAACAATAAAATCAGGTCTGCATTCTGCTTCTAGAGCTCATCTGTATGAACGCAAGCAGCTCCTTTTTTTATAAGGCTGTCGGTAATAGTACTCATTCAAAGCATCATCAACGCGGTCGTTTCGGTGAGTTGAGCGAACAGGAGTCTATCATCATTTAAGTGCATTTCCAAATCAACTCTGAGAGGTCACAAGTCTCGTGCGGTGAGACGTGGCACTCTCGTGTCCCTCAGACTCTGTGTGACTGCATCCAGGCCAAAAACCAGTGAGAGCTGGAGTGCAATGTGCAGCAGATTTAAACTGGGACAGCTTCTGCTTCAGAGCTACTACTGAGGCAGACTTTTGTACTGTAAAAGCTTATTAAATATATGCTAAGCTTCAAACACATCGGTATTCTGTTGAATGTAATTAGACTATTACCATGGTTAAATTAGTACACTCGCTCAGTTTTTTCAGATCAAGGCCTTAAAGAGTAAGTCTGAGGAGAGCCTTTGCCTTGAATATTTTCCGATGCAAATAACAGTGGCAGTCTCTTAGCTCAGAAATACATAACACTAATTTTAACACGTTGCTCAAACTGGAAAACAGCGTTGCTAACGTGTTGTTTTAACCCATTGCTAACTGGACGGCAGCAAGTTGGCTTCTGTATTTTCAAAACCACAGGTATTTTTGGATTCATTAAACTTAGTGAACCTTCTCATGGTGCAGGTAGCCATTCTGAAAGTCTCATCTTTCCTGTAGGCAGTGGGAGCTGGGGTACTCTGACCTTCCCATCAGCAGGGATTCAGCACTGGAAGAACTAGTTAACTGTGAGGAGCACATCTAGAGGACACCGAGTAGTAGCCTTTTAGTTGAGCACAGTTGGGTTTTTGAGTAGGACTAAGTAGCTGCGAGATCTCGGATGCCCCTAACTGGCAACAATCACAAGATTTCCTTTTTTGAATGGCATTAAGCGTGCCAAAGGGAACGATTAACCTCTGCAAAAATCACTGCTGCTGAAGAGATGCATCTGGCGGCGTAGGGATGGCCTAAGGTAATCCCACAAAATCAACCTGGAGCATTTGCTATTATTTAATATCTTAATACAGCTAATACTAATGGGGGCCTTATTTATAGCATAGATTCTTCTGGTGGCGGTGGCAAGGGAGTTGATTTTTTTTGTTTGCTCACTTGTGATTCAAATGTAAACACAGGAGAGGGAGTGAGCCTTCCCAATTTAGCTGTGTCTGGCCAACCCCTTATAAACAAATACGAGTCAGACCCTTCTATTTTTCCACGCATTTTCAGAGCGAGAACAAACGCTTTTCCTCCAGCGTTCTTGAGAGACTGTTAGATGATGAGCTGTGACTTAATGTTGTTTAAAAAAAACCCCAAAGTAAACAAAACAACATTTACTCATAAGGAGGCACAATATTTGTCATGTTGAACCTTGTTTTTTTCAATAGAGATAAGAACTGCTCTTTTCCGATAGAGATAAACTGCCTGAAGGCATCAGGAGCCTGGAATTTTAAACTCACAGTGTAATTAATTTGTTTTGTTAAAATATGTTTACAAATGCCCTCCTCTGAGGCCTAGCCATGGCAGTGGTACAGATCGGGCAAAGGGTTTTGTTTTTCCCTTGGCAGAGGGTGTTTGTTCTGAACGTTCTGAGTTGTGCGAGCATAAATTTCTCTGGAACCGTTTTTTAAAAAAATTGGTTCAGATAATAAATTTCCATATATTTTTTATATGGAATTTTAAATGGTGGTAGTTATACAGATAGTGGCATAAGAAAGGAAATGCAGATTCTTTGCCCACAGCTCTAAGAGCAAATCCACAAATAAGGCCTGGAGGGTAATCTCCAGATCTCCCACCTGGCATTACTCTCCTCATTGCATATGACAAAGAGTGGACATAGGACTTAAAATTATTGAAATATTTTGGAAAATGTTTAGGTTTGGTTTGAGAAACTGAGAGAGGTCTTTTTTTGTTGGGTTTTTTTGGTGTGGTTTTTTTTTTAGCATCTCATAAATATTCTTGGTTAGTACATATGAGATTTAGGACTCGTCAGGCTTTTTGTCTGACCATGCTGATTTGCATTTCTTTAAAATGATTTTTTTGGTGTGAAAATATTTTTAGAGAAACTCCTTTCCTGAAATAGCAAGTGATCAGGCTACCTCCTCTGGGACCCAGCTCAACTCAAATATTCATGTTGCTGCGTTTCTCACAGCTAGCGCATAGCCGTATTGCTTACATGGACCAAGTCTTGGCTGGGTTGTTTTCTTTAAAACTTTGTAGTGCAAAGCGTTTGGTAGAATTTGCCTCCTGACCTTGTAGAAATAAGTTTCTGGACTAGGAAAACGGCTTCTTCTCCAGCTTACTGATAACATGCTTCCACAGCAAATACAAATCAGTGTATCTGAGAACTGTGAGACTGTAATTTAAAAAGGAAAAAGTATTTTCGCGTGTAGGTGTCCCTAAAGTTTGTGATATTTTCTTTTTTTTTTTCAGTAAATACACTTCCAGCTTGATTTTTGTGGCAGAATCTAATTGTTCTTTTAGGGTGTCTGTTTAAATAGCTGCCGTTCCTATCTATTTAATTTCTGCTGAAAGTGTTTTTAACAGGAGACCGCAATACCCATTGCAGAATAGTGTATCAGCTGCTACTTCATAAGATAGATGTTGATCAAATGTCCAGAGTTAAAACTTGGGGATGCTCTTGGGTCTGTGTAGGGTTATGAGGCATACGAGGGTCTAGCTGAACACTCCAGGAAGCAACCTCAGCCTAACTCTATAAAGCCAAATGCTTTTGTTTTATTTTTTTAAAACTAGTCATTATTGAAACAGACAAGTTTTTAGGGAAGTTTGCTTCAGGATGTGTAATAATAGAAGATGTTTGGAAACAGTTGGCTTTATTTTGGAAGATAGCATGGACAAAGATGTTCACTTAAATCCTTGCTGGTCTCTGAACCTGCCTGTCCCAGGCTTGGCACGTGGGGCTTGGACTGTTCCCAGTTTGTGGATTTACTTTCTGCCCTTTTCAGCGATGCTGCTTCTCCGTGCTAGGAAAAAAGGGCGTGTAGTCTTCTACTCTCACAGCCAGTTCACTTCTCCTTAACTTCTCAGCCAATTGCTGGCCAGGCTGGGAAAGGCTGGAGGGGTGGCCATGAGGGGTGCCGAGGAGGTGTGGACAGGGAGGATGGGGAAGCCACCTGAGCAGCCCATGGGTACCAGCACTCTGCCTTTCCGTGGCCAGCAGGCAAGGAGGGAGCGTGTCAGCACCAGTTATGGCCTTTGGAAGAGGCAGGCATCTTGAAAATGCACTTGTGGCTACATAGTAAACTTCTCTGGACCAACAGAATTGAGTTTATTGGTGAAGGGAACTAACTTTTATATTAAAGCTTTGATTTTTGTTTCATTTTTTTTGTGTTAGCATTTTTGTACGTTTGGATAACTTGCTTTTATACACCCCAATATTAATACTGAGGAAAGCAGAAATTTGTAGGAGATACCAAGAATGATTTACCCACTTAATGCCAAACTAATGGTGCTACCCTGCTTTTAGCAGTGTAGGCAGATGTTTATCTGGATGCTAAGTATTATTTAATCACCTGGTTTGGTTTCTAAATTTAAAAAAAAATGCCAAAGAACTGGTATAGCTTTATACCAGAGATGTTGGGCTTCCTTTGTGCTTGCAGCATACCACACTAGACTGTAGTCTCCAGCGGGTTTTTCTATAAAGCATTGCATTTTCACAAAATGTTCTTTATTGTCAAAACAAGCGGTATGAAGTTTAGGCGTGCTCAAAAGTGAGACTCTGGAAACTTAATGTAATAACATAAAAAACATTCTGCTCTTTTACATCAGCAGTAAACAACTGTTTATACAGATGAAACGGGGTTTTTCATAGATTTCTTTTTAAAGCAAAATACATTTTGTGCTGCTTATTTATGTACATTCTTAAGAAACAGGTGATGCTTTAGAACAGTCTGAGGTTAGCAGTGGAATTGCTGAATACATTTGAGGTGTGCTGGTTCTTTGCATTGATTTTTCTAGTAGTAATGCTGATTTTCTGATAGGGTTAAGGAAAGTCTTCTCTTACGAGGGAGAGATATCAAGATACTATTTGATTGTCCTTCTGCTATGCAAATGAGCCACAAAATCATCTGGCACCTGCTTGTTTGGCAAATAGTGAGTGTGAGTGAACGGGTAGAAGTAAGAATTTGAGATTAAAACAGTTTTAAAGGACCACTTCCAAAGTTTATGGCGTTGTAATCCTAATGGCCTGTTGAGCAGAGAGAAGAGCTTGCTACCAACAGGATGTTAAAAATACTTCAGCGTTTCTTTATGAAACACCTTGGAGTGCTCATGGGTCTGGACGTGTCAAGGCAATGTAATTAGAAAAACTCTACCGAACCCTGGTAGCTGTAGCCTCACGTTAGCGACTGCAGGTGGTGATAAGAGTGTGCCCAGGGTGGTCCTGCTTTATAAATAACTGAGGAGTAAGGAAGGAAAGTAGAGTCTTCTAGCACGCTTGTATTTAAGAGGAGACTGCAGCCAGGTATGCAAAGGAAACAAACCCACCCGATCTGTTTTGTACAGAGAATGGAAACGTTGCCTGAAAATAACAGTCGCGGTGACTAGTGATAAGATGGAGTTGGAAAAGGAGAACAACTCAGGGACAACGGTTTGCCTGTTGAGCAGGCAACTGTCAGAACATTCATGGTGGCAGTACCTGCGTTGTTTGTTCAGGTTCTTGCACTGAGAAATGGGACAGACTTGGAGAATTTTTGCTCCAACTCCTCTCGGAGGTACACGGTGGGAAGCAGTGGGCACAAGCTGGGACATGGGGAAATTTGATTAGGTACAAGGAGAAAGAAAATATTTGAGGATGATCACTGCTGGTCGATGTTGCCAGAGAGAATATGAGTTCTCCATCCTTGGAGAGACTAAAACTTGACTGAGCAGTCTTGGTCTACTTGGCTGTGCTTTTGAGCAAGGTGTGGGACTAAATGTCTCTTCCGTCCTCAGTCAATGTTATGATTCAGTGCTTGACCTGTAGGAGAGCAACTTTTAATTAGATTTTCAGTAATGAAGTTCCTTGGGCAGCAAGGCTTTTCACTGTCATGTCCTGCTTCATGGCCTTTTGGGACCATGGGGTGGGTGTTCATGGCTCACCTCATCCTAGATGATGGCTGGTGGCAGGAGTGGTGTCTCCAGCAACTTTCTCTGGGGATCTCCTAATCTGGCAGTGGTCTGAAATATAGTGCTGGCTTCAGCTCTGAGCAACAAATAAATCAAACGCAACTGTTGAATCTACTTATGATTTCTTTTTAGGGATTCCTGAGCTGAGTCATGCAATTCATAGTCAGTGACCCAACTTGTAATTAAGAAAGATGATGGACTTGAACTTGTCCAAAACTAATTCATATTTAGCTCTCACTCTCCACAAATCATATGCATGATCAGCAGTATTTTATTGATTACACTCTTTCATATTAAAAATTGCTGGAGTATATAATCTTAATTTTGGCAAGGCTTTTAAAGGGTACTCAGGAACGCCACTGAAAGAGGAATTGATTTGTTGTCATTGGAACAGCCAGAGGCAAGAAAAACTCAAGCTGAGCATTTTCTAAAGGCATTGTACGCTGTGCTCCTGCATTACTGGAGATGCTGATTGTTGCAAAGAGGGGAAGAAGGAGGAGCAAACCATAAGCTTACCTTCTTCAGCCCGCAGGGCTCTTGCACTATACATCCATAGTTTGAGTATTTCCAGGAAATTGCTCAAGATACTTTGCTTTTTTTTTTTCATACAGTAGGTATGGTGTGCCTATGTGTTGCTTTTATTTGCTGTCCGTATGTTTATATACTTAGTTGATACATTTTATATAATATTTTATATGATCTCATATAAAATATTTTTATATGCTCTTTTAATATATATTCTGTATATTCAGACCTATCGTTTTAACATAGCGGTGTGGCATCATACTGATTTCTGTAAGAGGGAGCTATTTCATACAAACAGTTTCCAATTCATTGAATGGGACTGAGAAGAAGACCAAGCATGGAGAAGTCCCCATAGAGCAACTCTGTGCCTGTGAAGACTGTGCATGTTCTCCCTCGTCCCCATCACAGGTAGCAGAAATGTTGAGCTTCCCTTGAAGTGCTCTGGTTGCTGCAGGCCAGATAGTGGCTAATGCTGACCATGTTGTCGTCAAGAGATGAATGTTGGATTTATTTCCACATTAGTAGACTAACTGGAGCCATATATAATTGCCTTCTAAAAAAATCCGTCAGAAATTTGATGCATAGTAAATGTGAAAGTTGCAATATGGAATAAATTATCAAGTGGCTCAAGTTCCGTGTCTCTTTGAAGACTACAGGGGGGTAGAGGAAATTACACTTGTATTTTACACCTGCCAAATCAAATTATAGCAACAAATCTGTATAATTACAATTCAGAGACCATGATTTATTCTTGGAGTTAGGTAATTAGAAGCAGGACTACACATGAAGGTTCAAATTGGATTCTTAGAAAGAGTCCCTTGCATGAATATGACCTGTACAGAAATCAGTGTTTTCATCTCTTCTATTTTAAGAGTTTTGAATCATAATATAAAGTGACTCATCCATTATTTCCTCATCTCTTCATCAGTGAGACGCACAAGAAATTGTTCCTTTGATTGTTTCCCTGCAAATGTGAAATCTTTACGGTTTCTTCTCTTTTCAACAGACGCTCATAAATCCAATTAACATTAATGAGTCTCACATGCATGCATCAAGAGGGAAAAAAATGGACCTTTTGTCTTGTAAAGTATGTGTTTAACTGCAGAAAAAAATTAAGAAAAAGCTTTTGGTGAATTATGGGTTACAGAGTCAGTAGCTTCTATCTCATTTTCGCAGTAGCTAACACATTCCCCCGATTCCCTCTCCCCTGTCAAGGGTCCTTGTACGAGCTATAAATGCAGGATGAGCAGCGCTGTCGGTGAAGTGGAGAGGACTATTATTACCTCCAGTTCTAAGATTAATTACTAATAGGCCACATTTTCAACCAAATGGCAGGATTACAATAGGGTTAATGTGACTGTACTTCTGTCTCATGACATAACTCTATGGGAACAGAGTGAAAATAAGTAAAAAATATTAATATCCCAGTGACCTATAAAGAAGAAATACTTAAGTGTTCTTCTCCTTCAGAGGTTCTCCTGTCGTTCCTCTAAAGAATAGGAGTGGTGCTGCAGGAAGTCGGTGATGTTTTGTATTATTCAGCAGTATTTCTTGTTTATTTGTTGGGGACTCTTGGAGCAGCTGTGACTTTGCCAGTGACACAGGAGGTCTTGATCGAGCTCAATGCTCTTAGCAAAGGAATGGGGTCTTAGTAAATTAAATACTGACCTCTAGAAAAGCATCTGCTCCCGTTGCTGGCAAAGCAGTCTCAACACAGGGAATTTTGCTTCATTTAATTCATTGCCAATTAACACCAACTTCTGATTACTGGTTTAGGTATAGGGGTTGGGAAAGAAGACTTGAGAAAACACTCCTTTACATTTGGCAGCGGTGAAGCTCTGGGGGGGTGGGTGGCTCACAGTGGTGCCATAACAGACCACGATGAGCATGGGGTCCACCACAAGCTCCCCCACAGGCCCCCCCGCCACCCAAACCTGCCACGTGCCCCCAGTACACCTCCTCAGTCACAGCTGGCAGAAAGGCTCCAAGGGGCTTATCGCGGTATAAATATGCTGAAACCATATGGTCTATCAGAATCATATCATCACTTCAAAGGTTTAGAAATAGCATGTTTATTAGCTGTAATCACTCCAAAATTTTCATTTAAATGAATAGCCGTAAGTACTCAAGATAGTTACATTTCTATACAAATATTTTCACAGAATCACTGAATTGCCTAGATTGGAAAAGACCTTTAAGATCTTCGAGTCCAATCATTAACCTAACACTGACAAGTCCTTGACTAAACCATATCCCTAAGCACTACGTCTACACAACTCTTCAACACCTCCAGGGATGGAGACTTCACCACGGCCCTGGGCAACCCATTCCAATGCCTGGTAACCCTTTCAGTAAAGAAATTTTTCCTAATATCCAATCTAAACTTCCCTCGGCGCAACTTGAGGCCATTTCCTCTTGCCCTATTACTTGTTACTTGGTTGAACAGACTGACCTCCACCTCACTCCAACCTCCTTTCAGGTAGTTGTAGAGAGTGATAAGGTCTCCCCTGAGCCTCCTTTTCCCCAGGCTAAACAACCCCACATCCTTCAGCTGCTCCTCAGAAGGCATGTGCTCTAGACCCTTCACCAGTTTTGTTGCCCTTCTTTGGACATACTCTAGTACCTCGGTGTCCTTCTCGTGGTGAGGGACCCAAAGCTAAACACAGTACTCAAGATGTGGTCTCACCAGTGCCAAGTAGAGGGGTAAAATCACTTCCCTGGTCCTACTGGCCACATTATTCCTGATACAAGCCAGGATGCTGCTGGCCTTTTTGGCCACCAAGGCACAATGCTGGCTCAAACCGTTTTGTACAGTTTGGTTTGGAATAGAAGGCGTCATCGGTCCCACCCAAAAAAAGAGTGGTAAAAGGCTTTTGGAGTGACCCCTGTGTCCACAGCCATCTAGTAGGGTCATGGCTATACTTTCCTGGAGGTACAGATTATGACTCACTCCATCTAAGATGGTCTAATGTGCACGTCTGTATAGGATGCCCCATGCTTTAAAGTCACTGTCGTTGCACTTTTCTGTCAGGAAGCATTTGCTGATACTATGATTATTTTGCAGCCTTGTTTCCTCTGCGTTTCTTGAAATTAAGACCATTTTGTCCTGACTAATTACCATCCCTCCTCGATGCTTACATCGTTTAGATATTTGTAACTCTAAGAATCCTCATTACTTGCATCTTTTCCAAGCTTGGCACGCTTAGCTGTTTTCCTCTTTCTTCATACATCAGCTCCTCTAGTCGTGATTATGCTGTGGCTTTTTTCTTTTCTTTTTTTTGACTTGCTTCAGCGTTTCAACAGAAATCCATTAAAATGGTTCCCAGTAGTCCATATAAAACCTGAAATGGGAAGAATTCCATGGATGTTGCTAGTGGTTCCTTGATGTATAGCTACTCGGGGGTGGATTGTGCGGTCTGTATTTATAGTGGCATGTGTTTATTCTATACATAGTCTCCCTGGCATCACTGGGACCGCTCACTTCATCCTATTCTTATCGCTTCCCTAATTCCCTCCTCCACTCTTCAAATTCCTTGCCACAAATGCAGCATTTGGACACGGGTAGAGTTTTTAGTTTTCCGGTGTCTTTAGTCATGCTGTGACTTCTCTGTTGCCTTCGATGTTTCACATATCATTTTCAGCTTCTCACGAAGGTGCTTTGATAATCCCCCGTTATAACACTTGTAAGTTAGACTTGATTGTATTTTGTAAGAATAATGTGGTGCATGCCAAGAGTCGACAGATTTATTTCCTTCTGCACTATTAATTGGTTAAACTTGTATATGTAAGCATATATATTTGTTCTTTCCCTTGTGAAAGAAGAGAAATAAATATGAAGTATTTCTACGCAGAGACATAATGTTTATTTCTGACCTCTTTGTATTTTAGTCTTTGCCTTTTCCCCCCTCTGTGTGTTTGTTTAGGGTTTTTTTTTCCTCTCTCTGTGGAAAATCTACCTAGCTTGGTTAGCATTTGGCTGTTCCCCTGCTCTGTGCAAACCTCACCTCAGTGGGGATGTCCGTTTTCTGGTGCAGCTCTTTGACCTCCCAGTCCACTCTACTTAATGTGCTTTTTTGGGTTAGCGGAATGATCTGAATCCACTGAGGATGTCTTTTGAAAAGAACGTCGGATTTGCTCCTTTCACTTCAAATATTTGAAAATACCTTCGTTGTGTTGATCTTAGATCTCACCGTTGATTCTTATGGAGTTGTACAATTTAATTTTCTCAATTTTACCCTCCTGACTGGATTGGCATTCTTATCGCTGGCTGTCTACCACGACTTCAGGTTCTTCCATCATTTCTTCATAGACTGAATTTGTAAAACGACAGACATAAATTGAATGAAGTTGAGTTTTGCAGCAGACAAATACTAGTCACCAATACACCTAAGTTAATTTTTACTTGTAACGGAACATGAGAGCCATCAAGATGTGGGTTGATCTAATCTGAAGAAGCACGCTGCTTTTGGACCATCCATTTCCCGGTGATGCCGTAGACAGCCGGGCTGCAGAAATACCCGTTATTGTCCACTTTTCATAACAGGATTAGCTCTTGCACCTGTCTGTTGTCTTTCACCCTTCGTCACTGCAGGGGTGTACAGGACATAACTCGCAGAGATTTTGTGTTTTTTGAAGGACAACTGTGCTGTTTTTTTCTGTCCTCTCCTTCTTTGTGCTGGGGAGCGGGGGGTCTGTGGGACGGTGCTCAGCTGCCAGCTGGGGTGGCACGGCTCGAGTACCGAGCTTGGCAATAAAAGGAAGGAAAGAAACCATCATAAAACTTTCAAATACAATGCTGCTAACTTAATATGCCTGCTTAAAAGATGAAATAAAATCCTGGGATGCCAGGGTTGTCTGGTGAGCAACCATTTTCATGACAAAGCTGAGAAAATACCTGAAGAAAAGAAACAGCTTTAGTCGTTTCCTTGACATCACCCAACACTTACTTTTTTTTTTTTTTAAAGCCATACAGTAAACTTTGGTATTTTATGTGTATTGCTGCCTTTTCCTACTCCCATTTCACTTCTTTTATACCCATCATTTGGAGGGCCAGGGGTTACCTGCGCCTACACTATTTGTAATTGAAAAGATGATTTGCTAAATGCAATTCTCTGTGATAGTCTCTGTCCTTTTTCGTGTCTGTCTGTCCCGTGCTCCTGCTTTTCTTTCCTGTCTAATGTGCTTTCTTGCATGTTTTTCCTTTCTGCCTAAACCTCCCTAATGCTGCTTGGTTTTCTTTGTATTTTTTGAGCTTTTTTCCCATTTCATATCCCAGATCTTGGCAAGTTAGTTCTCAAAACCAGATGCCTTTTTAGAACTAGTTTAACTGCCTTTGGTCAATCAGAACATGAGAATTCAAGCTCTGAGCTTTTGTTTTCAGTTTTGGGGTTTTTTTCTGGTTAGAAGTAAAGAAGCATTTTTGATTATGTTTTAAGAAGAAGGTCTCTAATACAGTCTTAACTGCTTTGCTCATTCCTTTCTTAGATCAGGTACAGACTTCATGGTATCGTTGCAGCTGGCATTTAGTTGACTGAGAAAACACGTCGATTTTTGTATTTTGTAAGTTAGAGAATGATATAGCTGGTCTTATGCTACTCTATTTTGCTGCTTTTAATACTCCACATTTGTTCTTCTGAGCAGTTACAAGCAAGTAAAATCCTCATAAAGTCTGATTAGACAGAACTCAGAGGTTGGTGTTCCTACATGAGCACATGGTTATTACTATTCTTTCTTTTGATAAAAGCCAACTAGGACACCAGGGTGAGTGTGTGTGTGCACATATAAAATGTGTTTTCACGGCCACCGTTCATTTTATAATGTGGACAGCACGATGAAGGCTGTGTTCAAGTAGATTGGAGTAAGCAGGATGTGATCACACAAAAATGAAGAGATCTTTTGTAAAATTTTCTTGCAATAATGTTTTTTGGCTTTCTTGGACAAGGAGACAATAGCAAAACTGAAGTGTGTCGTTTTAGACTGTCCTTCATCGTGATGCAGCTGTCTTGGCTTCAAAAAAGCCACGTAATGACACATTCAGTGAGGGGGTCACATCTTCAAAAATATGTAGTGCCACTTGAAGCCTGAAAAAGCAACTGTCTGAAATAGTTAAGGACCAGTATCTTTCAAGGAAGAGCTGAGCGAATCTTAGGCAATAACGTTACTATCTTTTAATGTTACAATCGCTCAACTGATAAGGAAAACATCTCTTGATTATTTTAATACTTAGATCTCCTTACTACCTGGAAATACAGCTTGTATGGAAATATATTGTTTAAAGGAGTCAGATATCAGAAGAGAACTGGCTTCCTTACACTGTATTAAGCATAATACGTAATAAGAATAATAGTAAAGATGTTCCAATTGCTTGGCAGGCAGGGATCGTGAGCCGTTCTAGCACTTGAGCGTAGCACTCCCGACTCTCCTCTCGTGAACAAAAAGCGATGGTTTTGGGAAGGTTCCTGCTTGAGTAGTGTACGTTTTGCTTGCCTAAGCTGTATTAAATGCTAGTTCTCACTGTTATGTTTAATTTCCTAATGTTTGTGTGTTTCTTTTAAAGTTGCCTGCATTTCAGAGGAAAATTAAGTTAATCCCACGGTAGATTAATATGTGCACCCAATCCTCTGAACTGCCAAGCTTTTGTTGTTAAGTCTTGGAAACATTTGTTTGTCATTGGACTTCTGAAGATTTCTGTGTTGAGACTATAGAATCATAAAATCATTCAGGTTGGCAAAGACCTCTAGGACCATCTAGTCCAACCTTCTTTGAACATCCCCCTAACCCCTAGACCGTGTCTCGAAGACGTGTACCAGTGGTTCCCATCTCATTCTTCCTGAAGCAAAGCATCTATCTCACCCATTTTCACTGTGACAACGTTACAAGTTGTCAGTAAGTGACAGCTTTGAAAATAGGGTCATTTCTGGCTTTTCCACTAATAAAATACACCATAAATGAGATATCTTGTATGTTCTACTTTAACTGGGCGGTGGTGACTGAATCACGTTTATTCTGATTTTAGTATTTAATATATGCGTGCCTTTGGATACTTTCTGTGCATCTGACTTGTTGAATAGCCTGAAGAGTGCTTAAATTTCTACCTGTCTCCACATGGCCTTCCCTGATCCATGCCAATGAGTGGGAATTACAAGTGAGCTACTTATGTCTCCTATAGCAATAATTGGAGAATGTTTAAGTCAATCATGGGGACGTAGGAATGATTGCATTAGCTAGGCTTAGAAATGTTACTCTGTGTTATCTGAGCATGCTTTTAGCCTGAGGAATGATGAGTAAATCAATTCAGCTTAGCTTTCTTTCCTCCTAGGCCAAGCTAATTTGAATCACTTTACAGTGCTTATGGTTAAGGGCAGGAATGAGGACAGCTGACGGATACAACCTTGTGAGAAGCTGGGATTGCCTGGTTGAGCTGTAGGAGCTGCACTGAGGTGGCTTAAGTTCTGTAAAATGATTTTTGCTGGTGCCTGCATTATAATTCATTCTAGAGAGATACTGTATTTGTGAAGTGAATCACCTTCCTCCCTTTACCATGCGCTGGTGTGATTTGTGTGGTGGTGCTGGGACAGGTGAACTCGATTCCTTTTGGAGAAAATGAAACGCCTCTCTGTGAGTCTGCCAGAACATATGTTAAGCCATCAAAAAGGGTCCAAATTGATGACCGGCCTTTGAATAGCTTTGAATCTGGTTTGAAGTCAAGTTGCAGATCTGCTTGTGGTACAGGTTTATTTACACTAGGTGCATCAATCCAGAGATCCATCCGCTTGTGCAATTCCTGTAGAATGTAGACTTGACCACATGTCTACATATAATGTAGAGCGAGGTATTACTCTGTAACAAGGAAGTGCAATTAGATTTTATAATTGTACTGTTTTATTTGCAGCGTGTGAGGTGATAAAGCAAGACAAGAATAAAATATTTCATATTTTTGCATTACGTGCTTGCGTGCAAACATTCCCTCTTGCATAGATGCACACCAGCTTTTTTCCCCACGTGGTTGTCAACGTCTGTTTGACCGAGAAAGGAGGTGCAAAGGAAGATGTAGAGCAAAAGCATCAAAACCCCCATGCGTGCGGTGGATGGACTTGAAGGCATTTCCTTCCTGCTAGCTCTGATCCACTCCAGTGGACTGAAAGGCCATTAGCAGGTGGAATGCGTTAGATGAGTCCTGGAGTACATCTTCCAATTCCACTTGTGTGCTCCAGGACTTCTCCAGGTGTGAATCAAAACTCAGTAAATGAGAACAGTTGGGATGTCCTGAGGCACAAGCTTTGGGAACTGAAGTACTAATGCACACACATCTGTTCAAGTGCTCACTTCTGCCAAACAACATTTGCTAGGAGCAGGTTTGTTTTTTTCAGGTGAGGGATAAAAGTATGGGAGAGGTTGATGCTATGTTTCTGGAAGTCCAGAATGTTTTTATGAAGTTAATTTTTATTTGTTATTGAGTTTTCTTTTTCTCCAGCAGAATATTTGCATGTCCTTTGAAATGTATTTGTCTGCTTATCATTAAAATCAGTGAGGATATCATTTAAGTAAACACCCAAGAGCTAAGCTTGCAAGAAAAGTTCAAGCTCCTCCTGAGTGTTTGGAGGTGGAATCAGGGCTGTGTTCGTCTGTCCATGTTCCCTTTAGATTGTTTATTTCTGGCTTCGTTAGGAGTAATAGCATCAGTAGGAGGAACTATACTTTTGGTATCTCCTGCATTCTCCAATGTTTCCCTCAATGATTGCATCTTTAAGTAGTTCATCCTTTCTATTCCACTTTGTGGAGCTAAGTTCACAAAACTCATGATTCTTGCACTGCGTACGTTTAATTCCTAATCTCTTTCAGTTTAGGATTGTATGAACCAGGCCAGAAAAGCAAGGAACAGTATTTGGAAACATCACTTAAAGATGGTTAAAACCTTTAATACTTTTTCATCCAACATTAGGCAGAATTTGTTGTAGACGTGCAGTAATTAAAGTCCAATCAAGTGCTGTGCTTTCATATACAGAAGAGTAGGTTAGCAGAGGTGCCCTCTTGCATTTCTTTAGCAGTTGTTCCAGACTCACTGTGTCAAAACAACTTCGTGCTTCTGTTCATCCTTCTCTAATCACCTCGCTTAGATCCAGGCACCCAAAAGAGCATGGGGAAAAGCTGACTTAGCCTGATGATTTTTCTTTTTAAGTAAAAAAAATGGAGACAGTTCTGCGCTATCTCTTGGGATGGGGATTCTGGTGGACAGCTCAGCATGTCTGAGAGGTTTGTTTGCCCGTGCTCTGTCGTGTGCTGGGTATATGACACTCCTATGCAGTGGGCACGGTCAAGACTTCTCTTGTCTGCGGAGCTCCTGATGTGACCGAAGCAGTGTGTTGCCTCTCGGTCATACATTCTTGTGTCTAAGAGTCTTCTTCTCACTTTGAAAACCTGAACGGCAAAGGTTTCTCATCAAAGTTGGTGGCAAAGTGCCTGTTGAGTTGAATGTCAGAGTTCCTTTCTCATAGCGCTGACAGTTGGTGTGAGACTTTTTTCCCCCCGATTATGTAAAATATGTGCAAATGTTTGCAATAGTTGATTAAATGTGTACTGCATGAACTTTCTGTACATTATTGCTCACTATTGCTGCAGCAAAATGCCGAGATGTGTGTAAAAGGCTACAATAATTGTTAGAATATTCATGTTTTCGTGCATTAAGAGATTTATATTTGTGAAATTAAGGGAGACTGATGTCTCCGTAGACTCCTACCTTTTTCAAAGGAAAACAGTTAAGTGTTTTGGGTATAGGATTATTTTGCAGAGTGCAGTTTTCCTATGGAATGAGCTACAGGCGGGTCACTTGTATATATTTTAAATTACAAGGTAGCTAGGTTGGCAGTGATGCATTTTCCTGTTGTTACTGATGTATAACCTGAGCTGACAGCTCCCCTAACAACTGGACATAATAGCCCTAAATGGGGTGAGTGCTACCTGCCTGCGCTGGGTCCTTCTGCTCAGCTGGCATTTTGCCCACTTAGAAATTGCTCAATAAAAATTGAATAAAATATACGGGCACATAGTGATCTTTTTAAAACCCCTACCAACTACCTGCCTTATTTTACCTCCAACATTTACAGTTGTTCGTTGACTCAGTAATGCTCTCTGTATAGTTAAAGTCAGGGGAAGAACAATTGGACTTTTCTCAGTGGTAAAGGAGTGTGATCAAGTTAATTTTTGAACAGATGTGTAAGGTAGAAGAATAATATGCAAATTTTGATCTGAACTTGAAGTTTAATAGTGGCATAGCTAGAAACGGTCATTTACAAAGCAATAACGTAGGTAGAGGGGAGAAAGATACTGAGTTTTGAGAATGTCATGAGCTGTAATTGCAGATCTTGCTCATTCCTCAAAAAACCAAGATGAAACCAAACTGTTAATTCCTTTTGCTTCAGTAAATGGGGTGTAAATACACATTTCCAGTGGAAAACCATGGGTAATGCTGTATATTTCAGAATATTTTGGTAAAAGTGCGACTACTCATGCCATTTTCTGCCACTTGGGATAGATGTGCTGAAAACATGAGGTTTGGGTTTGGGGTTTTTGGTTAAGCATCGGTTTTCTTTCCCTTTTTCTAGTTGTATTTTTTGATGGAAAAAGACTTGTGACTGGACTCGCTTTTGCCAGGTACATCCGAACAAGATTAGTTGGCTCTTAGTCAAAGAGAGCATAAGGACAAGAGCAGTTGAGCACAGCTGGGTACGGGAGCAGGGAGCCAAAGCCTGGAAATAGCCATTAGCCACGTCCTGGCAGGCAGGAGCCTGCATCAGATGCCTCCCGGGCAGGGCGGGAGGGTGCTGCAGCATCTTTGTTGCATGACATTGGAGAAACCTTCAGCCAATTTAATGTTCTTTGCCAAAAAGTGGTTTATTAAAAGTAGGGTATTTTTTTTTCTGTACTTTAAGGTTGCACTTTCTTGCGATTCAGCTGGAAAACTCCTGTGATTGAAATGAAGGAACTTTAGTCTGTATCCTGAATACATCTGTTTGATATTTAGTTTGAAACAAAAAAAAAAAAGCAGAGGGGCAGTGGTAGAGGAGATAATTAGAGGAAAACTAATTAAGTTTGTCGCTTTGTATTTTATTATGATCTTACTTTGGAAAAAATGTATAATAAATACTCTTCCCTGTTGCCCTCTTCTTTTTTGCTCCCCTCTATTTAATTTCAAAGTTGCAGGTATTTTATGAAAGGAGATTTTTAATTATTATTTTTTAAATATTTTGAGATAATTGTGAATATTCATCTTTTCTTCCAATTGACTGGACTCTAATCTTCTTGAACACAGGTTCAGATTCGGGCATACAGATATATGAAAGGCGCAGGATATATTTAAGCGACAGACCCCAGCTTAATTTTCTTTGCATCTCCCTCTCCTACAAATTTCTAGTCTCTTTTAAATACCAGGAATTTATTTGAGAGAATGGGAATTCTCTACTCTCTTTGAGTACCTGATGTACTCAAAAACTTGAAAACAGATGCTTTTGTTTTACATTCCCGTCTTTTATTACTAAGTAATTAACGCATAGACACTTCCTGTATCTTCATATGAAGGTTTTTGTAGAGAATCACTAACAATTCTGGTTGGACTGCATATGTAGACTTTTTTATTTGAGTGTTGGCCTGCCTCCTCGATTGCAGTTTCTTTGGAGAACAGAGGGGATGAATTCTGGATGGGATGATAGGCATTTGCAGCTGCCTGGTAGCATATGCAGGTTCAGCATCCGTAAACACGTGTGAACATAACCTTGGTTGTCCACTTTGGATGGGATCTGCGGTGCTGTCCTTGTGTTACAGAGTACGCAAGAGAATCAAGTAGAGGATTGATTTCTGAGAGGCAGAGGAGGGTTGGAAATATGAGCTTTGTCCTTGAGGGCTCTTGTCCTCGTGAACTGTAGATCATCTTCATCTGTACTATGGCCAACAATCCAATGTGATGAAATCATAAGAGATGTGGATTTTTCTGGGAGGTGGGAAAGATTTTTTTGTGTTGGAGATCCATAATTACTGTGATTTTATGTTCATAACTCATAACTGAGTCTGCCACACCAGTTTGACAAGAGTGTGGAGAAGCCAGGAAAGAGCTGGCTGTGACCTGGCTAAGGACAAGTATAGTCAGAGCACCTGAAGGAAGAAGGACAGTAAAGGTCTGGCAGTAGGTTTAGCCAGAGGGATGCTTTCCCAGGAGAGAGAACCATGCCTGAGAAATTACTTCATTCCTGTGACTGATGAAGGCGTTTTGGACTTTGCTTTAGACCCACGTTCTCTTTTCCTCTCTAGTGTTTATTTGTTCCCCTGAACTTTCTACTTTTAATATTTTTTTTCTTCTGTTGTGTAAGTCCACATTGCCCAAATCCTTGATTTGACGGGATGGGTGGGGATGTAAAGCTGGCTTGACAAACCTAAGGTAAAATTCAAGAACGGTTGAATTGGGAAATAAAAGAATTGTATGTTCGGGTAGTTCTTTTTCATTCCCAGTACAGGGGACATCTGACATGTAACAATCTTCAGTAAGCGAACTATGTCCTATTGCTTATGTAGAGATTTAAAGGAAAACCCAGAAGAGTGAAGGAGTATGAGAAAAGTATGAAGCAGGATCAGTTTTCTTTGTAATCCAGATATTTAGGTCTGTTAAAACATCCACCACACTGGGGCAGCAGTTAGCAAGCACAGGTTGTCTGAGCTCCAGTCTCATGTCACGGGTGTTACGTGGTTGGCATTCTCGAGGAGATGAGTAGATGCTTTTGATTGCCTTTGTCTAGTTTCTTTTGAGACAAACTCAGTTGTATCAGTAAAAGGCTTAGGTGAAGTATTCTGCACATGTGCTTTCTGGCTTAAACGTGAAAACCCAGGCTGGTGAGCACACTGCCTGGGATTTGCTCGTGAATTGAGAGAGTTCGTTATGTACCTACTGACTTATTCAGGCTTTAAAGTAGTTGTTTGTTATCCTCTGAAGATCTAAGGAGTTAATTTAAAATATTGTGTGACATTACGGTGACTATTTTGTTATAATGTGTGATAACGCCTTTTGGAGACTTCATGGTTTTTCCCTGGTTTTCTCAGCAAATAGATTCGTTTATGTGGAAGTAAATAAGTCTGATAAAGGAGTGAAAATGAGTAAGAATCTGAAAATTCATGTGTAAAGTTAAGTATACTTGGAGTGTGTGAAGAAGGAATATCGGAACTTTTTGAGTGATAGAACTCTGTTGAATCTACTGATAACCAGGGGAAAAATAACTTAGTCCTGTTTTCCCACTTGAGAAAGGCAGCACTACACATGCTGTCTGGGGTCCTGGTTTTGGTACGCGTGGACGTTCTTCTGATGTGCCTGGTGGTGCACATCAGACCTCCAGTGGTGACTTCTGGCCCAGGCCCATCGTGTTGAGAAGACAGACAATTTCATACTTCCAGAGAGAACGTTTTCATTTTTGTACATACGTGTTGTGTCTGTGGCAAGGAGCCAGTAAAAAGCCTGACCTAGTAGAACTGAAGCATCTGGCTATAATGTTATTGATTAAAATGTGGTGCAAACATGCAAAAAATGTAGTAATACAGACCAACTAATTAATCTCTGCATGTCTTGGTAAGAGGCCCAACTTATTTGTAACAAATCTTGGATTGTTTTCAAGATGGAAGTTCTTTTGAACTGTCAGTTTTTACGTATGTCTGGCAACAGCTATGTATTAGATTGGCATATTAAATAGGTTTTAGTCTCAAAGTTTTGAGAATGTTTTAGCAGACTTTGTGCTGAAGATGGAATGATGGCTATATTGAAGTCAATAAAAAATACGTATGTACACACACATTTGTTGGGGTTAGTATTTTGTCTAAAAGCATGTAACATAATTGGTTACTAGTGGGTGATGCCATTATTTCTATTAAAATTATTTAAATATTGTATTATTCCATAAGTGACGGATGAAAAACTTGTCATGAGTAGGGCTGAGTTATCCATTCCTGTTTTGGTTTTTCTTCCTGAAGTAATTACAGCGAGATTTTGAACATGCTTTTTCAGTCCAGTGGCTGTGTACGTTGACCATTGATTATCATTATTCTGTATGTGCTCCATATGTGCTTGTGCGTACATAAAATACACAGAGGTGTATATGTACGCACATGTCTGGCTTTGAAAGATGTGCAGATTTCCCGCTCAAATTTTAACACGATTTTATTTATTCTTCCTCCTAAATGTAACTTTTTTTGCCGATGAGAAAAAATCAGAAAAATATCTGATTATATGACATTTTAATCTTTAACTTTATCCCACTTTAAGTCTTAAGCAGTGACCTACAGACTGTCTGACGAACTACCAACAAGGTGTAGAAATAGTGTGTGTACTGCAGTTCTTTTTTTGGGGTTTTATATATTGGAAGTGAGGTTGTGTGTGAAGGGTCTGGGGTTAATGCACTTTTCAGGATGCAGTAGTTTAAAGGAGGGAGTGGTAGAGATAAGCGAGGAAAGGATGAAGAGGTGCATGCATGGTTCAGTGTTATTTTTAAAGCTACTGACTCGTTAAAAAGTCTTTTTGAGACTTTAAAAAATCTTTTGTTTCCCTAATCTGCCAATTAATTGTTTTCACTGTTTGCATGGAGATGTACCAGCAGTAGGTGGAAAGTGTCAAATAATGAGTGTGTCCTTGCTGAAATAAGTTTACAGGCTGGTTTTCTTGAGTACGGCTCTGGCCAAAGCCTTCTACCCAGCTCCTGTTGCACACCCTCACCAAGAGCTCCAGACCTGGGAGAACATGTAGAAACTTGAGATGTGCAGGGGGATCTTTCAAAGTCCAACTGTTTCTAAGATCAAAACAAAGGCTACTATTTAAACCGGTAAAAGAATATTCTTACTGGATATCCTCCCATTCATGCATTTTTGCTCCTGCTTTTAGGAGGCAGTATCTTTCATATGCTCTCTCTCTCTCATGCATTCGCTCTCACATAGCATTTAATTTCTCTGGCATTCCTGACATGAACGTATTGTGCTTCAAGGCTCTTTAGCTGGTAGAAGCTCAACAGAAAGTTTTGTGGTAGCCTTGTTTGTGTTTGTCCTTGAGAAACATTGGCTGCTGAGACCTAGATTTTAGTCCTTCACCTGCATGAAGTAGTATTTTACTCTGAGGACTTCCGTCGCAATTAGTGGGACATCTTCAGGAAAAAGAAATGGCCAAGACTGCCAGAATAGTAGGTAGCATCTCCCCGAGATATTTCTGTTCCCAGTTTGCTGGGAGTTGCAGAAGTTGAAGAAGTTTCTCAAGTCTTCTGACCAGAATCCCTCCTTTCTTTGAGAGAAGGAGGCAAGATACCTGTGGAAAAATGGATCTGCTCTTGAAGATGCCTCTTTGCTCAGGGGAGAGTCTTTGAAATATGTAGCTTCACTGTTACTCCTTAGTTCTACTTCTTGAGTTTGTTACTTTTGTTGCTAATAAAAAGGAGGAGAAGAAAAAATTCATCTGAATTTTTTTTGAAAACACATAGGAGAATTTTTAAATATTTTCTGTGTGCCAGTGACAATACACAAAAGTGTGGTTTTGTTATTCTGTTTATAATGGATATTTAAAATAAAGATGGGAGTTTTCAGCTCTGGAATTTTATAGCTGGTATTTGGAAGCATCAAGTGACTGTGGTTTTGAGTGAGATTATTCTATTTTTCAGAGGGAACAGTAAATGTTACCTTTTGAGGGAGTTGAGCAGGCCTGCAAGGGCTGATCTTATCAATAGTGCCCATGGTTAAATGTCTGACGGGTATCCAAGGTGCTTTGTGTGCGTGGAGGGGTCTGATGGAACAGAAACATGTGTTTCCACTTCCATTTCAGTTCTGCTTTTTTCTTTCATGCTAGTTTTTCCTATTAAGCTACCAGTGAAATGGACGGAAGGTACTTAAATACGGGCCTTGCAGTCTGGAGGAAGGAGGAGGGAGAACAGACGCCCTAAAACTTCCCAGGGGCAGGATTTCAAGTTGCAGTTGCAGTCTCATAGATTGACCTCTGAGCAATTCAAAACCAATCTCAAAACAGCTATCCACAATTTCCAAACATCTTCCAGTCTGCCTCATGGAGGAGCAGGTGGTTCAACATCATTGCTCTCCGGGAAAAGATGCCCACTCAATCCTCGTTTGTGTCACTGCTAATTACTGGCGACCCTCGCAGCCTGTTGAAGCCGCTCAGCACATTGAGGATGCTTCTTAGAGCAGCGAGTTGATGTGAGCACTTCTTTAACGGGGAGGTTATCTTATTTAATGCCGTTATGTTTCATTAAAAGACTTCAGATAATCTGAAATGCAGAAATATGCTCCATTAGGTAAATGGTGAGTTTGTGACCTTCATGTCACTCGGTTCTCTAGTCCTATTTTTTCCAGCCTTGTTAGTAGTCTTGCAGGGCTGTATGCCTCTGAATCTCAATTGCGGTCGAAAATTTTCATGTTAATAAACTGAGCTTGTGGATAAGTGAGGACAAATATTAGGACTTGGGAAGTATTCTCTTATTTTGAGTTTAGATGTAGTAGTGTTATTACGATGAGTTTTGCCCAGGGCAAAATTATTACTCTTCTTTCCAACTTCCAAAATATTTGGATTCAGAAGTGTAAGTATATGGATGGTCTCTCGTTTATTGTAATTTATTAATTTTTAAGAAAGTGTCTTCTGCTTTACTGACTGTCTTTAAAACGCATTGTGTGATGCAAACTTCAGGTAGTTTGAATATGTACCTAGTTTTATTTAAATAACAAATGCTATGGTCTGTTTACTGGTGTAAATACCGATCTGGTACCTCAGCAGACGTTGGCAGCAGTAAAAGCGATAAACGGCGCTCCAGAGATGCCTTGTGGCGTGCTCATGTTATAGAGGTGCCTCCTTGGTCATGGTTGTTGAAGAAGCTGCCTTGATCTGGTCGCCTACGTGTCAGCAAATGGGTGCTATACGTGGATGCGACTCAGCTGGGCTGAAACCCGTGGAGAATAAATATTGCTTCCGAGAGCAGGGAGTTTTCTGAGGCCTATGAATTGTGACAGTATTCTGTTTAGCTGATAAATTGCAGTGTAGCAGGAAGGATGCTACAATGAGTATTGATTTCTTTTGTGCATAGAACTCATTTTGCTCCAGCTTGTGAATTGCCTTCATGAGCTGACAATCCATTAAGGATCACTTTGTGTGTCTCTTCCTTCATTATTGCTTCTTTTACTGCTTTCTGCTTTACTGCTTTTAAAATACATTGTCAAGGCGAAAATAAAATAGGTAAAGGAGAAACTCTAATAGGAGCAAAGCAATTTGGCTCTTGGTAAATTACTTTATTGCAAAAAATATTGTACTGGGAGGCTATCTACAAAGACAATTTCAAGGAGCTAAACATACTATATTAAAATTATTTTATAGTAGGGTAACTGACCTAATGATTGTAATTTTGTGTCATGAAATGCACCTTTTATTGTCAGATTATTTTTTTTTTTTTGAAGTCTGAAGACCTAAAATTCCAGTTTTATGTGGACATAGTTTATTGTCCATTCTGCACGGCCAGTCGGTGCCTCATATTCTGGATATGTGCCAATAATACCTTCACAGATGCAATGCTTGGCTTTGTCCATTGTAAAAAGGGTTGGAATTAAACATTTCTAGATAAAACTAACAAATTAAGAGGACCACTGTGCTCCGTTATGGAAGAAAGTGTATTATTTTTGTCACCAAGAAATTTTTTTAAACTTGTAATAACTTCCCATGTGTCTTTGTTTTGTATCCTTTTCATGTCATTTGGTTTGGTTTTAGGCAAGTCTGATCCACCCACAAGTCTCCTTCTGTTACCAACCTCTTAATCTCAAGGATGGATCTTGACTTTGTGATGATTTGTGATCCAGTGGCGGAGAGCTCTACTGGAGAGCTGGACTGCATTTTTGGGAAACAGATGTTGCTCTTCAAAGCTGCTTTAAAAAACACAACTCAAATGTCCCGTGGCACTGGCTATTAAAATTTAGTTGAATGCAGTTAGTCACATAATGAGGGTGGCTTTAGCATTGGGGGATTTAATTTTTTTTTTCCTCCCACTTGGATGTTTATGTAAAGATCTGATTCATCCGACTCCTGTAGCTTCTGGCAGGTCCTGAGTTCTCCTGCCAGGAACCTCAGCCTCAGTTCTTGCCAGGAGTTCTGCAGTAGACAATGACTTCATGAATCGCATCTGCTGGCTCTCCTGGTGCAGCAATGCTTATCTATCTCTACCCAAGAGTGACTCTAAATACTTCAACTTGCTTTGTACAAGTGGTTGGCCAGGCTCTTGATACTTGCTTTTTTCCCCTCCATCTCTTCTTCCTGATGCTTACGATTTTAGCATTGGTTGACCTATAGTATTATCTTCCCATGCTTATTTTCCATTTCCTGAGGAATAATGTTCTAGCTGCTCTTTATTTTAAAAAATAATAATAATCGAGGTCATTGAACACATGTTGGAAACTTAACTGTTTCTTGGTTTGCTTGGAAGACCATGGCAAGGGTACATAAGTAAAATGAAGGTCTGTCTTCTTTGTAGTGTACCCTGGGGTGCACTATGTACCTTCAGCCCATCCCGAGAGGATGAATCGGGTAAGGCTGGTCTGTGCCAAGGTGAGATTTTCTGCAA
Source organism: Eurystomus gularis (assembly GCA_013400335.1). Lineage (NCBI taxonomy): Eukaryota > Metazoa > Chordata > Aves > Coraciiformes > Coraciidae > Eurystomus > Eurystomus gularis. The sequence continues at coordinate 276,584 of VZZY01005951.1, forward strand.
CAGACTTAAATCTGTCATAGAATCGTTTAGGTTGGAAAAGACCTCTAGGATCATCAAGTCCAACCTTGGTCCAACATCTCCCTGACCTCTAGACCATGTCTCGAAGCGCCACATCTACCTTTGCAGTATGTCAGATTGATTAATTTAGGAGTATTCATAGCATAGAGATGAATAAAATTGGTAACCCCTCCCCAAACATGCCAAACTAGGAAAATTTTTGTTTGATTATTTAGTTTCATTGCAATCAATTTCCCAACTTCTTTCCTAAACTCTCTTTGTTGTAAGCCATGCTAGCCTCCTGATAGGATTCAACATTCTAACTACTGAACTATGGAAGTGGCTCTAACTATATCCATGTGGATCCTTTGAAAATATAATGTATTTTGAAAAAATACATAGAAGAAATCTCAGAGCTGGGATACTCTGTATAAACTTGGCAACATTTTTTTTTTTCTATATTTAGATTGACTTGACTTCATTGCCTTGGATTTCAGGGTTTTTTTCTGTAATAACACTTTTTTTTTTGTCCTCCTCTTTTTTCCCCCTCTAATGGGGAGTACTTTTATTTGGTCTGGGATTTTTCTTTTTTGTGGGAAGTTTGGCTTTTATTGGTGTGTCCTACAGCATTCACTTTTTAAATTTATTTAGGGTCAAATCCTTGGCCATGTACATGGAGCATCAGGAGACACAGAAATATGAGGTTTGTGTTCTTTCTGCATACTATTGCGTGTCAGGGGGACTTGGAGGCATCTGCTCCATGCTCTGGTCCTATGAGAGCAGGAAACAGGCATCTTATTAATTTATTCTTACATTTTATGGTGGTCACTCAAAGCAGTCAGATGGGGAGCTGGGATGAACGTGGTCTTGTAATTCACTTGAAATCCTCTCAAGACTTCTGTGAAGGACGGTATGAAGCAGCTGCCCATTCTCTCTCTGTCCCTGTCTTCATCTTCCCTCAGCCCTAAAACCCTCTCGTTCTTTTTGACCCTAACATGTTGGGTGGTGGGGACCAAACTGTGGTCAATTTTGTACTGTTGTCTTTACGAGCACAGAGCTTTTGAGTCGGTTTTCACCTTTCTTTTTCTGCTGGTGTGTGTTAAACATAATAGTTTGTACTGTGTAAGTATACGCGTATCTTTTGCAAGATCTCAGCAATGAATTGTTTGGCGTGGCTTTGGGGAACTGGACCATCTCAATACTCATACTGGAGGCTTTACTGCATGAACCAAAAGAAATGTGAAATCCCAGGATTCCTGCTAAAGGCATTCATCTGCCATGAGTAGATTGAAAGACTGAGTTTCGGTTTAAAGCATGGGGTGAGGTAGTTTGAATTTTATGCACATAGTACACAAGTTTTTAAAATAATAATAATAAAAAGATAAGAACTGTAAGCACAACATATGAATACAAAAACTCTCCAGTAAGCATAACACACACACACACGAAACATCCATGTAGGAGCATCCTTTGCGAAATGCTCAGGAAAACTTGGCAGCCCAGCCCAGTTTTACCGAGATACTTGATAATAAGAAAAGCAGTAGTCTGGTGTTTCTTCACAAAGCACAAAAGCATTCTCAGTACAACAGCAAGCTGAACCTTGTGAGGCTTTCCTGTGGGCTCTTACAAGCCAAAAGTTGGTGGAGCAGCGGTGAAAGGAATGGGGGACGTGTCTTTTATTTCAAATGAAAAATGGTTTTATCTTTTGTTTGTATGGTTTTTCTTACTGTATCATTTGTCACACACTAAAGATCTACCTGCTCATTTTCCACTTGGACTCGTGTGCTGGGTACTAATGTTTCTTTCTCTGCTTATGGCAGAAATAATCTTAATATTCAAAACATTAGTATGGGATCAATTTAGTTCAGCAGTACTTTCGGGATTCCCTTCATCCCAACATTATTGATTTTTAGACCAGTGCCCCAGTAAATATTGCCTTATTTTCATAAATTCGGTGATGGTTTATGACTTAGACAATTCAAGCTGGTAACTCCTGCTACTCTTGTCAGTTCTTGTGCATCCACAACACATTAGTTTAATAGTTTCTCTTTAAGATAATCTAAAAAAATTGTCTTCAGGAGAGTTTTTTCCCCGAAGTGGTTCATACCTCAATTTCTGCTGTTGCCAGCTATAAGTCTTCAAGGACTATGCAAAGAGAACAAATTAATAATGAAGCATCTGGTGATATATTATTTTCTTACAGACATTAAAGCTCCTGTAAGTTTTGGAATGGCCGCTTTTATTTTTAATATCACTTTGGCTAAAGAAAAATCCCTGCTGAAAGATAAACGGAAATAGTTTTAGTACAACGCTTGGGTCTGCGTTTACTTTCTATTTATTGGAAATATTTCTGAATGTTAGGTAGTCCTTACAGGCTCTTTTTAAGCTGGGGAAGACTTTGATAGTTGACGGTGCCGATGAGTTGAACGTGCAAAACTACCGTGTGTGGTATTTTGTGATAACTGTGAAAAGAGTTAGGAGAGAGATCTCCACATGACAGTTTGTTCTGTACGAGATTAAACCAGGTGAGCCAGTGAACGTGTCTCCTTGGGTGAATGTGGTTCTTGGCCGAGACAGAAGGATGCCCAGGGTTGGAGGAAGAAGACAAATACCTGAAGCTTGTGTACGCTGTGTCCTGACACATTGGAGTAAAAACTCTTTAAATCTTTCTTGTGAACTTTTGATCCATTAAATTTAAGTATTTGTGAAGTATGGAGTTAACAAGTCGTATGATGTTTCAGGTGTGTTTAGCCAATGTGAGTAAATACAAATCATTCACATATATCTTTTTAAAATTCATTAGATTGATTGGAATTGAATTAATTTTAATTTTGTTTGCCTTGAATTCTGTTCTGGTTTGGGTTTTTTTGATAGTAATAAGCTGATTGCCTTCATTCTTTTTTTTATACACCAGTAATTTAAAATACTTTGAAGTATAAGTTGTTGCTTTAGTGTAACAATACTTGAGAAAGAATGTAAAACATGCATAACTAAGAAAACCTTGAAATAATATGAAAACAATGAGAAGGGCAGAGGAATTTGAGGGGTGGGGGGTATTATTATTTAAGTAACTTCCAGCGGCAGCACGCTGAACAAAGTTAACTCTTCTGACCACAGTAGTTTGGACTGATTTAACTTCGATTAACTTCTCTGCCTTACAGTTAATTTTTTATAGCAAAGTATTGATAGTGGAATACTTTATTCTGAAGATCTGAGTGTTTTAGGGCTACATGAATAATTAAATCCCTTTGTCAGCTTAGTCTATAAGGTGATGGTTGAAAGCTGGGGATAAAGAAAAGTACTTTTTTTCAGTGTTACTTGTTCATAAGTTAGGATAGCCTTATCCACACTGAAAGCACCTATAATAGTTGTAATACTGATTTCGTTATGGGATGCTACTTCTTATCAAGCTTTTAATGCTTTATTATTCTACCTTTGAATTAAAATGCTGTACTGGGTCATTAAGACATATGGCCAAGTTTTATTCTGATAGAATTCTTCAGATACCAGTTTTTAACGTGCCAGATACATATGGGGACTGTGTTGTCATAGCCTGGAATGCAAGAACATGCTAATAATTTAATAGCCCCCCGGGGCTTTTGGCCGTGTGAGGCTACTTTGTGCTTCAGTGAGGATTTTGGCTTGGATTTCTGTGCTTTAGTGACTTAAACCTGGACGCAGGAGATCTGGATGCAGCTCATGAACTTATCCTTGACCTTGAGCAAGAAAAAAAAAAAAGATGTGAACACAATTAATGGCTATCAAAAATCCTGGACTCTGCCCAGCTTGAGTTGTGGAAAAAAGATGAAGAGAAACATTTTTTGGTTATGTGTTTATTTAGTATGTCTTTGTTTTGTCTTACATGTTTGGGAAAGTGAAACATTTTTATTGATTGATTTATTTAGCATGTTTTGTTTTGTCCTACATGTTTGGGGAAGCGAACTGTCTGTAGCACAGTGATGTTGGAGATCGGTGGAACAGGACCACAGTTTGTCTTTTGACTTCAGGAGCTAGTCCGATCTTCCATATATATTAAACATCTTACTACAATGATAATATTTTTCCTAGTTAAGTCATGCATCTTTTTAGGAATATTAAATATCCTTTAAAACAATTGAAGAAGAAATTAGAAAGCTCTGTACCTATTTTGGGTCCACCAGAAGACTTAACTGCAATCTGAAGGACGACTTCTTTGAGTTTTCACATTTTGAGCATCTTATCACCAAAAAAAAAAAAGTGTGATTGCACATAAATATATACTGATAAGCACGAAGCATTTTTTTCCCCTCTAATCATTTTTCTTCAAAGCTTTAAAAACTGATTCGTAGAGTAAGAATAAATGTGCTAAATTTATCTTTAAAAAGCAAGACTTAAATTGTAAGTATCTGAAAAATGATCCTTTCTGAGTAGAAATGAGCTGAGATATAGACAGCTGTCGTTGGGCTTGCTTTACATTTATTTTCCTTGTGTTGTGGCATTAAATTTATTCTGGAGAAAAATACTGTCACGGTAGGAGTCTTACCTGCGGAGCCTGAGTAGAGGGCTTCATTTCTATGACCTATTTATTATTCCTTACCCCTTCCACCTCCTGGTCCCAGCTTTCTGCAGTGGCCAGGTTGCTCACCCCAGGCAAGAGGTGCCATTCACCTGCTCTTTGCAGATTTATCATCTTTTTGTGCCCATTGCCAGCTCTTCTCTGGCAGGCTCTCCCTTGCTACAGAGCGACTGGGCAGCAGGGGTTTCCTTGCCCGTCTTGGTGTTCCGAGATGTCCCCTCACCTTCTTGTGGAGGTGGGACCAAGGGGTGGTCCTGGGTGTCCAGGGAGGTCCCCAGCGCTCCTGCGGGTAAGATACTCAATTCATGGCAAATTGTCAAATCAGTTGGATTTCTGTGAAGGCGTGGAGCTGAGGAGAATTCATAAATCATATTGGACAAAGGTATGCCTACTGGCATTACTGTTTTCTCCCAGACACTAGAGATGTTTGAAATTTGCCTTTGCTCCCCTTTCTCTAAATGACCTTTCCATTTTAAAAAAGACAAAACCAATAACATGGCTTTGATGAGCCTGCTTGGGGTGGGGATTAGGTATTCTAACGTTTTCAAAATAGAAATGTTTTACTTGGAGTTGTAAAACAGCGGCTGAAATGCTTCGTAGTGAGCGATGCTTTCCCCGCAAAGGTCTATTTCCCCAGTCAGTCCCAGGTGACCTACTTCCCATCTGGGTAAACTGGTTTTCCAGTAATGTATGCAGAGCTGCATCTCCATCTGATCTGTCATATAACTATGGGAAATGATGGAGTTGTCTAAAGGCAGCACCGTTTCTCCAGAGAGACCCACCCACGGATGAGGACAGGGCTGCAAGGTGGTGGGAGACGGGAAGGTGCTTTGCAGTGTTTTGCTAAATTATTTTAAAATCACATGCTTTAATTCTTTTTGTAGGCAGTTCATATCAATAGGAAGGACATACAATATTATGGTTTGGATTATCTGGTAGATATTACGGAGAGTTCATTTTCTGCCAGAAGACCTGATCTGATGGAGAAGTCATTAATGACTCTGCTATATCTCTGCTAGTTAGAGATGTCTTTGCTCGTTGCAGGGGGGTGGGACTAGATGGTCCCTTCCAAACCAATATATTCTAGGATTCCATATCTCCTAAGGGAGAACCTGTATTTTGACTCAGCTATCCCATAGGCACTTTGACTGGAGAGCTTTAGTTTGTGTTTGGCCAAATCTTCTGATCTTTCTCCTCAGACCATGGCTTTTTTTTTTTTAAATGATTGTTTCAATAAAAGAATACAAAATTTACTATCTATCTGTCATATAAAAATACAGTATAATAGCAAAGATGTTGAAACATCAGCTTGCTGTAGACCTTTGTTGAAGCAGTCCAGAAGTAGCAGAACAACAAAATCCTTGATAGAATCTTACAGGGATTGCTGCATCCTGCCAATAGCGAACAGCCTCCCCAACATGTATTTAATTTCTAGTGAAACAAACTCAAAAGTATTAATTACTAAATTCTAAAGTTGTGTTTTCTCAGTTTTAATCTGTGTGATTTTTTTTTTTTAGGTAAAGACTCCCTGCTAGTTCAGTGGTGTTCTGTTCTGCTTGAGATAATCATCAAATAATAGCTAATTCGATACAATGATCAATTCAGTTGCAGATTAGTGTAGCATTCAGCAATAAAAATAGATTGTACATACCCAAAGCAGTGTTTAATTCTAATACGAATTATGCTGAATGTTTTACAAATTTGCATGAGTCTCGTGGTCAAACCAAGGTAATGAGATCTAAACACCAGGATTTAGGCTTAGCCACACAGAACGCGGTGTCTCTAGATGCTTTAGGCTGCCTTACTTTAACATATGCGGCTCTTTTAAATTTTGCAACTTCAATCCCTGATAAATGAGATTTTAAAAGTATGAAAAGAGCTTATCATAAAAGAAGGAACACTTAGTTTATTGTGCTGGGTAAAGTCTTTTGGAGGTGATTACTCTCTCAATAAAACAGTGTTCAGCACTCTTGTGGCACAGGCATCTGTCACTCAAACAGATGTCACCCCATAAACCCAAAACCATAACTTTTTTTCTTTTATTTTTCACCGTTCTGTGTGGATAAGCGAAGTCTTCAGGTTGATCCACTCGGTGACATATGTTTAAGTGACAGATGTTCACGTCTAATAGCCCTCAATGGGGAGGTGACCTTGTTGTCTTAGTGGGAGTTCTGTGTCAAGTGCTATAATTATATGTATGCAGAGCATATATGCCTTTATGAATGATTAAATTCCTGAGGATGTTTTTCCACTTCAGATTGCTGGGTGTATAATGGAGAGGCTTGGAAAAAGAAAGCAAGGTTTTGGGGTTTGATTCTAGCCTAGCTTCAATGGGTCAAGAATAACTCAATGAATTCTGTAGATGTTAAAGAAAAAACCCCAAAACTCTGGAGGATGAATGATACAACAACAGGTCCAAGGCTCAGATACTTGAGCTTTTTCTTTTTTCCTCGATGGTCTGGATGTTATAATCAGTCCAGCCTGGATGATTTGTTTGCTGAGGAACATCAATAGCTGCAGGTATGGAGAGCGCAGGGGGAAGGCTCTTGGTCTGAAGATGCGAAACCCCTGGACATTTCTGTTCGATCAGTCTAACTCATAGTGCCTGGTGCTGTCCTCACCAGGCAGATGTTTGAGCGTTGTTTACACACAGCTTAGTGTAGGAAAGGTGATGGGAGTTTTTTCAGCAAGCTGGGTTCTGCTTGGATTAGCTTTGGGATGAGGACATTTACTGGGGGAAAAACGATGGTTCAGTCTTCACTGCTGTTGTCTTTGGTAGCTGTATCGGTTTCTGTGCACTCATTCTAAATTTAGTGTTTGTTATTTCTCATCAAGATATTGTGAGTCTCCAAAATAATCCCTTTGGATAGATAATCTTTACCTGAGTCTTCCTTTTGGAGCATGAATGTTCTTCATTCAATAGCCCAAACCGATTTATTTTCTACCCTCTAACTCCTTTATTTTCTAGCTGCTTTTAAACTTATGTCACTCATAATACCCCCAGATTTGGGGGACATACGGTCCTACAATGTACTTGCTCATGGTCTCAAAGCAGCCACCCCAGGCTTCCCATTTTGTTTTACATGCTTACTAATTTTTCCTGGTGGAAGAAACTAAATGTTCATTTCCTTTTCACCTTCTCTATATTATTTCATAAAATGCAAAATCAGAAAGAAAATTCCCGCAGATACTTTGGATTACTGAGATGGATTTCTAATTAAAAATTCGGAGACAGTGTCTTGAACATCTTGAAATTTAAATGTGAACTTCTCGCAGATTTGATTCCCAAGAGTCTTTGTAAAGTAGTACAAGAGACCAAAGCCTTTGGTGTAAGGTGTCTTTGGTAATGACATTTTTGTGTTTGGGGTTTTGTTTGGGTTTTGGTGGCTTGATTATTTTTTTACATTGTGAACTCTTAGTTTCAGCAAAGCTTTGTAAATGACTCGGAAGTGTGGTACTAGGGACCGTATTCATGCAGCGTGTTCCTCGTGTTCAGCATGGATCTTTGGCTCTTCGTTTCAGTAATTCCATCATGTTAGAGTGAATCCTGGCTCTGGTGACACGGTGTGTGACTGACTGCTGCAAGAACTCGGTGACTGCGCGTGAACGCAAACAGAATTTCTAATAAAAAAGAAGGGCAACAAACATTTCTGGAGAAATATGCTTCTATTTACTACATAAATACAAACAAAATGCAGTAGTCATGACTGCCGTAAAAAGATTAAGCTTCCAAGGGGTAAAAAATGAAAATCAATGTTCAAGCATCTGTGTTTGGGTACTCAAATAACCACTGGCCTTTTTGTTTGTTTATTTGTGGGGTTTTGTCTCTGGGATTTGTTGTTTTGTTTGGTTGGTTTTTTTAAGCTGTTGGTCCTGAATCTTTGTGCACTTCAGTTTCTTGTCAGCAAACTGGGATTAACAGAACACCCCTGAGAAATGGTGTGAGGGTTAATGTATTAGCATGAAGCACTATAGAAAAGCCCTTGAGAAAAGTCACACCACTCTGCTTAATTCTCAGTTCACTTTGCGTGCAATTTGAGTTTTATTTTAAATCTTTTTTTGCCACACCTCACTTAAAGTCTGGGCTACAAGTCTCATGCCATTTACAGGTGAAGATTTTGTCTGCATACGCAGATTTGTCGGCTTAACAAGTCAGGTTTCATAAGTACAATTCCATCCATTGTATTAATCTCATGGAAGTTGACTGCGGAGTCCGGCTCATCTCTTTTCTATGTATTTCGTCTCAGTGATTATTTGACTATCTAGCTTAAAAAACGAATTTAGTATATGAAGTTTGCATAATTTTTATTTCAGTACATGCTTGATTACAGATTGCATCAAGGAGCTTCCTGGTTGAACAGAGAAACAAAACCCCAGTACTTAGGCAGAAAAAAAAGAAATAATCTTTTGAAACTTGCCGATGTGTTTTATTTCTCATGGATGAACTTTATTATTTTGTCTTGGATCAAATTCATTATTTTCAAGTTAATGATCTGTAGGTTTTTTTACTAGCAGGGACTGTGGCAAATTCTGTTCCAGTTCTAGTTCTGGACCCACCCCTCATGTGTCTCAAGTGACTCTTCTCCAGTCTGGTTGATGAGCTGCTTGGGCACTTAGTCAATGTAAAGTTCCCCTTAATTGGGTATTATTATTTATTTAATTATCAATGGTGTTTCTGCCCACGCTTTACCAAATTATTAACGGCAATACAAGGTATATACGTCTTGTGATGAACAGCATTTAGTGGGTAGATTGATGCAAAGCATCCCGTGCAGCAGAGAAGTTAGATGGATTTTGTGCTGCTGGAGAAAGGAGCGGTGGTCTGCGTACCGGTGTCATTTCTATTTCACAGTGGAGGTTTTTGGTCTTTAAACCTGGTATGTTCCCATTGCAGGAGTCATGAGCTAGGTGCTGGCTGAGTGTTGTAACAGACCCTGTTCTTTCCTGCGAGCATTGTAGCTGTTGGGATGCCCCAAAATTGCATTTTTAGCGAGAGAGAGAGAAAGGCAGAGCCTGTCCTTCTGTGCGACTTCACAGGAAAAAAGAAAACCTACTTGAGAAGTCCTCTGGTTTTTATCCCTGAAAATCTCTGGCATAATTTTGCTACTTGGGTTTTTCTACTCTTACATGGTGACCTTATTTTCCATCTGTTGCTTCTTTTCCTTTTTATGATTAAAAGATTTATGACTTCTGCATTTCCAGACCAGTCATAACCCTAATTTCTCTTCTTCGCATTCACGATTCCCTGTTTTATTATGATATAGTGTCACCTCTCATATCCCACGTTATGTTAAAAATACCTCTTCAGCAACTAGGGGAAGACCAGCATTATGAAGCATGAGAAAGCCTTCATATAAATAGCACATTTTGACTTGACCCTGTTCTGGATTTGGTTATCCTTGTTATGTTTCTGCATTTCTTCTGGATTTCACACAATGAAATATGGAGATCCTTCTAGATACTTACCATGTCAGGTCTTTGCAAGCTGGTTTCTGTGGCAGATGACTTTGCAGAGCCCAAAGAAGCTTTGCAAAGCACGTCAGGCTCTATGAATGTTAAATACGAGATGGAAATGCTGATAGGAATGATAGTAAGACCTCTCACAGAAAGAAAATACAGTGTATCTTTTAAAGGCTTGATTCTGGTGGGTTTTTTACTGGAGTATATATTTGGGATATTTGGATATTTTGGTTTCTTGTACTTCACATATGGAATTCTATAGCTATTTTTCTGTAGCTGTGTTCTATAGCTATATTCTGTAGCTTTTTTTTTATATGTAGGTATGAAAGTAGAAAGCAGAGTGTAGGGAAAGCATCAAAAAGGTCATGTCTAAGTTTTTCCCGACAATTTTTTATCTAGCCAAGGGCAACAAAAAATAGGAAAATGAAGTTTTTGTTGCTGTAATCTAACTAATTTGCTGAATTCCCTCTTTGCTGCTTCACTAGGATGTGTGGATCTGGCTACAAAAGCGAAGTCACTGGGTTGTGTGTCAGCCCCTCTTCAGAGCTATGCCGTGGGAAAGAGAAGGACTTTATTGCTGACATTTAAGTACTAAACCTTCAACATAATCATTCTCATATGGATTTATTTTCTGAAAATGGATCTCTTTTTTGATCAAATATCCATGTAGGAATTGTTTTCAGACATTAATCAAAATCTTCTGGGAAGATGCCATTTGTTCATTCGTGTCATTTTTCATTTCTTCCCATTTTTTCATAACAGGCATGGCTTTTCTAATTTGATTCCCCTCCCCCAGCTATGACCAGCTGTGAAAAATTATTTTTCAGCAGCTCTTCTTGGCTTTGGACAGATCTTTTATGCAGTCAGTGGTTTGGGTTCCCGAGGGGATTGCTGCTACATCTGTCATGGGATTGCGCTGCTCACGGCAGACTACTATCTCTCCAGCCATTTTTATTTTTTCCTTTTGAATACCAATACAGGCCTTTGTAACAATTTTCTGAAGGTGTGTTTGGGTCTTTAACAGCATCGCGAGCTATGCCAAGGTGACTGTTTTGCCACTCAACCCGACAAAACGGACTGCAGGCATTTCTCAAGTTAGTGGTTCAAGCTGCTGCCAGTATGATGGCTCTGGCGGTTACTGTGCTGAAAGATTACACGTATGTTATCCTATCCTATCCTATCCTATCCTATCCTATCCTATCCTATCCTATCCTATCCTATCCTATCCTATCCTATCCTATCCTATCCCATCCCATCCTATCCTATCCTATCCTATCCTTAAATTCGGGCTACAAAAACCATACCCCCAATGCCACCCTATAGGATGCTGCCTCTAGGACAGAGATTGACGCAGTGTCCCAAAAGGAGATACACCCTATACATCCACTTTTAGTACACATGTCCTCTCCTGCTTGCCATGCACATGAGTCTAGAGCGAGCTCCCAAAGCTTGTCCTCAAAATAGTTCTTCCCTTTTTTTGCTCTAAGTGAATATCATCCCTTTTTCTGAAAGGCTTTTGAAACAGTTCAGGTTTTACAGTCTTTTCAAGGTAACCTACTAGTGTCTAGCTAGCGCTGGATTAGATGTAACATTGAAAAATCATCCTCTCGTGTTCAGCCAAATGGCCTCAGAGCCTAGCGTGTCTCTGCCATGCGGATGGGTGCCAGCAGATCTCTTAACGGGGTGATGATGACTGCAGATGGAAAGGGACTCGGAGCTTTAACGAGACAGCTCTGACTGAGTGCATACAGTGTAAACCTCTTTACCTTCATCCCCTGCACACAGGCTCAAATTATCCTGCTTTGCTCCTAAATCCCATTCTGTTAAAAACCTCAGCACACGAATGGTGATAGTAGATTAGGATAATTATTAATCATGAGTCCTCTGTCCACCTCGCTTCCTCATCTGGAAGAATTATCCCCTGCTTAAGTTCAAGTGCGTTAACTGCTCTGCAACATAACAAGCCCTTAATCTTTAGGCTTCTAAAAGTGTCCTTTCCTGCCTTCAGATTTTCATCATCTTTAGGCTGCTTTGCTAGCTTGCACTACTCTAAAAAAGTAATTTAAATACTTGCCAATCTTTCATGTTAAAGCTCCAGAAAAAGATCATTATGGGCCTTTTGTAGGTGACTTGTGAAATAAATATTTACTGAGAGTTGATCCATTTTAACACACTGTGAGTCTACTTTGAACTTCAGTGTTTGGGGATAGGAATATTTCAGTTCTTTCCACAGATGATTTTACTAATATACTGACATTTCCTCTCAAATATTTTTCTGACCTGTGCAATTTTTGTTTGTTTTGCAGCCTCTGTATTTAGACAAAAAGATAGATTTCGGTATCATTTAATATTTGCATAGTTACTCTTCTAGAATTCATCTACTGCAGGCTAGTACGTCAGAGAGCACTTACCATATTAGAAAAAAAATAATTATGCTCCCTTAATCATTGGAATGGATTTTTAATCTGCTAGATTAGGAGAACAGATTGTGACCACAGACTGTATGTAGCCATCAGGCCAAACCATCTAATGTAGCCAGAAGGCACAGAGGACGGGTCTGGTGTAAAATCATGTGGTACTGCTGCCTTCCTCAGAGGGCTGCACGGTGCGTTGCCGGTATGGCTTCTTGGGGCACAATCAGAAATTAAACTTGTTCATTTTGTTAGTTTGCTGTTTCATAGACTCCTTTAGGTTAGAAAAGACCTTTAAGATCATTGAGGCCAACCGTTAACCCCGCACAGCCAAGTCCACCACTAAACCGTGTTCCTCAGCACCACCTCTACACATCTTTTAAGTACCTCCAGGGATGGGGACTCCGCTGCTTTCCTGGGCAGCCTGTTCCAGTGCTTCACAACCCTTTTGGGGAACACATTTTTCCTAATCTCCAATGTAAACTCCCCCTGGTGCAACTTGAGGCCATTCCCTCTTCTCCTATCGCTTGTTCCTTGGGAGAAGAGACCAGCCCCCACCTCACTACAACCTCCTTTCAGGTAGTTGTAGAGCATGAGAAGGTCTCCCTGAGCCTTCTTTTCTCCAGCCTAAAAAACCCCAGGTCCCTCAGCCGCTCCTCATAAGACTTGTCCTCTAGACCCTTCACCAGCTTTGGTGCCCTTCTTTGGGCATGCTCCAGCACCTCAATGTCCTTCTTGTAGTTAGGGGCCCAAAACCAAACACAGTATTCAAGGTGTGGCCTCACCAGTGTTGAGTACAGGAGGACGATCCCTGCCCTAGTCTTGCTGGGCACACTATTTCTGATACAAGCCCTGATTCTGTGGTCTTCTTGGCCACCTGGGCATGCACTGGCTCACGTTCAGACAGCTTCCAACCAGCACCCCTGTGTCTTTTTTCACTGGGCTACTCCTCCCCAACTCTGGAGCACTGTAGGGGGTTGTTGTGACCAAAGTGCAGGACTTGGCTCTGGCATTGTTGAACCTCCCACCATTGGCTTTGACCCATGGATCCAGCCTGTCCAGGTCCCTCTGTAGAGCCTCCTACCCTCAAGCAGATCAACACACCCGCCTAACTTGGTGTCCTCTGCAAACTTACTGAAGGCACCTTTGATTGACTTGGTGCTGAAGCTGGAATTTAATACCAATTTACTTTAGCGATGTGATACAACATCATCTCAGTGTACGTGCTACTTTTTCTGTCAAATGTTTTGGTATTCTGACATTTCTGAAATAAATGGATCACGTCGCAATGGGCCTTTTTTTCAGCAGTACATACAGAAATTACATTTGAAGTTAATATTTCTGTGAACAGGCATAATTCAGGAAACACAGGGTCAATTAAATGTTTCAAGCCTGTTGCTTTTTAATACATTGTATCAAATTTCTCTTGGTGTGCTGATTTAAGGATCTCTAGTGACTTCTTTGCCAGGGAGGACTTCAGTCTGTGGGGACAGCTCTCCATCAGAGTCCAGAAGGGTTTCCAGGCCTGCCAGGGCATGAGGGGCACGCTGAGGCAAAGCTGCATCTTGGGTCTGAGTGTATTGGAACTTCTCTAACCCATGATTTTAACGATTCAGGAGTTAAATAACAAAATAGATCATTTGTGATGGGGAGGGATTAAAGGAGTTAATGGCTATATTTGCTTTCAGAGGCGTGTGTGCCTTCCATCAAAATAAATTAGTCTCTCAGGCTTCTGAGGAGAGTATTAGACCTAACATCTTCTTAATATATTCTAAAGCTGTGTGTCTGAGAGAACTGAATTAAAGGATTTTAAATTTCTAATTACTTCAGATGTAATTAATTTCCTCCTTTTTTAAAATAAAGTTGGATGGGAAAATGTGGTTTAAAAAGGCAGCAGAGAGAAAGTGAAGGGGAAAAACTGTTACCATGCGAGGAGTGCTGCAAAGCACTGAATTAATGATTTTATTTTGTGCATGACGATTAGTTGTAGCGGGACTTGACACATACCAAGTCAGTGCTTCATTTCCGTTTGGGAAACACCTGCCCTTTTGCTATGGCGAGCCTTGGAGCACCCTTAGGACTAGCACCGTGTGTCTGAATGTGCCGCAGCCTTGCAGTGGATATCTGGAGAGCTTCATCCCAGGTGCGAGCCGACTGCTGCCTGCTCACAAGGACCTCCTCAGCCCCACTCTCTCTGCAGGGAGGTGAAACTGCAGCAGAAATAACTCATGACAGTGCAACTAACCCCAGAAAGAATTACTCTGAGTCACCCTCTCTGTAATTTTACAGCTCGTGACATCTGACTGCGGTTTTGTAGCAGCCCTCGAGATTTATCAGCACTACCTGATCTCCCCGTTATATCTGGCAGTAAATTTAGAGGATTCACAGCTTCTGACTTCTGCCTGCATTGCTGGCACCAAATGGCCGTTATACTGAATTTCCCAGAGATATGTTTCACTGTGCACAGATCGGTGACGAATCCACCCAACAATCACCTCTGCTTTGACCAATTAAGAGCCCACTAAAACTAATGAATATAAATTTTGTAAGAAGAGTTGCTGTGTTGTCTTTAGGCATTCTCAAAGCTCTGTCAATGTTATCTCTGGATTGTACAGCAGCTTAGTGCTGAGTAAGGGCTGGAAACCATTAGATGCTGCTCTCTGATGCCGCAGTGGTAATTGAAGACCTTTCTGCTAGGATGTCTTCCACGTCTCAGTGCTTTGCTTTCAGAAAAAGGAAGGTGAAAGAAACCTGATTTTTGGAAACAAGGCAAATTTTACAGCAGTAACCTGACATATAAGCAAAGTCTACTTGTAAAGTTCTTAACCTTGGTACATTAAAAGAACATGCTCAAGTTAAGCCAGGGGCTGTAAAGACTAATTTCTTACTCTCCTGTTTTTATGCCAAGAGAATTAACGTTGCTCAATTAGCCTGAAAGTGAAGGTTGACAGAATCAGATTTGCAGCACAGCCTTTCCTATCATCCAGAAGTACAAAAGCTTCTTTCTTCCCAGGGCTTTGGATGCGCCGGAAAATCCACGCTGCCTTGCCTGATCACAGAGAGTTTCTCTTACAAGCCTGGCTCCTTTTCATCAGCATCCTCTTACACAGTTAGCCCCATCTGTTAGGTGAGATCATTGCTTTCAAGTATAAGACAAATAAACCTGAGGTATTGACAAGTACCTTCCAGGCTGGATGTACCTGAGGTAACCTCAGACCTCTCTGCGTGTCGGGCTCAGATGGCTTGTTTAAGCCTTTGAGCCTTCTGCTGGAGGATGCTCGTGAAGAAACGCTTCTTCCCACCCCCTGCTCAGGCACAGCAGTGAGGCAGGGTTGCAATCAGTCATTCTTCAATAAGTTCTTTAGCAGAATATTGCTTTGTTGTGGGAATTAAGAGCTGAGATGTTAATTGAATTCCTCCTCGCCATTTTTGTTTTCTCTTTAGCGCTCTTGTTCAAATAAAAGTCTTTTCCCTTGATCTTACCATTTATACATACGCACTGCAAAAGGGATCTCCAGAAAATTAGCTGCTGGTACCGATGAGCATGAAAAAAACATACACAAAATATGCTTGTTTGCTTGGTTTGGGTTTTTGTGTGGCTTCAAATTTCTTTAAACTTCATGGGATTGCAAAAAATGCATCCAAATACCAGAGTGAATTCCTTGTGAAGTTTCTATCACAGTCCTAAACGATAAAGAGACTGGACTTGCCTAGTGGAAGAAACTTAATTGTTATTTCGATATGGACGAAATAACTTCATTTTCCCCTTAGCTTTGTTTGCCAAAATAGTTCTACAGAGCTCTCAAAACCATTTCTGCTGAAGTTTTCCTGCAATAGCAGGAAAAGTTGTATGTGTTTGGGGGTAATCCTAAGAGTGAGGCTCTGCAAAGTTGTGAGTGATGGAAAAATAATGGAAAGCGTTGAGGAAACTAAAGGACAGTTTGCAGCCAGCTTTGCCTATTAGCTGTTTTGCTGGTTTTCAGGTGGCTAACTGGTTTGCTTACCTGGCATTCAGCCAGATTCACGTATACAGAGCCTAAATATTGGGCATGACAGGGTATTTCTTGCTCAAGGCTCACTCTTTGGGAAATAATCTTTATGAAAGAAAGCGTTCTGCTCTATGGAATTGGAGATTTCTACTGTAATTTTTTCTTTTTTTTCATCTCCCCAGTTTGTTCAGTTCTCATTTCTTGCTAAGGACTTCTCTCCTTTCAAATTCCCTTGTTCTTATTCATGTTTATGCTGCTGTCCACAGCTACTGGAAACAAGTTATTTGGAAACTACAAGTCACTGGAACAAAGCGAGGTTAATCTCCAGTGTTTTTCTGTAGCTCAGTGTAGGTGACAGTGTTTATAACCTGCTTCCAGAAAACCAGAGCGAAAGCTTTAAAGGGGTGAGGATAAAAGTACAAAATACAAAGCTAATAAATGTTGCATAAAGCTTTTTTTTTTTCCTCTCTGCTATGTAGTCTCAGCTTGCTACAGCAAACTGGCAAAAATGAAAATGTCCATTTAACAACCTTCCTGCCACCACAAATCTGTATTTGAAGGCATTTCCTTGTGCAGTATGAAGCGGTGAATAATTGTCAGAGCTGTTTAAGTCAATATGTCCTCATCTGGCGTGAATAATGATTCCTCCTGAGAGGAACTGTGCTGGCAGACTGCGAACCTGGCCAGGAGGTCCTGGTACTTCTGCTCATGGGAAGTAGTAACTTATTTTGGGCTAAGGAATCACTTTGTCTGCGTCCAGGAACCAGAGTTTGCTGTGTTCTTACATAGCCTGGTGCTGCAGCGCTGTGCTCTGCCAAGCATCGATTTTACAGCGTGTTTGGGAGGTAGGGAAGTAATTCACCTCTTACAGAAGGGAATGGAGGCACAAAGATTAAATCCTGGGGGAAGGATGGTCAGCATCACGAACAGCATTGCAGACACTAACTTTCTGGTGCCTTCTCATCTGTTTGCCTGTCACCTGAGGTGGTCGTGGAGCCTCTGATTTCATAAATAGGCAGAGCGAGGTTCCTCAGAGCAGGATCCCGATGAGGCAGAGGAGAGCTTGAGTGATTCCTTATGATGCTTTGAGACCAGAGGGTTTAGGTTCAGGTCCCTTCCAGGAGGAAGAGTAAAGATGATCCAAAGACTCTCGGATCCTAGTGCATTGTGTGAGCAGAGACAGCAGCAGTTTGTGACACCTCGGATGTGACCGTGTACCAAAATACCTGCCAGCATGAGTCTTGGCAGCGAGACGGGCAGGGGCAAGTGGAGCTTAATTCCTGAATAGTTTCAGCACAATAGAGACAAGAAGTTGTGCAACGCTATCAGGACTGAATAATGATTCGATGCTTGTGCCCGGAGACCAAACCTGAGACATCTGGCAAGCGTTGCTGATGGAAACTGGGAAGTCATCGCTAACACTTGCTGGTGGTTGTTTTTGTTTCCTGTTTGATCTCATTGTTTGTGCAAAGTCATCATTAGTTTCTCAGAACAGCAATATAATCTGAAACATCTTAGAAAAAACCCTGCTTGCTGCCAAATTAGTCCTTGTGAGCCAAATAATCAAAGTATTTTTAACCTAGGCCATAGCAAAAGCCCAGATGTAACCATTGGTACCTTTCACTATGTCCCACTGTCATGTAGAGGTCAGTCAGCCTTCTTTGGATACGTAGATATATGTGTTAAATGTCTCACAACCTGTGTGTAGTTTCTGGTAGCTAGATATAGCTTAAGTTTAACAAAAAAANAGATACGTAGATATATGTCTTAAATGTCTCACAACCTTATAGCTTAAGTTTAACAAAAAAACCCCAAACAACCCTAAATAGTTTTCTTAAATACTTGGTGTTTGATGGACTAATTAAGATGGCATAGAAGAACTGGGAACATCACTTGTGTAAAAGAAGGTAAAATTGCTCTGTCCTTTGTGATTCAGAAATAGAAATGAAATCCAATAAAGTTCCTGCAGCCCCGGTTTAGGGCAGCGATGTGACTTGCCATGGGATTGGCCTGGGTGGAGGGTTGGCCCAACCATGTAGGAGAAATTAAGCCTGTGTAACAGGCTGAAAAGGGGAGACTGTGCGAAGACTGGAGAAGACTATCACGGCAGCGTTCTTCTGAAACTACCATGGCAGGGTGTTCTGTGAACCTAGGAAGCAGGTGAATTCTGCAAGGGACTCAAGAAGTGTAAGAAGAACTCGAGGGCAATGCAGAAAAGCTGAAGCACTCAAGTCTATTATTTCTCAGGGAACTATTCCAAGTGATCCGCTGCAGCCAAAGAAGAACTGCTAACGGTGCACGTCACCTTGCAGACCCGGAAGTGAGCCAATTGCTGAGTGGCTGGAATAGCCAGAAGAAAGGGAGACTCGATGGATGGATCGCTCCTCCAAGCGTCAGTGTGGGTCACATCCTGAAGTGAAGGTGTTGATGGTTTCTACTGATGCCAAACTTTCAGATAACTTCTTCTTGCTCAACAATGAGCCTGCACCAATGAGGTGTAATGGGCTCGTTTGAAATATGAGGAGCCGGAGGAGGGCCATCTTTATTTGTTAAAAACTGGGCAAATCCTGGATTCTACTACACTTCGGGTAAAGCCTCAGATGTCACAGTCTGCCCGTCAGAGGATTTTGTGTAGGCAACTACTCCTTGACTGGATTCTGAACAGTACAAAGCTCATATTATCTTGTAGAAGGACATCAAGTATTGGTAATACCCACTGCAAATAATAGTTCTGTATTCTGAATATTTGGGGTAGTTTTGGTTTATTTTTGGAAGACACTAGATATGGCTGAATATATGAGACTACTTAATTGCACTGGCAGCCTT
Source organism: Eurystomus gularis (assembly GCA_013400335.1). Classification (NCBI taxonomy): domain Eukaryota; kingdom Metazoa; phylum Chordata; class Aves; order Coraciiformes; family Coraciidae; genus Eurystomus; species Eurystomus gularis. The sequence goes on from VZZY01005951.1 coordinate 295,822, forward strand.
TTGATTAATTATTAGTGTGAACTGGAAGGTTTACCACTAGTATTAATTTGTGTAATGGTCTATTATATCGGTAACATTAACATTCTAAGAGTTGCTCAAAGACCTATATGCAAAGTTTTTATCCTCTTTAGAAAAAGGGCAATTAATTTCTTTGTGCTCAATGAAGTAAGGACATCAGCAAATTATAGTTCTGACATATAATTACATGTTTTGAATAGTACACTGCATGCTAGTAGAAATATAAACTATGTGTAGTGATAAATATATCATCCAAGTCCTGCAAAATAAGCAGACTTTTGCTACCGCTATTTTAATTGCATGGAATTGAACTATTCCTTCTGGTTTTTTAGATCTCTTTGTAGCTTGACATGAAATTTGGGGGCAGAAAAAAAAACCCCAACGCTGGGGTGACTGAGGAGGTGATTCAGACTTGACTTCTTGTATCTGGTTCATGCAAGTCTGACAAAGATTATCAAATTTATTGATAATATTTTAAAATGAAGGCTGGCCTAAATTCTTCACAATAAGCATTTACCTCCTTCCTCATTTTAAAGGCTTCATCACTACGTGATGTGATAGGCAGCTTGCACTAATCAGGCTAGAATAAGTCTTTCCTTGAATTTCATTTCAAGCTACAAAGAGCTCTGAAGAACAGAGGTTTTGTCTGCAAGGATGAGTCGGTCTGGGTAGGACTTCTTTGGGGCTCAGCTGTCTGTGGCTGTGCTGCGTGACTGCATCCCATGGACCAAACCTTTGTGTCTAGTGAGGTCACCACCACAAACACCAAAACTGGCAGTGAAACGGGGTGCGTGCCTTCCTCTTGGGTGACGTGGAAAGATTTAAAAATAATAATATATAAGAGTATATGTGAAATCTGCAAAGAAAGCATTATTAAGAGATAAAGTTGTTTGTTTGTTTGTTTGTTTTTAAGTACATTCAATAGGTTGTATTACAAGAGTCTGTGGGAATAAAGAAGTATTTTTCTTTTTTTCCATGTTAAGTTCTCGTACAACAGCATTCAGCTGTTAGTCTTTCTGCATGAAAACACCAGACTTGATTTTTAGTTTGGATGACTGCACTCCCACTGCCCACAAACAGTTATTACTAAAATGCTTCTTGCTCGTCTACATCCTTCAAAAACAAAATTACAAGTATTGCTGCAACACCTGTGGTAGTTTGTAGGGGTTGTAGTGTTTTGTAAGCTTGGGTGTTTTCTGTCGTGATTTCTATTGTGGAATAGATTCCAATACAAATTTAAAATAGATCATGGTATTGATAGATTTATATAACGCCATAGCATTCAAATACGTGTGGAAAATGTTTAAGGGGAAATAGAATTAATTGTAAAATAGTTCAAAGCTGAAAGTACAATTAAAAGTCTTCAGGTTTTATTGAACTGGACACATTTCAAAGTGCTTCTGTTATATTGTCTGCATATACATAGCACACCCGGGGATGCTGCATGTTGTTTTTGCCAGCAGAACTGTGAGAATCTGGGGAGGAATGTTTGTGTGTAAGGACTTGGCAGTATTAAAAAGCAAGCCTAGTTTTGAATTTGGCTATTTTGAACTCTAAACACAAGAGGTTTGTAGCTTGGCTCCCCTTGAATTATTTATAATATGGAACTGCTAGACAGTGTGCTTTAAAAGTAAGTGATAAGCCCGAACAAAAATGAATGTGCTCTCGCCTTGTCTGCACATCTGCATTTCTAAAGATGAGGCAGAATTTGACAACAGACTCAAGATTGTTTCACTTTTTGAGAATTCCTTCTCTTCTTCCACGCTGCATTTCTGGAGCTGGTATCCATGGCAATTCACAGGGATGATTTAGGAGCTAGGCTTGAAAATGTCTATGAGAGTTCTTATTCTAACACACTTTGTGAGTTCATTTATAGAGGTAAACTGTTGTAAGCAGTGTATTGTAAATTCTTTCCTTCACCCTAATGCACATGGAATCTCCATTTTCAAGTGCAGTGGAGAATCTCGATGGATTTGGTTCCATTCCTGTAACAAGTCTCAAATCCAGATGCTCCTGGATGCACTTGAGTGTTTTTACAGCTTAGAATAAACCATGAATGAGGTTTTGGTGAGCTGTAACGGCTAAGGATGGGGATTTAAATTTTTAGTGGTCTTTTAGTTATTGGAGGGTCGGTGGATAACGTTTGATAAATGTCAAATTTACTAATAGCAACATTTAAAGTTTGGAGCATCTTCAAAGTCACGCCTACTAAATTTTAACTGAGAGGGGCTAAGAGCCATCAGCGTGAGCCACATCCAAGGATTGTGATTTTCTAAGCCATTATTTCCCCAACACAATTTTCTCTTAAAAAATGATTTATTTGTCTTTTGCTTGGAAGTTTTATGAGCTTCTGTGCCATTCTAGCACATTTCCAAGACGGTCCTTTCACCCAGCTCAACAATATTTTGGTTTGATCAATAGGTCTGTGTTGCTGTGAAGTTATATTTATTCTCTATTTGAGTTTTCATTAGGTGCAGGAAATACAAGTTGTTTCTCTCTTTCCATTATTATTCTCTCAGCCATGGGTTTATTGCTTCGCCTCCCCTTTCTTCAATCCCAGCTGCCCTTAGGAGCTGGTCTTAAGACTTAGCAGCCTAAGGGAAATAAATAAGTAAATGTCTTGACTGAGCTTGTTAACTTTGTTACTTGATACAAAACCTACTTTAAAGAAGTGTGATTTCTATCTGGTTATTTGGTACTTTTAATTATACATGAAATATTTTAAAATTAGAGTTATTTTAAGCTGTTGGCAGAGCGGTATTATGGTCTGAACTTGGTCAACAAGCTTAATACTGAAATTCTTAGACACAACAGAAGGAAAGAATGTTTCAAGAGCATAGTAGGTCATAGTACTTTGGCTTTTGTAATCCTTTGAAATTGTTTTGGTGTGCTTGAATTTGCTCCAGGTGGGTTGTATACCTTAGGGTATCTTTACATATTGTGAAATAAATTTTCTTGAGGAACTTAAGTCGCAAACCCAATAACCTCCTTCAGTTTTAATCCTTCCATCAAATCTGGGAAGACAAAGATTGGTCTTCTAACCAAAGAATTCAATACTCTTATCATTTTTTCTCTCAACTTTACTGTAGAAATATTTTTGTTTTCTCTCTTTTCGTAGTCTGTCACCTGAAGTTCCTGAGGTGGAAACTGTCTGTTGTGCTCACTTAACACCCACACTTCATAGACTGTAAATCAGAAATGAATCTTCCCCTTACAGAAAGTGATGGACTAGATTTTTATTTCAAATACATAACTGTTAGTTAAAAATTGGTTAATTCATCTTGGAGTTTACAGTTACGGCCCTGGCACTGACTTTATTTTAAAAAAAAAGGGTTCTTTTGGAAGCTGATAGGTCCAGGGAATGAATCATAGGATGGTTGAGGTTGCAGGGACCTTGTGTGACCCTCCCTTGACCTCCTGGCAATGCTTTGAGTAATGCAGCCCAGGATGCTGCTGACTTTCTTTGCCATGAGGGCATGTTGCTGGCTGCTGGGTGGCCTGGTGACCACCAGGATCCTGAGATCTTTCCTCGTGGAAAGGCGTAAGGATTTTCCTATTGATTTTATTAAGACCATGTGTTGGAGCGTACCCAGGGCTCTGTTCACTGTAGTCAGCAGAAAGCAAGAACAGCCTGGAACAGTGGGAATAAAGGTATTTTCCACTTCTAGGAAATAAGAATGCATTTATCAGAGTTTGTCGTGTTGGAAGACGTGGGAGTAACACCCTGTGCAGGGGTCTTGGAGCTCTCGGGAGCCAACTGGCAAAAATGCTTTAGGAATGGCACAGTTTGGTGGAGCTAAAGAAAGTTGCAAAGAGGATTGGCTTTGTAGAGATGATTCTTGCTGTGGTTAGAAGATGTGATGAGCTAGTAAGTAATCCAAATGCATACTGGGTGGTACGAGCATGGCTTGTTAACATGTTCTGGTTTTAGTAGATTATTCAAATTGTATTGCATCTACAGATCAGCAAATGCCATAAACCTGCCCAGTTGTTGGAAACAAGTGAGTTTTTGCTGAAGTTTATTGAACTGTAAAATATTACATAGATGTAATTGATTTATCTAAAGATTCGGTTTGCTGTAGTTTGGTGTCTGTTAGTTAAGTTTTACACTTATTTTTAAAGCATTGTGCTGTAACAGAAATCTCACTTGAGTGGAGAAATCATTGATTTCTAAGGCATGCGTATTTTCTTGGCTTCTGATGACCACATTTTTCTTTATTGGATTTTCATTGATTCTTTAATTTTTTTAATAGCTAATTTTTATAATACATGGCATAGTACAAAGCGCTTGCAGCTTCAAAAGTAACCTTGTCTTCCCTGGAAATGCTTCTTTATATAAATCCAAACTCAGTTTTTAGTCATAAAAAGAGTTTAACTAGCACCCTGCCTGAAAAATAATGGAAGCTTTATGAAAAGCTACAAAGAAAATGTCAAAATGCTTTTCTTGACCATTTTAAAAATAATTTTGATACGCTGTTGTGTTTTGGGAGAATCCGTGTCGGTTGCAGCATCTCCAGTTGCTTTCAGGAAAAGCTTTTGACCCAGGTTTGCTGCGTTTCTGTGCCAGTAAGTCTGCCCGAGGGCTGCCAGATGGAGCGGCCAAGACCCTTCACTCAGGGAACACGATGAGGCCACACCAGTCCCGCAGAGCTCCCTGAGCATCTCTCTGTTCCGAGTCCTCAGTAGCGGTTCAGTCAGTTCCACAGTACCCCTGAATATCATAGAATCATAGAATGGTTTGGGTTGGAAGGGACCTTAAAGACCCCTCTGCCATGGGCAGGAACACCTCCCACTAGACCAGGTTGCTTATATCACCATAGCTTTATACTGCAGGGACCTGCCCCAGCAGCAATAAAATTCTCTCTGTATCTATGAGCCTCTCCTCCTTAGGTCTTGTTGTCTCACTAGTAGGACTTTTGGAGAGGCATCCTGGAGCATGTGGAACTCCTGAGCTCACCTGGTACCACGGGTTATGACTTCATGGGTTCTTTTCTTGGGATCAGTAAAAGTCAGAGTAGAGAGTTTAGGAAACGTTCTTTTCTGTAGCAAATTTTCTCCTTATTCACCACTAGCTAGGGATTACATATCCCTTTGTGCATTCAGTTTTACGCCGAGTTCAGGTGGATGCTTTATTCCTATTAACCTGTAGTTTATCTGAAATAATTCCTGATGCTATCCAAATGTACAGTTTTATTTAGGACTAATTAAAACACTAATTAAAAGCTGATAGCTACGCTGAGAAAATGTGTATTTGTCGCTTGTGGACTTAACAGAATAATAAGTCCCTGGTTTTACCACTTAATATTAATATTACTCTACAGACAATTTAGACATCTGTGCATTGTGAAGCCATTCAAAACTGCTCTACTAGACTGACTTATTAAAAACATGTTATCTAATTAAACAGCTCATTGCTCTAAGCAAACCAGCTGGCATAGCACAGAGCTAGAAAAAAAACCCAGTGAAAGATGAATTTATAGGGCAGAGTTGGTTGTTTTATTACAAGAGATCTTTGGCAGGGAGGAAAGTATAGCTTTTATTTTCGATTAATTAGAATATTAATAATTTTGTTGCAATTGCTTATCCACTGCTTTGGTGAGTAGATGTGGCAGATCTCTTGGGTCTGCAGGTTTTGGAAAGCTTACAAGGGTCTTGGAAAATAGATGTTTATTTGGGCTTTAGTACGTTCAGTCCGTGCCTTCCCCAGCTGGTGCAGCCATGCTGGAGGATGGAGAATGACCACGGCCCCGTTCTTAGGAGCTGTTACGGCTGTGCCGGAATTTCCCAGGTTCTGTTAACATACACATTCGGGCACTGAAGCTATGGTATCTTCCAAAAGAGGTCCTAAGACCTCAATGAAAATCCTCGTGGACTAAAAGACTGTGGAGAAGTAGGGCTCATCTTCTCAATGGAAAATAGTGGTGGCTGCAGTATAATCTACAACTTTTATCTTAGCTTTGTTTTGTAAGCCGATGCACATACTTGTGAACAGCTCAGGGATTTTAAGAGAAATCTGTCCATGTAACTCACAGAGACTTAGGCATGACGCCAGCACAACAGTAGTAGGTTGTTAGTCATGAGCAATGACAGAATCAGACGTGCATTCACAGTGGACGTTTTTGGTGAACTAAATCCATTTATCCACGGAGCCTCCCAGGGAGTGTCTGTGACCTGCGGACTGTGCTCTGTATATGCTTCATGTTTGTGGTGGTGGTTTTTTCTCCCCCAGAAACAACTAATTTATCCTACTTCTGCCATATTTGGAAATATTTCTCTTGAAACTTTTGGTGGTGTTACTATTAGGCTTCTGGTTTCTTTTGCCCTAAGGTTATTGACTTAGAAGCAAAAGGCTGTTAAAGCTAATAATTGTCTGAATGTACCTCTAAATATGAAAGCAACACATATTTACATCTGTGTACGATATCTCTGATTAATTAGAGAATTTTGAAGCTGAGGTTTCATTATATCATTTGTAGAAAGGCAGCTGTGTGTGTATTGTCCCTCCCAGCTTCATGTTTGGGAGGGGACTAGACCAGCAGTGTTGAATGGCTGCTGGTCTTTGTATAATCCTTTATAACTTGCTCGTGGGCTGTGTGGCTTGAACCCTTGGAAGTTGCTTTTACAGGAAGAAAAAAAAACTGCTGTCATGAAAAATCTGAGTTAAAAATGTGAACTAGATGTGAACGTTGTCCATGGAAATAACAATTAGCCTGGAATCCTGCCAGCATCCCTCTCCCAGGGTCTGACCCAGCCACTATTGACAGAAGAAACATACAGAAGCAAAAAAATCATTGTTATTATGTTTTTTTAATAGTCTGTCAATGCTTTAGCGGGCCATCTCATAGTGCTTTACTAGAAGGAGAAAGAAAATTATTACTCTCTGGAGCTGCTCGGCATCGTGGCTGTTGATAGGAAATAGGGGAGATTAAAATACCCTTCCTGTGCTGGAACCTGCACAGACATCTGTGGTTGTGCGCATCCATATCCCTTCAGATTGATTCTGTCTGCCTCTAAAAATACTATCACGTACCATATTTGTCTTGCAGAAATGAAATTTTCTCTAATGTCCAACATAATGAAAAATTGGATTAAATATCGTAGAATGGATTTGTCTTTCAAATGTTTTGTCATCATTTTCCATTAGAATGACTGGTAACATCAGGCGGAGACATTACCTTCATCGTCTGTCTCTCTTTTTTCCCCCCCTTTCTGCTTCCATTTCTGTCACTCTATGATAAACACATCCGTGCTCATTATTGGAGTTTTGAAATGAGCAAGTGAGTATAAATTTCGAGTCAAGCTCTTCCAGAGTGTGGTAGTTGAGCATTCTTCACTGGGCTGTTCCCTCTGGCTGAGATTTTGGTTTGTTTAACTTAAAGTCATAAAGGAAGAGGGCCAAGTTGGCTTCCACATTTCCTGGGTGTCTGCCAGGAATATAGTCATTATAGCATCATAATTGTAGAGCAAAGGAACTTATTTTGTGCTTTCTATAGGAGCTGCACTGAAAGAATAGAGACTGTGCTCATCTTGTCCTGTTTAGGCCTGCGTTTCACTCATACATAAAATAAATTCACAAAGCTGGCTTGAGAAGTGTCACTGACCACCTAGATGCATCCAATGTGAAGAAAAAAATGTCTGTATTACGAATAAAACGAACCAGGACATAACTTTTCTTAGGCAAGTGCGGTTTAAATTTGGCATCAGAAAGTGGCCTGGGGCTTCAGGTCTCTGCAGTTTAAAATTCCCTCTGTAAATCCAGTCTCCTGCCTCTCGGGTACCCATCAGAGCTCCCCACCCAACTTCTTCCCAGGGCAGCTTTGGCAACTTAAAGATGCGGTGCCGAGCCAATCATAAAGGTGTGCCGCAGCGTTCGCTGAAAGCTAATTGCTGTGCTGCTGCTCCCAGCAGGGCTTTGTCTGAACATTTGGGAATATACGCAGTGGTTTTACATTCCCTCGCAGGCTTACACCTTGGGCTATGCCGTTGTCTACAGCTGTTAGCCTTTGGACATGTCATTGAAAAGCAGCAAGGGAAAAGCCCGAGGAGCTCAAGATTTAATGCTGATAAGCCAGGAATGAGTAGGGTGGTAAAGATCGCGGTGTTATCGTAGCTGCAGGTTACAGATGTTGATAAAGTATGAAAAGTATTTCCTTTGTCGTGTCATAGCTTTGCAAAACCTTCTGTATGGACTAGCTTTGGAATCTGGACTGGGGGGGATCCAGGATGTTAGTAAGTCTCCTCATTTTATATTGAACCTGTGTGTTTGCTTGGGTTACTCAGAAGTTGGTGATGTTTTTGTTGGTTTGGTTTTGGGTTTTGGTTGGTTGGCTGGCTGGTTGGTTTTGAAGTGGTTACTTTCAACAAATATTTTTCATCCCTGCATCCCAGTACACTCTGCCCACCTTCCTTTCCACCTTCCAGGTGGGAAGGTGCCCACTTTCCTCCTCCTGAAGCTCTGAGGATTGCGCCAGGCAAACTTCATGGGTGTCACTTGTTTTGAATATCTGGTCGTACCTATTAGCAAACCTGTCTGCTCACAGCTGTATCCTCACACACAGTGATGCTGATGTGCAGGCTCTACGAATACGTACGTATTTATAGCTGGTGTGAATATGAAATTAAATGCAAAGTCGTGATTCGTTTTACAGAATGTCACTCCAAAAACTGAACTTCTGTGCAGTGATTTATAATTTGCCGAAAGATACCGAAGCTCAGATGCTAATTGCTGCAAAAAGTTAATGAGTGATTAATGATCAGCGTTTGTGGATCCCTCTGGTTTTGGACCCTTTGAATTATTGCAGTAGAAAGGAAATGAACAGTGTTTCTAGAAACCTCTGTGTCTAAAAAGTATTCTGTAAAGTTTCATCAGGTAGATTATTATGCTTTTAAGATGTGATTTGGGCCTTTTTTTTAATTTCATCCCTTAACTTCAAGAAGCCTTTCTTCAGACTCAGCAGTTGGTAACATTTAATTTTGTGTCATTTTACATCTTTAGAGATGTGTTGACATTTCTGCTTTTCAGAGTAGCATTTTTACTTTCTGTCATCAGCCTGTGCGTTATAAAATGCCATATTAACCTTTCTAACACATTTAGGTGTTACACAGAAGATACTTTTTATGGAATAGTGTGCTGTTCATTAAATTAGTATATAGCGTATGAAAAAATTGTCTGAACACCACAACTCAATTAAGAATATCCCGGGTGTGTATGTAATAATAGTTTCAGGGTACAGCACACAATTATTTAAATAAACTTGGGATTTCCTTCGGGACGAAACCGGTTACATCTCCAAACATCAAACTGAACAGGCAGCGTTCACTGCGCTTGACTTCTCACGGTTTTGTAAAAGGCTGGGTGTTGGGTTGAAAGAGCCAAAAAAAGGACAGTGGTGGGAAGAGAAGAGAAATGTTTATGTGCAAGACTTCTCACCAAACACTCAGTCGTGACACATGGTTCTGATGTGTGAAGGATGATCTGCTTCGACATCAGCAAGGCAACAGATTTAATTGAGAGAAAAATTGATCCTAAAACGTCAGTAGTTACATGTTGAATCTGATAACCACAGAATGTTCCTTTTTTTAATTACTTCATGTACTTTTATAGCTGTTTAAAAGTAACTGTCAGGAACTGTCAAAGCATATTCAATCTTTGCATAATCCAAACGCACTGCATGGTGTAAGTACGCATTTTAATATGAAGAATAGTTCCAGCTTTATGGAAGCAATGCCAAAGTGATGAAGGGTATCCACAGTTGATGTATCCACATGGAGTTTGAAACATTGAAGCGTTTAAATGTTGAAATTCCAGGTCAGGTCCCAAAAGCAGCACCGTTGCATCAATATGGTGCTGCCTTTCAGCTGCAAATCCTCTAAGCAGAGGTTATGAGTTCAGGCACAGAGTCACTTGGAGCAGGCTCCACTGCTCTGGGTTTCAGAGCTGACATGGGTGGCTGCAGGGCAGATGGAAAATGCTGATGGAAATTCAGAGGAGGCTTCCCCTGTTGTTGTCTTTCACCCTTTATATGAGGTCTTGTAAAGTTTCTGCATTTTTAATTTGTTGCAGCCAGTTTAGAATGCTAATGGCACTATGTGGTGGTGATCAGTGACTGCTTCACGCGTGGTTCTAAGCATAACTGTGATTCAGAACATCCAACCACTACATGGGCACTCAGTTCACCAGGCAGTTAAGGTTCTAATGCATCTGGAGAATAAAAATCCAGGAATCAACCTTTATTCCTATAATTGCATGGCAAAAATAATTTAGAAACAAGGGAGAAGGAGACTGGTAGAGGCACGCTGTTTGTTATACTATCAAAAAAGAAAGTAAATTAGCAAGATTTATTCTAAACTGAAAGCACAGCGGAAAAATATTTGGGAAACAGTATGTAAAGTAGATAAAATAAGGGATAGATGTGATTTGTAGAATAGATCTTCACAGATGTCTGTGAGGTGCTGCAGCAGGTGCAGAGAAGGGCAACGAAGCTGGTGAGGGGTCTGGAAAACATGTCTTATAACGAGCAGCTGAAGGAACTGGGATTGTTTAGCCTGGAGAAGAGGAGGCTGAGAGGAGACCTCATGGCTCTCTACAACTACCTAAAAGGAGGTTTGTGGTGAGGCTGGTGTTGGGCTCTTCTCCCAAGTAATTAACAACAGGACAAGAGGAAATGGCCTCGAGTTGCACCAGGGGAGGTTTATATTGGATATCAGGAAGAAGTTCTTTACTGAAAGAGTGGTTGGAACAGGCTGCCCAGGGAAGTGGTGGAGTCACCATCCCTGGAGGTGTTCAAAAAATGAGTAGATGTGGCGCTTCGAGACATGGTCTAGGGGTCAGGGAGATGTTGGACGAAGATTAGACTTGGTGATCCTAGAGGTCTTTTCCAACCTAAATGATTCCATGGTTCTATGAAATTTTTCCAAGTTAATGTTTCTGAACCCCATGGTTCTTTTTTCACATCATATTAAAGTATGATCTAATTCTTATATTGAAACTACTAGTCTATATTTTAGTTTCTGCTTAAGTAAGCAGAGCTATAACTTTGTCTGAGTTCCCGTGGTTATGGTTAGGAAGAAGCCTGGCAAATGTGCAACATTTACATTTACTGAAATTAAATCCTATTCTTTGTATCATCTCAAGATCAAAAGGATCCTATTGAACAGGTTGGTTTCAATCCAGGAAAGTAACTTTGCATCCAAGCAAGTCTTTGCATCCCAACTATTTCTATTCCTACTCAGTGAAGATAGGAAGATCTCCTTTTCCACTTTTGTCCTATTTCTTGATGCTCTTACGTAGCTCGGAGGCATTTGGTCCTGTTTTCTGTGGGATATAAGTTTATCTTACCTGAAGATATCTCTACAATCATCTGCTGCAGTTTAGAAAAGATTTTGCCAGGATGTCACATATATTGAAGAGCATTCTGGGGAAAATGGATTACTGAGAGACTGAATATAAAAACTCTGCCATGACATATAGAAATGGGCCCTACATTTTGTAATAACAGGTCTGGCTGCAGGCTAGATACTAAACTTTATTTCCAGGTCCCAGGTGGTTCTGAAAGCAAATGTCAGAGCCTTATTAAATGAGTTAACATTATTGTTAGTCAGAAAAAGTCAAGTGGGGATTTTTTTGTTTGTTGAGGTTTCTCTGAAGATGTTGGGGTTTTTTCTCCTCATGTGATTTTGTTTCCCAGTCTGAACAGGTTGGCTTCCTTGTGGAAATTTTGCCCTCGTTCAGACTTAGCCTTCATCTTGGTTACAAGAGGAAAATGCTGTAATATCGGTGTTGTGGTTTTGGGGTAATGCTGTTTAAGAGAACCTGGCTTGGAGATTGCTCCGCAGAGTCCGTTAAATAATCCTGCTGATTTCTGCATGTGCTTTGTGATGCTATGTTGGAATCAAAACTTTAGATTTGGGGAGTGTCTGTTTTCTTCTGAGATTAGGGGTTTTTTAGAAAATAAATCAAGTATTCGCAACCTTCCATTTAGAGTGGAAAAAAAATCAAATCCGGTAGATGGTTTTCAACCACAAATAGGCACTGTTTCTTATATTTGTGGTCACAGTTTTCCTTTCATCATGCCATAAAGCAAATGAGGTTCCAACCGAGGGATGTTGAGGCTGTCAGAGGACACCAAGAGTGAATAAAAGCAGCGTCAATTTAGAGCAAATGCAGTACTAGTGCTGCTGCTTGAGGAGGATAAGCAGCAGCAGATGAAGGAGAGAATTCCTTGGACACTGCAATATGCTCAGAGAAATTTGAAGATAGTTATAAATGCCCTCTGAATGTTAGGGAGTTCGGGGTAGTTCACGTTTACTGTGGTAAAAGCTTCCCCACGTCCCATCTTGGCTGGCTTATCAAAGAGGCTTTGCTTGGCTGGATGCGAAGCCCTGAATTGTGTGAATCCTCTTTCTACTGATGGGCACGATGCATGTGGCTGGCAGCAGGAAATCAGAAAGGGGCTTTTGTTTGAGTTTTAAGAAATGAGGAATGAGAGACCCTCGGGATTTTGTTAAGATGTTTTCTTAAAAAAAAAGAAAAAATCAAGTAAAATACAAACATTAGTGGCTGTGAATAGCAATTCTGGCTGAGAATAGCAGGTGTATGAAGGCATTGTCATAAGAAATACAGCCTGGAAAAACTAATTTCACAGTAAAATACTATAATTTTTTCTATATATTTGTGCACTCACTGTATTAGTGAGTTGTTACCCTCTTAGAGTTCCTGACTGAGACAGAACCAGTGCAGGACATGGGACATTTGTAAGCGGAGAGCAAGGGTGGGACACGGTAATTCATATTTATGGGCATGAATATTCATGGCATTGAACTTGGTAAATTTGTAAGATGGAAGTGTCCGGTTGAGGAAGTAGACTTACCAAAATATAACCGTGGAGTAGCTTTAATCACCAACTAATAGATTTGAATGGCTTGTACTGTATATGGCAAGCCCGCTATGTGTTGGATGCTTTTTTGTTTCGTCATGAATTACTGAGAAATTAAAAATAAATTATATTGGTCCTAGAACACCAAGTCACGTTGAGGTTTCAGATACCAATTAAAGCGACTTTGAAACAGTGAACCAGCAGTCACATTGCCACTCTGAAACATCTGGGATGCCTAGTGCTCTATGTTGCTGTGAATCCCTGATTTTTAGATTAAAAAGTTTTCAGCTAGAGGGTTTTAATCTGCTTTTCCATTAATAAAAACTTGGGTTTTTTCATTTGTATGTATAAACATAGAGTATTTAACAGCAGTGAAATACTTTGGCTTGTTGTGGAGGATAAAGATACAGTGAAAAGTGGAACATGCGAGCACGTTTCAGAACACTAAAAGCAATGAAGATGGAAATAATCATATTCATTCAATCCGTAGTCATTACAAACTATTGAAATCATGCTGATTCAACCACCACTGTGATTTAACTTCAATTATAAATAAAAATATGTTATTCTCAATGAAAGAGGATGAAGAATTATAATAAACATTGTTTTGGCTTTATCTTATAATTACTTAAAAGGATTGTGGGGAAGTTTTTCATCTTGGTGCTTCTCTCTCCCTTTTAGAGTTGTTTGCTGGCTCTCTTAGCAGCTCAGTGTTTTCTTGCCTTTTTTTGAATGTTAGAGACTAACTGAAATCCAACTTACTGGAAGGCAAACCCAAGGTTCCTAGTTATGAGTTCCGATTTGGATGCAATATGATGCAATTTATTGTAGAAACTTTGAGTCTTATGAAGTTCTTATGTTTTCAATGTAGGAAGGCTACGTCCTGGTTTTTGAGTTAACTTTCTTCCTAGTAGCTGGTACACGGCTGCTTGATTTAGTATGAGAATAATATAAACCGTAATGAAGCAGATATTGTAAAAGAAGGTGCGGGTATTTTTCCTGTATTTTCTTGTGTGATTTTAGCCCATGACATGGTAGAGGAGCTTAATGCGTTTCTGGAGTCATATGCATCCTGGCAGAGATGTTGGTGGGGAATGGGATGTGCTAAGCAGGACTGTAGCAGCTGAGGACAAAGTGTCCAGAGTTTAGACCTCATGAAGAGTGGAATATGTCTATCAGGAAGTTAAGCTTATTTTGCTTTGACAAGCACTGCTTCTCTATGTTTAATTAGGTAAGTTAATGAGTTGGACCTCCTGGTACTTATGGTATAGAGATAATAGTTTATAATAATTCATTTCTTAGACCCTCCCTAGTGTCAAACAATCTTCAAAGGCAGCATATTTCTTAAATTTGGTAGTAGAAACTTGGAATATAAACCCCTAAATTTGAGCCCTGTAAATTTAGTTGGTTTTTTGTTTTTAATTTGGGAAGAGACTTATTTTTTTTTCAGGAAGAAAGCAGAAAGAATGCCCTGTCATTGGGATGAGGACATCTAGGTAAGTGGCCAAAGAGGACCTTATGCCCTAAAGACATAAGGACAAACATTAACACACTGCTTTAGGTCCCAGGGGAGAGCTGCATTCCCTCCTTTCTTTTAATGTAAACATTGCTTCATACTTGCACTGACCATTGCCGTGAGTATCTGTCAGGGGAGGACTGCCTTTTGGAGACATCAACCTTCCTAACAGTCCACACATGGCAAAACCCAACAGTGGGTTCGTCTTTGGTTCTGTTTAGTTGGGGTTTTTTTTTCTTACACGTGTAGAGTCGTTTACCTGCCTAGGATCAGGCAGCTGCATCTATGGAATGCTTTAATGCTTTTACGTGGTCTGAGTGTCCTCTGTATCAAGTGGAAATCAGATGGGGAATCTGTAATTTAAAAAAAAAATTCAGTTCACTAAGAAAATCTAGAAATGCCCTGAATTCTTCATTCAGGATCAGTTAAATAAAACGATGCTAAGATATGTCCCTGTCATTTTTCATGTTCAGAAGCAGAATTATCTGTTACACTTTTATATGCCTGAGTCTTTTGATGTAAGAAATAGAAGATAGTCATGAAAAGATGTTGAAAGGCTGAAAATAGTGTTTCAGTCAAATACTATGAAATTTTCATTTATGTGTTTTGTCAGGAACAGAACCCCTTGGTAATAGTGTTAGTTTGATCCTTCCCTTGCATTTATCTCAGTATCAGGCTAGAAATTGGTGCTGCATCCTATTTTCTCTTCAAGAAGCTTAGTATTACATAATAAATGTTATTTTGTCATTGACTTGTGTATGAACTAAGCGGATTCTGTCACTTTGCAAAGTCTAGCACTGCTATTCTGAGGGACTTCACTGGAGAGGGTATCCCTGTCCTTTCAGTGTGCCGTTTTCTCAACTCATTCTGCACAGTTTATGTTTTTAAAATCATTTCTTGGTCACTTGGTCAACATAATCTACATCCCCCTGAAGTAACTTGGAACCTTACACTGTATTTTGTTTGGCGCTGAAATGGGATTATTTTTTTAAGTAACATATTCGACCTGAAAAGCTTGGCTTTGGTGTTGGGAAAAATGCTGGGATATGTTTTGTTCTCAAAGGTGCAAGGAAATACATTTGTCTTTAGATTAAACTGGATAGACGTCCAGGATGATCTTCTGTTGCTCACAACAACAAAGTGTATCCTCGACATGTTTTGGTTCCTCAAGGTACCAGCTCCTGCTCTTCCTGCAGCACTGAAGTGGAAGGTCTGCAGTTCTCTGAGCTCAGCTGTCAAGTAGAGTCATACATTTCAAACTACAAAAATTGAAGTTGAAATAAAGGATTAGATTGTCTCGGGCAAGAGCATAATCAGTGGTGAGAAACTGGGACTATAACTTTCTTAACATCGCTAGAGTGATTTATCTTGGAACGGAGCTAGATTGCAGGGGACATGCTGAAATGCAGTACTGCTGTTTTAGCAGCAGGCGTGGGCTGATGCTCACGTTGCTGTTTCCAGCTTCTCTCCCAGTTGGTATATCCGATCAGTATGTCCTTTTTCTCCCTCGCAAGCGTTACCGTCAACCTTTTTGTGACCATCTCTTGTGGCAGTGCCTGAGATGCGCCAAAAGTATTGTAATACAGTTAATGATGCTATAAAAGGATTTTTTTCAGACCACATATTATTCCTTTATCGATTATTCCTGCAGTTTAATACATGTCAGTAGTAGATTGTTCTTAACATGCTCAGATCGTTCAATATCAAAAATAGATTTAAGGGAAGAAGGCATTGAGGGAGACAGGGCAACCCATCAGCAGTCTCTGGCTTAATATATCTGGTGGGAAATTCTAATTTACCATCAAAGTGGCAGCGACTCGCTTGGTATGAAGTGCCAAGGAGACAGATGGCAATGTTGAAATATTCTCTGTTGTGCCTACCATCAGGTCTAGTGAAAAGAGAACTCGGGAGCAACAACATGTTGTAGTAAATAATACTTGCTACCACTTTTTACAGGGGGTGAGTTTGTTTGAAGCTGCTGATATAAAGCTGAACTGGATTCTTTAATGTGGATGGAATAGAAATCTGAGTAGGGTTTATATGAAGGTCCTACTATCTAGGAGCAGATAAATTAAAATTTCATTCCAGTAGAAATATATGAACTTTAATGCTCAAGCTCAGTGGAAGCAAGGAGGGAAGAGTGCAAGCCCCGGACTGCTGGTGAGGATATCTCTGCTTTGGGATTGAGTGCTGGCCTCTCTGTCTTTGCTTTTTGTCCCAGATTTACATCTTGTAGATGCTGCTGCTGCTTGTGCCAGACTGCTATTGATTTGAGGCAGTTCCTCCTGAAGGGTTCTACCATGTGAGATTCTCGGTTGTGAGTCAGGTAGAGCAAATGAAGTTCTGTTTGTATTGTTAGACCAGCCTTTGGAGGCAGCATGTCTCAGTTGGTTGTAAGAGGATACGTCTGTGAAATGTTAATAGCTATACAACCTTTATCTTAGTGGGAAGAGGAGGTAATATTTGCTTAAGCTGTTCCAAAGGAACAGAGACCTAAAAATCGGGACTCGAGCGCTGTGCTGTCCCTGCTGGCTTGGTCCACCAATCTGGGCATGTCTCTTTGAACATCTCGTTCTTAGTACACGGAAAGGTGATGCACTGATACCAGGAATAACAGCATCAGCTGTAATAATTTTTGGCCTACTCAAATGCACTTGAGTATTTGTAGGTGGCATCAAGTTCCTAAAAGCTGCCAAGTATTTGGAGAACATGGAAACCCTTCTACTTAGTCTAGATCTTCAAAGTGCTGTGAAACAGCTTTATGCTCTGAATCCTAAAGGTTGACTTCCAGCACAGAAGGAAACAGAAAAGTAAGAATTTGCTTCTCGTTTTCTGGAAATACTGATTATTTCTTTCTTATCCATGAAAGATCTGTTAAGAAAAGAGTTTTACTCTTCATAGGAATAGCTTCTTTGTGGAAAATAAGCCAAACAAGAAGACGACAAGATACTTGGAATGATAGAATGAGTTTTAAATTATATAAATTGTAAATACAGTAATGATATATATTAATGTTGCTTCTGGTGATAAACTGATTTGGTCTTTGCATTTCTTTGGCTGGCTTCCAGTTGGAGCAGTAATTCCAGCTGGGCTTTTGAAACCTGAAGGAAATGGCCATTTTGTATACGTAGATTGTCTTCTCCTTTCCTGTGTTAATTTCTTCCTGGACAAAAATACGGGGAGCTATCATTATTTAGTTTCAAATTAACTGTTATTATATGGTACATAATACTTAGTTCTTAACAAAAAATGCATTCATTTGTCTGACAGTTTTCCCCTCCTCCTCTCAAAAGTCTTTTTGTCTATAGTCTTGGTCTGCTACACACGTTATCATAAAAATTTAATCTTGTCTTATGTTTGTTTTTGCAAGGGAACAGAAAACTGTCTGTGAATGTACATTTGACCCTTGAGAGGGATCTTTTTGGCTCATTCGCTTTGGTAACGTTACCATCTTCAGCAGACATTAGTGTTTTTAAATATAAGGACTGTAGAGAATCTGACCGGTAACATACTGTGCAAATGAATTGTAATTCTTCTTTTATGGCTTCTTTTAGAGCTGTTTAAGATCCACAGATTTCCTCGTAGGTAATGGTAGGTGAAAAGCTCACCTTCTTTGTAAATGTGCTCACTGAAAATGAACTAGTTTGTGCTCTTCCAACCAAAATACACTCACTGTCTGAACATTTCTGTATTATACCACATCCCAAATAGAGAGAAATGCACTGGAAAGGTAAAAATTGAACATATATGAGATGGTTTAGGTTGCATAAAACCCAAGACTGGGGGCAAAAAAAATATGGATAAAGGTGACTGACAGGCTTAAACCTTGGCTATTTAAGCAACATTTATATATTTTTGCCTTTAAATAAAAAATAGATTAGATACATTAGTAATTTATATTCCAAGGACAAATATTATTTGTTAATGGTACAAGGTAGCAATAGCGTAGCCTAATGCGTTCCCAATTTAGTATGTTTTCTCTAACCAGTAAGACAGAGATGTTCTGCGTTATAACAAGCACATCATTAAAATGGCAGATGACCATAAAATTAAATCTTGCTGTCCCATGGGATCTTTCTGAATGTTAAGTGAAAGCATCTGCAACTGATTATTTTGTCCTTATTAAGCTCAAACAGTACAGAACCTTGAGCTTTTTAATGCAAGTTCGTCTCTTAGGTCGTGTATCTGTGATGAAGTAATTGAATAAAAAGATGCAATATCTTTTTAATAACATAGATTTTATCTCACTGATTGTGGTTAGAGTCTGGATTGAGATCTTCCTGTGTGCGTAGTGTTTGGATGTAGAAGTCTGGCTGACAATCTCGTGTCAGGGAGTACCCTAGAGGAACTTGAAGACTTCTTGTTGGGTTCAGTTCATGTGGAAGTATGGTATCTCTTTTTTTTTTTACTTTTATAAGCCTGGCTAAGAGCAGCAGGTACAGAGGTAAGCAAGAATGTATGCTATCCAGTCATTCCAGTTGTGATAGAAACAAATACTAGGAGATAAAGAGGAGCAGCGTGGTCTGGCATTAAACCCTTATGAATCTTCTTATAAACCTGCAAATCTCACGTTTGCAATGTGCTTCTGAATTGTGTGAACGTAGCCGCACCCGATGTCGTGTTCTGCCTATATCGCATAAGCCACTGTTTGGATAAATACAAATTTGGAGTTGTCTTGCTTTCAGGCTGATACGTTTTGCAATAACTAGTTTACAAATACGAGTTTCTCTTGAAAGCCACTTTTCAGAAATGAGGGGAGATGTGTTGCTAAATTGTCATCTCCCACAATATGCGTGGCGTACAGCAGGTACCCATGTTTCCCTATGTTTCTGATGGAGCAGGCTTCATTTTCGATCCATCACTGGTGACTTCCACACTTCTATATTCCTTGGTTTTGACTACCGCTTGCCGATTTTAATTTTAACCTAGAAATTTCTGAAAAGAGCACTAACCCCAAAGTATGTGCAGAAGTCAAGTATGACTGCATCATCTTTGCATATATGGAAACTTAAGTTTTCATCAGTGCTAAAATTTTGTGAATGTAACACACCTGTATTTAGAGAGCAGTTTGTTTCTTTTCTAGTGGCTAAATTTCATGCGTTGTGTATAACAAGGTATATTTAACAACTACATGGTAACATAAGTTAATAGCAGCGTCTTTATTCAGTTTAATTTCTCTTTACTATCTAAGTCATATTCACTTAATGTACACACAAACCTGAAGCTGGGTTTCAGGAAACCCTTTTCTACCTGAGAGGCCATATTTTATATGAAAAATGGGATACAGGGTTTTATCATACGCTGCTATTAAACTTTAATAAATCTTGTCCTCTGTGTACTACTCTGTGTGCATAAGATGAGTATATGTGTTTAGGAAAAAGATGGTAAAAGTAAGGGACTAAATGAAAACCGAAAAAGTGTTGGTGCAGGGATGTGTTCACTGCTCTAGTATTAATAGGATATTAAGCTACTTGGTTGAACTCGATGATCTTAAAAGGTCTTTTCCAACCTAAATGAGTCGATAGTTCTGTTTCAGTTGACCGAGTAGGGCTGTGTTGTTAAAACGGTCTAGGTTAATCTTACTTTTTCCCTGAGTAAAATTACAGACAAGTTTTCTTCAGAAGTGGCCACAGAAAATAAAAGAGAACAAAAAAGCCAAGCTCCCAAGGTGATAAAATAGGTGATGCATTCTGACCTAATGACCGTTTGCTGCTTTGTTTACTGTGACATATTTATTATGAGAGAAAATAAAAAAGTAAAATATAGCAGCAAATAGTCCTGACATTAGTGTTTTCTTGCAAACTCAGATAATCCGTGCATCTGAAGGCTACGATTTTCCTATTTTACAACCTCCTTAAAGAGATTGTACCTGCAGGAACAGCAGCTATATGCAATCAATTGATTGCTAAAAGTTATTATCCCCCTAGGATGCTTTCCTTTTTATATGCGCTAGAACATTAAATTTAAAAATTAGGCCTGCTGTGAAACTAACAACAGTCTTCAACTGAAAAATGTCAATCCACTTCAAACAATTTGAAGAAGATGCCTTATTTCGCCCTTCACTTAAAAAAAAAAGAAATCTGAGGGGGCTACGTAGCACATCCTCACTTGAGGCCATATCCTGCCTTACTGAGGATAATAAAGACCTGGAGTGTGGCCTTGTCCTTGTGCTATCTTGCCACTGTGTCTGAGGGAAGGTTTGAAGGTGGCAATTGGGTGGTCACCAGCTCTTCTTGGGAAGATGATAGGAACTGAAGGACTTTGTGAAGAGCACTCTCTGCTGAGCGTCTTCCTTTCTTCCCCCCGACTGACGAGTTACATGCCAGACTTTGGCGAGACTGAGCTGTTTGCTTTTTTCAGACCTGCTGCCAGCCAGCACAGGAACAAAAAGCATCCACTGTGAAAAAAACCGTCTATAACTCTATAGGGTTGGGGAATGCAAGGAAACGTTAGTGCCTGTAAGGCCAATGCTTTGAAAACTCAGAGAAGCTGGAAGTATTCAGGATACCTTAAAGGGCATCGCCGTCAAACAAGCGAAGACAGAGAACCTGGCCAGGAGTGTCACTGAGCTGAAGGGTTGGTACTGGAGAGTTATAAAGGAAAAAGTTCCACTGTGGGGAGTTTAGTTAATGGTGGATAACTCTATGGGTCAATGAAAAATTGAAAGATGTGGTATTGAATTTTGCCTTACCTTCTCCAAACTCAGCAGAGATGCAATAGATAGAAATAGAAAGCTAGTGCTAAAAGCTTTGGTTTTCACAAAATCTAATTTAGGTGGTATTTTCTTCTCCTTGCAATGTTATGGCCATTCTGGCTTTGTCCCCTTTTGTATTTTGCTTAGTTTCTGTTGGAGTTGCCATTTCGGTGTCTGGCTAAGAGTTCCCAAATTGCCGGGATCAGCTGTCAAAGTACTGGACTTCTCACTAGTCCGACTGAAAAAGGAGCTGGAGTGCTCCTCACCGCATTGTTTGGGAAAAGAGGGGCAGCACGGCATGAGTTGAGTCAAATCCAGCTCCTTCTCCGGCAGAAGCTGTAACGCTGCATTTAGTAAGACTGTAATGGGTTGTTTATGCTTATTAACTTTGATATTTTGTGCCATTCTGAATAAATCCAAAATAATTTGAGTTCAGAAGTGGAAGTGAGGTGATGATTATGATCTATAAATCTTTGAATTAGATTTTTCTTTACATTTGGGCGTGTAACTTAGTTCTGTTTGCTTCTCCAGGAATAAATAAAATTAGCCAAAATTAACTCACAAACACATTGGAAGAAAAAAATGTAGTGTTACGAATGTATGGCTGTGCACAGTGGGTTAGATTCATCTCAGCTAACTTCAGCTGCCTACAAACTGAAGATGATTTCATCTCCATCTCCTGTGCTTTCGGGGGACACTGCAGCCCTCCATTTTAGCCAGCTGCATTAAAAAGGGATCAATTCCGACTGCTCCCTGTCTTATTTTTTCCTTAACCGCAGAGGAAGGCTCAGTAATGGGAAGGGTAAGAAACTACATTGATTTGGGGTGAAAACCATCATGTAGAAACTTTCAGCCCAGCATGAACCTGGAGAAATGTAAAAAGTTTTCAGTAATCTGAAAGTCAGATGTGACTGTAATAGAAACTTTGACGAATATAAAAATGACGTCAAAAGTAATGTGTGTGCAAAGAAACAACTTTGTGTTTGCAGGCTGCCCCGCACGTAACAGTGAAGGGAGAAGCGAGATTTATTGGAAATGGGTTTCTTATGAGGTTTGTCATCTTCCCTGGTGACTGTCACCCTTCATTTCCACATTGAACTTTATTCATTCAGCCTGTGTAGCAGGTACAAGGAAGAGTATTTACTAAATCCTGTTGGAAGTTTTGCATGTGAGCAATGAAGGAGGAGAGATTTAAGTAGCAGCACTCTCTAAAGGTGAAGTTCAATACCGATATGGAAGAAACAGCCTGATTAAAAATCATTTTCTGAAATAAATCCTTAGGAGAATGAAGTATAGTTAAAAATCAGAAGAATAATTTTCTGGTTTTTAGTGTAAGCAGGTAAAATTTTGCCTACCATTTGTATTTACAAGTTAATTTTTTGACTGACTTTTAAAAAACTTTTTAAAAGCAACCATAATGTTATATCAGTTTTATTTATGGTGTATCATATAGTGCAATTCTATGACAGCTCAAGTGCACATTAACCTATTTTCATACTGGTTTTTGACTTTGATCACTCTCAGCTTGGCATTTAGCTGAAATTCAAATTTTATTAATTTATTAGAAATAACAGTTAGTTCCAAAAGTCTGAATGAATGAGAAATTGTTGGGGTTTTGCTGACCAGGGTTGCAATTTGTCAGCTCTGTTTGTGGAAGTTTGTCAAGGCTCATGTCTGTTTGGGTCAAAGTGAGGAGGATTTTGTGTATCTTAGGAGGTCAGGTACTGTCACATGGTGATGTGTGCTGTACTGGTTTCAGGAAAGAGGAAGAGCTCTTCACCTTTGTTACAGCTCTTTTTCGAGCAAGATATGTCTTTGACACTCTAGAAAAAACTTTGTGATGTGCTGTTATTCATTGTTTATATAATACTTACTATTTATATGATAGAGCACTTAGTCTATACAGAAATATTTTTATTTAACGTTTCTCCAAGTGCCTTATAACATAGATAAACACCAAAACCCTGGGGAGATCGCTCTGGGTCGTACCACAGCACATTATTCTGTCTCTGGCAGTAACCAAGGACCATTTCTGAAGTCCAGCCTCTAATCTGTTGTAACTTGGTTGCTTCCCAAAGCCAGGCACGGTTCATACCAGTTTTTAAACCTCAGCAGATTTCTCTTAGAGTAATTCTTCTAATCTAGCCTACATAATGTTTAGCATCTACAGCATCCTCTAGCAGGAAGTTCATGGTTTAACTACACCACTGCCCTTTTTGGGGGTCTTGAACTGGCCTGGTGCTAATGTCATTAACTGATCAGTGGTTCCTCTGTTAGAATAATGAGCAACTGCTTCCTCTTCATCCTCTCCACGTCGTTCATGTTTTTGAAACCATTATTCCTTGATTACAGTTGGATTGATTAAAGCACAGATATACAGGATTTCTGCATCTCCAGGCCTTGTTCCATATCCTGTAATATATATAGTCGTATCCTTTTTTGTCTGGGAAAACTGTTAAGGTCGCATTTTCTTTATTTCATCTGAGTAGTTCTGGTTCTACCACTGCTGAGTAAGGTTGTGTTTGCATGGGTAAAATGGCAGATTTAAAGTGGAAGTGAACAAGGCGTGTATGTGGTTGTTATGTTTGTACAGACCTTCTCAATAGCGGGGAATAAAGACCTGTAAATATTTTACAGTTGAAAAGGCAAAATGAAGAGCATTCGTGAGAAATAATACTTTTTAGGTAATATTTTCTGTGAAAAGAGCAGAATTTGAGGTAGGTACAGAATGTATTGAGTCCAGAACAGAATGGAACATTTGAAATATATCTGTATAGCCCAGAGGCCAAAGAGACTGTTTTTGCAGTTAAATAATGATTGGATTTCGTTATTTACAGGGGATAAACAAGCGCATTTATGCAATGTCTGTAATGAAAATCTTGCCCAGATATGAATTAGTATTTTTTTCTTAGTGTAGGATCTGCCATTTAGAATTAGGGTGATTTTTGTTTTGTTTTGTTTTAAAGATCAGTTTCTCAAACTATAAAGTAAGCCTAGTATTCTGTAAAGAAAATGACTAATGAAAAGCAAAACGCACCCTTAGCTAGCACTCAACAAAGCAATAGAAGAAGAAAAAGAATTTCTGCAGCACCTTGAAGGCTCACTCTCTCTATATGTTAATAATAAACTCCCCAGTTTCCCGGGAGGACTATTTTTATAATGCAGTTTTCCTGCCTTAGGTTTTATCTAAGTAAATTATGCTGGCCGTATTCTACATTTAAAATGGTTTGGCAAAACCCTGATTGGATATGCGATAATTTGCAGTCTGTCGTAGCTGTTCTCTGAAGTGTGTGAATGGGTTTATCTTTTTTTTGTCTGCGGTCTAATGAGATAGCATTTGGTTTTTCCAAGCGTGTGCCTTGCTGTCCTCACACAACCTGGACTTTTCTGGCCTCAAAATGCTTACCCAGCACTTTTGAATACCTGAAGAAAGTTTGAAGTGGCTGCACTGATAACAAGAGAGAAGAGCGGTGCCTGTACGCTAATGTCCACATCATTATTTCTCCTGGGCACCAGAACTCATTTATTAATATCAAAATAGAATAATTCACATGCAGGCATTATTCTTTCTGTTTCCAGGAAAAATACGAAACTCATGGCACAAAGCCACCCGTGACACTGTATCACAAAGGCTTTCTCAAGCGGCCAAGAGTATGTTTTAATTCACCTAATACAGGCAGTGTTTGGTGCTGGTTTTGCAATCTTTCTCCTGGCTTTGCTATCAATGGGATTGGTTCTTTAATACAATTGTGTCTATGCCTGAAGTTTCCTGCACTGTGGGAAAACAAGTAAAGAAAGGTGTAAAAGGCATCCACTTGTTAAAAATGTCATGAAATGGAAACTATCTGGCAATATCAAATACTGAAGGTGTAATGTTCCACAAAAAACAGGCAGGGTTTCAATTGCTGCAATTGGTGAGAAGTAGCAAATCTTAGCAGGAACGGCTCATGTGATGAAGAGTGTTCTGTAGTGCTTCTTTATAAGCAATGATTTTGCTCGACAGACAATCACATCTGAAATTTGTGGAGAAACTGTCTCCATGTGTTGATCTCAGCATATATCACAAATTTTGTTTTGTAAAGATAGCAAAGAAAAATTAAGCTATTTCTTTTATATATATATATATTTAAATAGTGTCTTTGAAATAGATGGGATGGATACCCTTAAGGTATTTCTCTGTTAATGGGGAAGGTAGTATAGGGAAGCATTTAAAGTATTTGTTAGGAGCACTGTGCGCTAGGAGCTGCTCTGGATTTATCCATCTTAATTTGCGTTGTACAACTGATGCGTTTTCTGGCACTGTAATGTTTTTGTGGCATTTGTATCCTGCTTACAAATACCAATCATTCACTCGACTGCACTGTCAAAACAGAAGACTTGGGAGTGGACTGAAAATGTCAGCATCCCTTTGCATGCAAATTATTAATTTCAAAGGCCTCATACAATTAAAATCCGTGAAGTAGAAACTAACCGAAGCTAACGTTGTCATGGCATGAAACACTTCCAGGCACAGCAGGTTTGGGATCTTTTGGCAGTGTGCTGCAGGGCCTGCCGCACTTTTAGCTTGGTCAGCATGATCAACTGTTTTAGCACGGATCAGGGGTACGGTTCTGAGGTCAGCCTCTCGGCCACCTCCACTTGCCACGCGTTCATTCACGGTACAGAGCAGTTTTCAAGTGACCTCCCTTTGGGTGCATCCCAGTCTGCTCCAATGGACCATGCGGCCTTTAGTGGTGGGAGAAGACTACTTTTAACACAGGGGAAGGCCTCCTGAGATCCACTGCCTTTGCACCACTTGATTTAGTAATGCAGGCATAGGCAAAGTTTAATTAAAGTCCTCCTGGATTTATTTAATCTTCTTGTCTGCCCACACTGTCACCTTGTCCCCCTTTACTGCCTTCCAGTCTTACACGTGTATTTAGCCATTCACTAGCTTTTCACCTTCTTTTTTATAAAAGAAATTACAAGCAACTGTCCCATCATCTTGAAAAAAAAAACACATTAAAAAGAATAATCTCTTTTCCATCAAACTTCAGTTTCCCCTTCTGCTTTGTACCCAAGAGCTGCTTCCCATAGGAATAACTCATCTTTGGTTTTTTCACCGATAACGGTCCTTCACTATGTTACTGAAATGTTTAATGACCTGCTTTTAACAATTTCTCTGGTTTGTCCTCCTCGTCTATCTCGCTTGCTTAGTCACATTCAAAACTATTAACTGATCCTTTCCTAAACTTCTGTCTTCCCTTTTAGGATACCAAGATTGTTTTTTCTTTACCCTACCATATTGGTGAATTATTCACTTAAGCAAATCCACAATAGAACCGGGGAAAGGCTAAAGGAAAGTAGCATCCAACTGACCTCTTGTCCTATGGGTAAAGAGAGATTCTTGACATGAACTGTCATCTGGGACAATATTTTAAGATACAGGTGTGTTGTAGGGCTGCTTTTTTCTGGAGGGAGTTTTACCGCATGGTATTGTAAGAGGAGCTGCTCTTTTAGAAGGGAGAACGTGGCAAAGGGCACAATGAAAAGAGCGGATGCAAAGGGAGAAAAACCATTAATTTAGCACAAAATCAAGATATGGGAAAACAACATTAATCAATACATCAAAGAAGATGAAAAGAAGGAGTGCTTTGCCTTTGTGCAAATGTTAAGTGCCTGCAATAAATAAGAAGTAATGAAATCCCTCATTTGTAATAAATTTGAACAGGTTGCTAATAATGTAGCCTAATGGGAAAATTCAAATGATTGAAAGGCTGAAAACATATTTAAATAGCACTGAGAGGAAAGAAGAGCAGAAGCGGTGGCTCAAATACGTGGAATTTTTCTGTGTTCATAATGATTTATGAAGTAATTCTCTTGAATAACTCCCAGCTCCACTTTCTATATATAATTTGCAAAAATGAGGATCTAATTCTCCGTGTGCAGTAGGCCACCAGCAGAGAGCATCATGCCCAGCTTCTTAAAAGCCTCCTTTAATGTGTAGGAAGAAAAATCACTATTGTGGGAGGCTTCAATGTGTATGATGTTACTGGAGTCACACTGCCTTGTAACAGCACTGTTTGAATTTCTTTAAAAACATCTCTCTCTCTCTCTCTAATGTACATCAATGTTGATGATTGATTTCCTTGTCAAAATATGATTTTGAGAGAATTCTGTATTGGGCCTCATCTTCACAGGTGAAGAGAAAATTAGTGATGGCTTGAGTACCAAAGGGAGTAATTAACCAAAGTATAAAACAACATGAGGTAGCTGAATTGAGAGATGCAAAAATGACTCTAGAAAATGTGTGTGTGCGCATATATGTGTGTGTGCGCTTGGCTCACTGGAGAGGCCAACTTTTGAGAATAATTATGAAATTTCTGATTAAAAAGAGAACTCACTGAGGGCATGAGAGAGTGGCTAAAATAAAAAAAAGGGCGGGGGGAAGTTGATGTTAATGATTATGAATTGGAATCTAGAAGTTGCAGAAAGCTACTGAGGAGTGTGTGTGTCTATAGACACAAACATATATATGTCTATATAATAGACATATATATTTATTATATATCACATATATAGCATATAACCCCCTAAATGGTTATAATCAACATGGTTATAATGGTTATAATCAACATTGTAAATTTTTTAAAATTCTGCTCCAATATTATATAGGAAAATTATATATATATACACAAACAAACATAATCTTGAAGTAGGATTACTACATTAGTAGTGAAAATGGAAAGGTTTTAAATAACGCCATAGAAATGAAAAATAGAGTTTGAAATGATAATGCATAAATGTTGGGAGTTCTGGGCAAGTATTGATGTTCTGGTTTTGAAAAGAAAGAAGAGCATGACAAAATTTTATTACAGCAGTAGCTAAGGATACTTAATGGATAGTAATGCTTGGCGTCTTGCAATCAACAGGTCTGAATTACAAGTCTATGAGGGTAAAAAAATCTTCTCGAGTCATTCTCTGAGTCATTACTGTGGAGTTTTAGTAAGTCATAGAATATTGGGGAAGTTCCAGACGACGGGAAGAAATCTAATGTTGTGCCAATAAAAGGCTAAATGGGACGACCCAGATAATTATAAGTCTGTCAGCCTGACATTGATCTCAGGCAAAATAATGGAATGGTTTCTAAAGGACTCAATTAATAAAGAATTAAACAAGGGTAATGTAATTATTGCTAATCAGCATGGGTTTATGGAAAACAGGCCTTGTCAAATTAGCTTGGTATCATTTTTATGATATTACAAATTTGGCTGATGTAATGAAGTTCTGTAGGGCACTGACTTGGTACAAAGTATGGATGAGAAGCTGGAAAAACCTACATGCTTATTTTGCAATGTAGAAGGAAAATGAGTAAGTTCAGAGCTTTATGGTTAACAGCATAGCAATTTTTTTACTGCTTACGGTGGAGAATGATGTGACTTGGAAACAGACGCTGGTTTGTTTTTTCACTGAGCCAGAGACGAAGACCGTACTTACTACCCAATGCTGTCTCCCTGGAACATGACGTATCCCAGTATTTTTCTTAAAAATAATGAAGACGATCAATTACTGGTAAAAACCATTCTGGTTCAGATGGTGAACTGTGAACAATGTGTTTGAATGCTGCCTGATAACAAAACTACGGGTAGAACAAAGGGTGCGGATAGCTGAGGGTGAGAAGCGTGATAGATGAAGATTGAAGGGATGTAAGGATGGTAGGTGACAATAAAATGATTTTTTTTATTCTTTCCTTATGTATTTCTTTGCTTGATTAACCAGCTGTGTCGTTTTATTGACTTCTTTGGATATGCCAGTTAACATACACGTACAGCATGTGACAGGGTCAAGTAGTATATCATACTTCCCAGAAATGGCTTTGTAATAACTTTGTAATTATTTATTTTTTAACAATGTGTTCAAGTAATTTTCTTGCAGCCTCTGCTATCAGAAAAAAATTGTAGTTAGATTATATGGAGACAAAATCTAACAACCCTTTTTAATGAGTTCCCCTACAGTTTTCTCAATCTCTTCTTCTTATGTGAATTGTTGGGTTTATTTCCTAAGGATTGATTACTGAAAAGTAAATCAGAGGTTTGCCTTTTATACTGCTTGTTAGTTAGAGCTTCCTGGAAACACTCATTTCTGTTCTTACAAGAATTCAGATCTTGATGAGGCAGCAGAGAGTAGAAGCAAAACTTCCAAATTTCCATCAGCTGTGATTGATGAAGAGCTTGCTGAGCAATGTTGCAAGAAATTTTCTTACATTTGTCTTGCTCACAAGTTTGTGTGAGAAGTCCAACTGTATTCCACTGGAGAACTTCCGTATGCGTGAGGTGATGTTCTCCATTAGAAAAATCACCTAGAACCCACTTTGGACAGTTCATTTCTCATTGGGATCTTGATCAGATTTTATTAATGCTTTATGCAACAACGGAAAACACAAGAAGAATTTTTCGAGTTGGTTCAGGTTTTAATGAGCTGTAAATAGGCTTTACCTAAACACAGGAATAATTAATTCTGAATAATTGATTTTGTATCATGTGTCTTCAAGGTTTTTTTTCGTCTTTTAATTTATACTAATCTACTGACATGCAGATTTTTAGGTCTAAGTAAATAAAAATTACATGGTAAAATCCATCCAGGACAAATCCAGTCTGTATTTTATCTGTTGACAGTGTGGTGTGCATGTATACTTGCATGAACAAGCCATGGGTGGAAAAGATCTAGATAGACTTGTGGAGGTTTGTAACGTTGAAAACATTTTTATATCTTCATTAATTTCTTTCTGAGAACAAATAAGCAAAGGAAATGCAAAAAGGTGGTACACTTTTATTGAAAGCATGGTAATTCTCTGGTTAAGATGAACAAAAGTACAGGAGATTTTAAAATTCTGGAAATTTTAAAATATACAGTGCTGCAGGAACTCCTGTAAAAACTCCATTACCAACCTTCTTAAGTGTGCACTGTTTGATACCATTGCTCATTCATGTAGAAATATGAATTATGTTTTTAGTCCTGGTTTCTCTAAAACACTTTCTCTAACAGTTTTTGGGTCCATAAAAAACGTGTGCAAGGTGAGAAAAGTCTGAATGTAATTTTAGATGTGGAAAGGCTTTTGTGTGGTTGTTATTAAAGACAGATGGGACAAAAGAGTCTGTTCTCTTCCCCATAAATAATGAGGGCTTCTACTCTCCCCCACCAAGTTACAGCAATTAGGACTGTTTTAAAATTGTTCGGATCCAGCAGTGAATGAACAGTCACTGAAACTGAAGGACATGACATCTAAAACCCAGAGAAGGAACTTGAAGTCATGGATAATTCAGTATGACAGAATACCACTGAGGCCAAGAGCATGATTAAAGAAAAATCAGAGCATCTCTTTCTTTAGATCTGCAATTACAGGAGATGAAATGTGAAAATGGAAGGGAGTAAAAGTTCCTCATTTTAAAAATAAAATTAGAGGTAGGAGGAAAAAAGAAATTTTGTTAGGAAATGGTTTTTTTTCCAGCATCTTTCATGAGATGGTTTTAATAACCTTGAAAAGATCCGTCAGTATTGGTGACAAGATATTAAATTAGAGGTACCTTTGGTCTGTCCTGATGTGATTAGTCTTCTCTCCCTTCGTTTATTTGGAAGATAAGTAGAGGATTTTCAAAAAGTGTATAAAACCCTCAGAATTTACAATTACAACTAATAAAACCTGCGTACTTGTATTTAAATTTGCGGTTTGTGGTAAGTACTTCTCGATGCCAGTGTAGATTATTGGCATATAAACCAGATAACAATATGTGTGCAGTTTTTAGAGTGCCTAACTAAACCCTTGGTAGTGAAACAGAATCTGGGAATGCACCTCCAAATAAAGACAGTTTGAAAATTCCGTGTTTTATGTAATTGTAGTACCATGTTAATTGGATCAAGCTCAGATATTTCTATCCTGAATGTAATACAGTGATATTTTTCTGGGTTTCACTTACAGAAAATTTGGCAGCCAAATAGGGAGATATTGTACAAGACAGTATAGATTAAAATAGCCCACAGTTTTTCAGAGAAGTGTTTTCAGAAGCATTTCTAAAAATAAATACTGAGGTGTTGGGATGTTCACACAAAGAAAGGCTTGTGCTTTTGTCAAAACAATATAATGTTCTAAGTTGTTTCAGTAATGGTTATAATCAGCAGTAAATTATAATCATGCTAAATGATGAGGTTTAGTATGTGTAAGTGCAACAAAGGATATTGCAGGTGTTTGTAATGTGAGTAAAGTACTCTGATATACTAAAAATGCGGTTCTGAAAGTTTGGAGATGTAACCTTTTTCTTCTCTCTATTTTATTTTTGGTACCTGACTGGATTTTTTTAAAAAGAGAAACCCAGCATTATAATTTTGGGATCTGTTTCAGTAGAGTGTCGTGATTGTGTATGTGTGTCTGGAAACTGTGGGAATAAAGGAACGTACTGTTTTAGAAATCAAAATACAGAATTATGTTCTTAATGTTAGAGACTCGGGAGAGAAGAGTTAGAAGTGTTGCTGAAGGCAATTATCTAGAGACTTGCTGAACTCACTGAACTGTTCATATTAAAGATACTAATTCCCCAGACATTACCTCAGCTCAGGAAAGTTTCCTAGGTTTCTCTATATTAATATTGTTAAGAAGAAAAACAGGGAAGCCAGGTCAGTCTGTGAGACTAGTTGGAAGAGAATGAAGTTAACAGAAAAGATTCTTTGACTTTGGATGAGAGAAGGAGGAAGAAAACTTTCAAAAATGCGACGCGGGAACCCCAATGCAGACTACATGGTGCTGTGTTGTGGTCACTTATTTCAAGAATCCATTTCCTATTTTGATGCTGAGCAGAAAGACTACCCTGCTGCCTCCTCTTGCTTTTGGACTGTGGCATCCGCCATTTTGCCGTGCTCCTGCCGTTAGTTATTCTACCTCCTCTCTCTTTCGGTAATTCCTTTTTATCTGCCTATTCCTGTCTCCCTCTTCTATCTTTTATTTCATTGTGCCTCAATATCTGGAACCCAAGCTGCTATTTGGCGTCTTAGTAGTTCTCATTTTATTGCTGTGCGGATTGCTTTGGTTTCAGTGTAGCACAGGGCTGAATTCTCTGTCCATCCGGTCTGGTTTTTCCCTCTACTCCGAGACAGCTGGAGGAAAGAAAGGGCTTCCCAGACTGTTCTTGAGAGGGTTGTTATGAGTTTCCTACTCTATAAAGGGAACAAAACTCTATAAAGGAAAGAAGACAGGCTGAGAGAATTGGGTTTGTTCGGCCCGGAGAAGCTCCAGCTCCTTTGTTCAGCTCCAGGAAGACCTCATTGCGGCCTACCAGTAGGCTGAAGGGGGCCTGCAAGAAGGCTGCATTTTTACAAAGGCCTGTAGTGGTGGGACGAGGGGTAATGGGTTCAAACTGGAAGGGGCTAGATTTAGATTGGAAATTAGGAGGAAATTCTTCACTCTGAGGGTGGTGAGACACTGGCACAGGTTGCCCAGAGGGGCTGTGGATGCTCCATCCCTGGAGGTGTTCAAGACCAGGTTGGTTGGGGCCTTGAGCAGCCTGGTCTAGTGGGAGGTGTCCCTGCCCATGGGCAGGGGGTTTGAAACTTCATGGTCTTTGAGGTCCCTTCCAAGCCAAACCTTTCTATGATTCTATGAAATAGGGTCCAAGTGGTGTAAATTTTTTTCAATTCCCTAACTACTGTCTGTAGCTTTTGAAATAGAGGCTCTCTGGCCCTAATCCAAATTCATACACGTAAAGCAAACTACCACAGTAATATTGCTTTAGTAAAGAATCTTTTGTCTTGGGACATAACTGCAATTTCAAAGATGTGGTGAAATATGAGGCTGCGTTTGTTCTGTGAATACTCTTTTCCTCCTACAGAGTGCCTAAACATTTAAAGCATAGCTGTCGGCTTACGTTAATCTTGTCTGCAACTGCCTCGCGTAAAATAGTTTGAATATGAGTATATAAAATATATATACTTTATATACAAGCCTGTTAAAAACGTCTAAGGAAAGTGACATATGACAAGTGATGTATTTTCTCTCTACCATTTCCTGGCGTTTAGATATTACTTGACTTGCCGTTATATGTGTTATCCTAGCGCTTAGGAGCTGAACAGGTTTACTTTGTGTCTACATACACAGCGTATTAAGTGTAGGTGACGTGGGCCATTGTTAGCCAGTAAAAGGAAGGGAACTCCACCTGTAACACTTCATCTGGGGAAGAAATTTCTTCTGCTTTTTTTTTTTTTTCCTAGAATATCATCTAGTTGTGGTACCTCACAGAAAGTTTTCCTGAAGGTAGAAAACGTCATTGCCAATCTACCTTTAGAAGCTACATCTATTTTTTAGTGTTCATGCTGAATCATATTCTGGGTTTTTTTCGTTGCCATTTCCATGGTTTTTTGTGTCTGTAAGTAACACTATAATCCAGTGATAAATCTGGGTGTGATTCAGTGAGATACAATGTTGGGCAAGAGTTGGACATTGAACAATTCCTTTGCATTTATTATGGTGATGATGTTGTTTTGTTAAAAGGGAGTATCTAATGAAAATGTGTTACAGGATAGAATGCAGAAGTTGCTAAACACAAAAGAAGTTTTTTCTGTGAAGCTTGCACACTGGGTAATCTGGGCTAAATAAAATCCTTGGAATTTTTCTTCAAAGTTTAGTTAAGCCCTTGATGTAGCTCTCACTTAAAGAGAGTCATAATTTGAAGCTGTCATCTAGATACAGTAACTTTATTTTTAAATGCCCAATATGATTAGTTACTTGGCATAGCTTTAGAATTAATTTTTTTTATAAACTGTGTAAGTACTTTTCTTTTTATCCGTACAGTTTCTTTGTGAGGTTGAGTTTTAAGGCCTAAATTCTTAACAAATTAATCAGCTTTCCACAGCAAAGCAAACACAATTTCATTCCTTGCATATTTTAAATAATCCAGGCTTGGGGGAAGTGCCCAGTCTTTGGTGATGATGGCTTTTTTTTTAATTCCTGCATGATTCTAAATCCTTGAAATCAAAGATGTAACAGCAGAACAAGAAATGTTGCAATGCACAGTGTTTTCCTACCTCCTTACTAGTCTGTGCTCAGGTAGTAGAGAAAAAAGGGCTCTCTGTCATGCTACTCTGGAGTTGTGCATTGTGGTATAGTTTGGAGACTTAGCAATACACAGGTGAGAGTAAATGCATATGAAAAGTGTGCAACCTTTGCTTCTCCTTGATTATTTTTTTATATATATATATATATAATTTTTTTTTCACTCTGTAATCTATAAGCAGCTGAAGCTCAAGCTTCCATGACTCGGCCATTTCCCTGTGCTGTGCTCAGATAAGCAAAGTTTAATTGACAGAAGCAAATTAAGCGGTGGACCTTTTACTTGTCATTATTTCTTTGTATGCTACTGCAAAATACATATACAGAGACATTTTTCTGTGCTGACTCGATAGACACTGGCAACCAGATATGCTGAATGTGTTCATCCCCAGCTGCGAGAAAAGGAACTGCACGCTACCTGCTATGCAAGGCAAAATACATTTATTTTTGTAACTTTTTGATGTAATAATTAGACCTGCAGCCTAGAGTGTTTTAAGTTGTGTTCTTATTGCATTTCTTTTTAGACACAGACTAGTCTTACAGCCTCTATGGATCTGGTCTTGCAAACAGGTTAAGTGTTACCCACATGAATAACTTCACTAAGGTTGGTGCCCAGCAGTTTGCAGGAATCAGTCCCAGGGATCTTGCAATTGTTAGCGATCTGTTGCTGATCTATACCTCTGTCGAAGCCACAATGTCTTGCTCTTAAATAGAATGATGCGAGTCTGAGTATGTTGCAATTAGTTCCGAGTGCTGCAGCTAGATTACCTAGATGGAATTCAGCCATCGGACCATTTCCAGGCTCTAATTTATACTCTGGATACTTGTAGCATTTTACATCGATTGCAAGGCTTTGCATCTTTGCGCTGCCAATTACTGCTTTTAACCGTGTGTTTTGAGTGTTTCGCTATATATCTTTTATGATTTTATTCCATCTTAATCCTTCTGAGCATTAGAGGAATGAAGGGCTACTTCATCCTTGATCTGTGGCAGATTTAGGATTAGGCTATAGTGCAGCTGCAGGTGGTGCAACCAGGAATAAAGGTCTTTGGTTTTCAATTGGAGAACCAAACCTTGAAATACCTTTGTATCTACTTTTCATATGTTTGAAATGGAAAGGTTTTACATGTTGTCCGTTTTTCAAGACAAACAGTAGAATCTCAGTGATTTCTGAGATTACAAGATACATAATTGTTTTCTGTTTAGTCTCCACTGTTCAACAAAGCACAGAAACGCTACTCTCTTGACTGAACTACCATTCACACTTGTACTCAAAGCCCAAAATCTTTCTGATACATGCAGGCTTTTTTTATATGTACTTTTATAGTAGACCTGCAGCATTCATTTGGGGGAGGGAAGATGACAACGTGTTAAAGAATAGATAGATCAGTTAGATTTTCCTAAATACATGGATAATGGAGTGGATCTCATTGAAGGGCATGGATATAAATTGAATTTAGCATTTAAATGCACTTCAGTTCTTCCTTATGGCAGTTCTACGGTAGGGGAGAAATCTATGTTAAGTGCTTTGTGATAACAGACAGTCTTATTTGATCTGGTAATTTTAGCCTGGAACCGGCTGAATAGGAAGTAGTTGAAAATTGCCATTGAGACAAAAAATGGGGGATTCGAAATGTGGATGTTGCCCGACCCTCATGTTCTGGAGTGCAGAAGGATAGGTGGAGAGGATATTCTTCCATGCAGTTGGGATGAGCACCTGCCTTCTACCTGAGGAAGAGGACATTGGCGTGAGAGGGGAGTTCGTGTCCATCAGTCATGTCTTTGCAAAGTGAAACTGTGGAGCTGTGTAAGTGTTGCATAACTCTTGTTTTAAACCCAAAGTAGTATGTATTTTTAAGCAAACACTACTGCCTACTGCAAAAAGTCTAAATTCCTCCACCTGCCAAGATTTGCAGTTCTGAGATAAAAACACAGGGTGTGAGTTTACACTTGAGGCTTCACCTGTTAAAAATACATTATTGGAGGTGGTTATTACTGCATTTATAAACCAAGTATACAAAATAAAAGACAGGAAATCTCTGGAAGGCTCACCTGCAAATATTTGCTCTATATGGACATTAATATATTTATTGCAAAAGGAAAGTGGAGAGTGTGTTCAAGCGAAATTTTAAAATGAGATATGAAGCGTTTTCTCCTGGCAAGGCTGGGCATTTTCTAGTCAGAAGCTTTACTAGGGTGTTAGGAAAAATTCATCTAGGCTTAACAGGCTGTTAAAAGAGACCAGCCCTAGTTGCATGGGGTTTCAGGACACTGTGCTGTAATCTTTTTTTTGAGATAAATGTTTTCGGAATTTTTAACTGTTGGTAGGTCCAGAAGAGCTTTGTGTTTTGCCAGAAATATTTTTAACTGAATTCCAAAGTGAAAATTAAAAATGTGGAGGGATTTAGCTGTCTATAAATAGAATATCTAATGTATTCAGTGCTCTAAAATATTTTATCTGACCAGCAGCTACTGCTCCAGAAATGTGCGGTTGTACTGCAGATCCTGTCATGTCCCTGACACTCTAGGCTTATGCAACTGAATCCTGCCACGTGTTAAAAAACCCCAATTTTTTTCTTGAAGCAGAGAACCATTTGAGTGTTTTTCTTAGCTGTTCCTTACAGTGCAGTTTAAAGGCAGTAGTTAATGACTGACTATTTTCAATACAGCAGTGAAATACCATTAAGAATATTTGAAAATGTAAAACCATGTGAGAAAGCAGATCATTTAAACTGGAGGGCTATTTCATCACATGCAGCTAGCAAATACCGCTTTTTGGAGACTGTGTTTTGCCCAATGTAATTTGAAGTAATATGAGTTTTACTAAGATTACATCCTACATATAAAAGAGCCCTGGTTAATCATCATTAGAACATGAAATCAGCATAATCACTTTTCTCTATCTTCCAGAAAAATTTCAGGCATTACCAGAGATGTACTTTTCCAAGGTTGGATACAAGAAAACACTTATACATATTCTGTAGTTAAAGGTCTTGAAATGTTTTCCATAACCTGCTACTTATACATCACTGAGGATTGCTTGGCTACATTTTTAAGTTCATTAAGGGTGATGAAAATCAGGATGATGGAACGACGCTTTCAATGCATATCATTTGTATTCCTTCAGAATTTGCTACATTTTTATGGCACAGTCTTGGAATTATAGCCATCTTTTATGTGAGGTAGTTTGACGTTGTAAATTCAATGAAAATTTATCTATCTTGAAAAATAGATGAATAGGTGAGTATTCTTAGTCATAAATGTATAATATAAAATCATAGCAAGCCAGACATTTCATTAAATAGTGCTCAGTGACTCCAGATTACTCAACTTTTTTTGACTTGAGCAAACAAAACTACACATCTGACTTAGCCACTGTAAAGAGTGTGGGCTTTAAGAACTTTTAAATTACTATTCAGAGGCAGGAACACATCAAAGATGGATACATAAAGTTTGCTTTGGGAATGTTGTTTAGTGATTCCCTGTTTTTTTATGTGCACTCTTAAAATACGGGATTTCTTACACCCATTCATTCTCATCTAAAATGCAGCAGTGAAACGTGCTTTGGAAACTCTGCTGCAGATTACAGAAATGTGCTAAATACCAATTCTTTGAAGACCGCACTTCCCATTAAAGTTATTTTCAGTACACATCCAGAATTTTGAGAGCTGTTTCAAAATACAAGGCTGCATCAAAATGCAGGAAGCCTGGAAAAAAGCACCGTATAATATATCAAAATGATTTGAGGGCTGTAGCAGTACACGGCATCTGATATGAGACTGGTATCCCTTGGAAGTATTCCATACAGCTAAGCACCGTTTCACATCTTCCCTGTGTTACCTTTTTTCTGCCCAAGAAATGAGGCCACCTTTAGGTGTGAGTGACTCCAGTTTCTATATCTGGGTCTGCTGAACGCTGCAGCTTTCACGTGGGCCTAAGCACTCAAGAATATTTTGCTTCATGTTCTTCTGAGGACAGAGGGACATGGTGATTCCTTTCCTTCTGAGGTGTGGGTCTTGGCTTTTGTGAAGGGAGACAGATTCTGCAAGTGCTTTTTGAGATCTGTATTGATATTATAGCGCTGAGATATTGTAATACCGTTATTCTGAACCTGTATTACTGGTCGTATGTTCACAGAGGGTGTGGCTACCTTGGGGTTTACATGTCTCTAGTGATGTTCGGTCATTCCTTTTGATAAAGCAAGTACCGAGAGTCTTTGTAGAAGAGTCAGTGTTTGATACCTACTAGGGAGCCTGTACTTAGTAGATTTGCAATGTTTATAAAGGGGGAAAAAAGAAGGGGAGAAAAATTGAAAGTAAGAAGCACTATCAAGAAATTATTCCTAATCATATTACTATTCCTGAGGCATAACAAAAGAATTCTGGAAAAATCAAATTGCAGGATGCAAGCCTCGGGTGTCAACTTGTCACCATGCTACATTTAAAGTAGTTATTAAAATCATTATGCTATCAACTTGTGAAGTTTAGACACACCAAATATAGCAACCTGCTTAATTGCTCAGTATTTTGCAGTGAGTGAAAGAAAGGCAGAAGGGGAGGTAGGAGTGGAGAGAACGGTGTGTTTTCAAGGTACCCTAAAAGGCCTTTTTTCCTGTGGAGTAAATTAAGCATATGTTGCTCAATAGGATCTCAGTCTTTAAATATAGAATATGTTATTAGAAAAGCAGCTGCTTGCCCGTCTACGTAGTTTAGAAGTGGTTTTATTGAGATCTTCCAATAATGCAGCAAGATGCGTATTGAGAGGACTTTGTAGCTCTAATCATGTTATTGACACTGCTTTTCTCTTGGGGAAGCAGATGGAAATGAACTGGTATAGCCAAAATCAGCATCTAAAATACTTAGGGGCAAGTGTCAAAATGTAATTTCCCATTGGAGTGAAGCTGGAGAAACTCTGCTGAAGTTGCTTCACGTTTGTATTTGTGTAAGGAACAACTTGTCTCTTGATCATGGCACTTGAGACTTGTCAGTGAAAAGGCTGAAATGGGCTTCTAGGATAAGACAGTAACTTGGAGTATTGCTATGGTAACCTCATAAAATAGCCAATGAAGGGACAATTTCCAAAGTATAAATTCAGAAGAAGAAAAGAAGAAAAAAACAAAAATAAAAAACAAAAACCTTCAGCCGTTTAGTTTTCAAGAGTAAATTTACCCCAGATTGTGTGTTGTCCTCATAAAAAAGTGAGGAATAAGGAAAAAGTGTAATTTCTCCCAATACCATAAAGTTGTAACTGCTTTATTTCTTTGCATTGTATCTATGTCTTCAGAACTGGGATTTTTTTTTTTTCCTTGTCCTGCACAGGACATAAAATAAGGTTCTTGGTGCAGAACCTACTCATGACATCCATCTTTGTTTGAGATGCAGTGATTTCACCAAGTAGTAACTAATGACACCGCATTTATGTTTCTCCAGTGCGTTTTTCCAGGTGTATTGCATAAAATAACCCATTTTCCATTATTTTAAAATATTTCTGTTATATTTAAGTATTTTTAAATACTCACCATCCAGATACAGTTTTGGTTAAGAACTCAAGGACAGTCTTTCTTGCTTACATGTTATGTTTCTAGATAAGAAAAATGCATAGAAATAAGCTGCACATGGAGAAATCCTTTGCTATTTCTGCAGCCTATAGAGGTCAGTGCAAATTCTGCTAAGTGTAAAAAAATTGGAGAAAACACCTATAAACTTGATTTCTTTTTTATCAAATATAATTTATGGAGATCAGAGCAGTGGAGAAATGTGACTTCAGGTTGGCGTTCAC
This sequence comes from Eurystomus gularis, assembly GCA_013400335.1. Taxonomy (NCBI): domain Eukaryota; kingdom Metazoa; phylum Chordata; class Aves; order Coraciiformes; family Coraciidae; genus Eurystomus; species Eurystomus gularis. Next base: position 335,775 of record VZZY01005951.1, read on the forward strand.
TAGAGGGTTTTTTCTTTCCGACTCACAATTTTTGCCAGATCACAATGGGATTCATTGAGAAATAGATGTACTCTTTGATAAAAGATCTGACTCAAAGAATACGTGCCTCATACCCTCTTCTGAGGACAATTTATCGAAGAGAACATAGTTTTCGTCTCCTGAAAGTATCTATATAGGATGTATCCCTTCCTTCCATCTGGCCATGGAAGTTGCTGCTGTCGCATGAACTAGATAAATCTGCAGATTTGTTAAGTGTTTGTTTGAACGACTGGAAGCTGATGTTGAGTTTGTTAACACTTGAGTTCATTAACGCTGCTATAATGGGATGCTATTAGAGCTGTAAGAGCCCTGGGAAATTTAGATACTGTTCTGTCCAGTGGGGAAGTGTTTAATGACTGTAGCATCACGGTTTTTTATTTCATGTCTTCCGACTTGGGAGGAGATTAAAAATTAGGGATCCTATAGAGTAAGAAATACCTACTTCCTTCTCCCTGTACCTCATGGCTTTTTTTTGTATAGAGCTACTATTATTTTGACCAAAAGTGTTTATTTTTCCCATAAGACTTTATAGTAGAGCTCTTGTAATTATTAATTATACTTTTCCCACTAGGAGGTGTGTTGTACCAACTTACATCCCTTTTTGCATAGAAGAATTTTAAGTTTCTATGAATCTATGATTTAATTTTGGGTGTCTCTATTTAAAACCAATTAAGATATATGGATAGAAATTATTAATATAGCCACTCATCCAAAGAAATTATTCTGGATACTGTCCCTACTGTGATACACTACCATAATTAATTCAAGCAAATGTTTATATTCAGAAAAAATTCATGTTCTTATTCAAAATAAATAAGATATTTAGCACACCTGCCCCCTAAAACCCCAAGCCCCAACACCAGGCTGATATATTTGCCCACTAAACGGAATTGGGTTTTATTTTTCCCTAATTCTTCCTATCAGTGCCACAACATTCAAGCCTTATAGTAGATAGTCAATTCAGTGACAGACGTGTCCTTGTCCAGACATACATACCAGCTTTTTGGTTTTGCTTTTTCCCATAGCCTGTATTCTGATTATGCCTCATTTACCATTGACTGTGCTCTTAAAAATATTTCGGAAAGCACAGGCATATCTTTGCATTTCACTTTATATCAAGGAGCTGTCAATCTGTGTTGACCAAACTCTTGTACTGCGATGATAAAATTCTAATGATTACTTTTTATGGCTGTGCATAGATATTTAAATTGAACAGAGAAGGGGCTTCCAAACTCCTCAGTTTTCTACATAGGAAGATATTCTACAGAGACAAAGGTAGAATCTGTGGCTGGGTTTTTCCTGAGGGTGAAACCACTTTGACTGAAATTCCAAATTTGTGACCTTTGAGAACACCCCACAGGACACAGTCTAGTTTGCTTGTGTATTTTGGCTCTAGAAAGTGTTTGTGGGCCATGAAAAAATACAAAGTGTAAGATGATGATCAACCCAGAACTGAAGTTTACTTTTGTTAGTTGCAGAATGCTATTGGTTTTTTATATATGCACACTTGAAAAACAAAACAACCTCCCCAAAACCCTGAACAACAAACCCAAAAGTTATTTTAAAAATGTTTAATTAAATATAGGAGTCAATGATGACTGCTGGAAACTGGTGCAGCACCAGCAGAAGTGCAGTACCAGCAGAAATAAAGGGAATAAAATATTTCCCTTTTACTCTCTGATGAGAGAGTGGTGGTGTAAGAAGAGCTGTGCAATGTTCTGAGCAATGATTTAAGAACAGCTATAATAATCCCTTATTTGGGAGCCACCTCCAGATGCTTCAGAAGTTCCCTGATGTCTTGAAAAAAGGGAGATGTCGTTAAAAAGCCACTAATAATATGGCCCAGCTGACCTCTTCCAGTGTTAGGTCTTTATCTAGATTTTTAAAACGTGCTTTAAATTGCATATTCGTTGATTGCATGTCTTATTTCTTGAGAAACTATTCTGACTGGTGACTTCACTGTTACATCACCAAGTATCTGAAGATTCATGTCAGTTTGTCTCTGGAAATTCTGTGGTTTGTTTAAATCTCTCTCTTCAAGGCAAGCTGTCCTTTTCTGTACAGTCCTGATCCCAGTGGATGGACCCTGCTGGCCTTGCATTGTTACATCAGTATAGATGTAAATTATTGTCACTGTTGAAGTGGCTGAAGTAGCAGACTTTTTCTAGCAGACATAGCCCACAATGAATTTTAGCATTTACCATCCATTTGAGAAAGCTGATTTGCAGCTTCTATGAGCAGCTGTCAGAGATAAAATTTTCTCTTTATCTCTCAGCTGATACAAAACTTCATTCTAATACAAAAATCATATGACAATTGCAATTATACAGGAGCAAATAACTGAAAAAAATTTCTCATCATCTTTGGAAGGAAGGAAAAAGAAATTCAAGGTTTTGAAGATGTGCCATAGTTTTTTTCATTAGATTAAAACTACATTTCTATTAGTTGTTCAGCCTGTACCTAGGAAATCTCATAAGCTGTTAAAGCCAGCCAAGTTACCCTTTGGTTTCTCTGAAATAAAGGCAGGGGAGAAGGGCATGGCTGAACTGGGGGGGTCGGAAGTTTTTCAGGAATCAACAGACAGTGCAACGGTGCCAATAAAAGATGTAGCTTGGGCAGAACGGCATGGTTCTGTGAATTTAAAGGTTATTGAGAAAAAGTTCAAATTTGCTTTCAAGTCAATAGTTTAGAAGAGAATGAGATGGGTGCGTGGGTGGGTGGGCACATGAGGGATATCTGTCTGGGTTCCCCAGTGCTTTTCTTTCTAAGTCTCGTTTGTAGGACTCTACACTCTGAAAGGCCTGTTGACTTTCAGTGCCGTTCTCCTCCTCTGCAAGGACGATGTATTTGAATGTGGGATCTCTTGCGCTTTACTCTTTATGCTGGTGCTTCTTAGGAATGTTGGGGAAGGGAGAAAGAGAAGGGATAACAAATTTTCCATTTCGTTTTGCCAGTTATTTTTATGTTCTCGAGTTTGTGTATTAGCTGTAATTTGATAGACATCTCAAAACATGCTTGCTTTGGAGCAAAAAGTGTTCTTGTAGTAAATTATTCATTTAGATTTAGCTTTCAAGATGCTTTCTCGGTCTCTGTTAAGCTTTGGCTAGAAATATGAATATTGAATAAATGACCAGAGGTGAGCAGTAGTTTCTGAAGCATGAGTGTAGCTGTCTGAAGCAAATAGCCCAGAGTTGATTATGTGTATCAGCCTCCACCAAACAGCTTGACCCTGACACAGTTTGGAGCAGGCAGGTCCTCCTTATTTCATCAATGCCATTGTTAAAGGCAGTGACCTGTTGACTTGTTTCTTACCGAGGTCAAACACATCAAACGGAGTGGGACATCAGCATGATCAGATCTAAATTGCTTGCTGCACCAATTTCTAGCTCTATTGTGGTCTGATATTAAATCTCCTGGTTTCCTTGCAGCTAAGGTATAAAAGACACATGGTGTCAGGGGAGCAGAGGGGAAAAAAAAAGTGGAGAAGAGATAAGTTTTCAGCCAGATGATTATTAATCTGAACTTCCAGACCAGGGAGAGCTGGGGAGGCATGAATTGTAAAGCACTGCCATTTGTTGACTGAATTTACTGGTTTAGAATAGAGGTAATTTAACAAATTTTCTGAAAGAAATAATGGCGATGCAGTAATACAAGTATTCAGTACTTTTATGAAAACACAAAATGCCCTTTCAGAAGTATTTCAGAAAAATATCGACATTTCAACACAATCACATCTTTTAAAATAGATGATTGAGGGTTCCACAATCCTGTGGGAGCTTACACAGAAATCTGCTAAAACAAAATCAGTTGTTATTTTTCATAGAATCACAGAACGTTAGGGGTTGGAAGGGACCTCTGGAGATCATCGAGTCCAACCCCCCTGCCAAGCAGGACCATAGAATCTAGGGCAGGTTACACAGGAACACATCCAGATGGGTCTTGAAAGTCTCCAGAGAAGGAGACTCCACAACCTCTCTGGGGAGCCCGTTCCGGTGCTCTGTAACCCTCCCAGTCAAGAAGTTCTTCCTCATGTTGAGGTGGAACTTCCTGTGCTCTAGCTTGCATCCATTGCCCCTTGTCCTATCGCAGGGCACAAGTGACAAGAGGTTGTCCCTTTCTTCTTGACACTCAGCCCTCATCTATTGATACACATCAATTAGATCCCCTCTCAGTCTTCTCTTTTGACTGAGTATAGCCTGATGCTACAGCTCTATGTAATCTTAAAGCTCCCCAAACTGCAACTATTTCCCCAAATATGTGATATAGCATCTTAAGCAACAGAAGGGGCTGTGTATCGTGTCTTTAGGTTGCCTTCAGCAAGCTGAATTCACGTAAAAGTCTGAATTTCCTTACTGTTTTTGTGAGCATCACGTTGCAGTGAAGTATTACTGTCCAAAATGCTGTTTAGATGCTAGGGCTGACCAGTCTTTTAAAAATGGAATGTTTTGCTCCAGATATTTCTTTTATATGTAAACTAAGAAATGAGCTACAAATTATCCTTGAAAATGGGAAATATGTCTATAGTTACTTTCGGAGAGCAAACTTTACCTGAGAAATCTGTTTCTCTGGGTTAGACCATTTAGAAGGTGTTTGCTTCCCAACATAAATGTTATATAAACCTCTAAATAGAATTTCAGAGGTATAGAGCTGAGAAGAAAACGTAAACATTACGGAAGTTTGGTAATCCAACAAATCCTGTTGACACAGAGGTTAGAGGATATTCTTTGTTTTTGGTTTTGTTTAAGTACTATGGATTTTATCCATCTTGAGCAAATCCGTTATGCTAAAGTAAGTATGTCTGTAGTTCATCAGCACTTTTATTCCCCTAACTCAGTCTGTTCTCGTCTAATGAGCAGCTTTTCTGTGCTATTCAAAATGGACAAAGCGCCTGTGCTCTGCCAAACCATCGAAATAGGTAGGGGCCAAGACAATAGCCTTTAGTTCTCCCCTGTTACCTGGCTATAAATGGCAAGGAAGAATCAGTTTCAGTGGGCTTTAGAAACGTACGTGAAGTGAGGGAGGAAAGATTGTCAGACCTCCTTCATTCAGTTGGTTTGCATTTCAGAAAATGTACCTGAAAGCCCACCAATGCACAAGCCCTAGGAAGACAGCTCGCTTTTGTTCCTTGATTAGCTGGAAGGTAAATGCTGGTTTGCAGGTGGGTTTTGGCAGCGAATCGGCCTTTTCATTCACACATTGTTTTCTCTTGTCACTTTTTAAGAGAGCTGTAGCATGCTTGGAGCTCTTTTAAAACTTTGACAGAACAAGTGACAGATGTCTCGAGCGTGACAATCCTCAGTCTCCTCCCGTTTTTGGAAAAGGCTTTTTGCAGCCTGGAACAGAAATAGCTAAATCAGATGGAAAGGTTCTGTTGGGAACCATTGCTTCAGCATGAACAGAGGAGTCTTGATAAATGTTATCGGAAGTGCTTTTATCTGTGTGCAGGTTCAAGCCATTTTTCTAGGTGCTGTTTGTATTGGCATTTGCACCTTTTAAATAAGGAAATCGTCTCATCCCAAAGACACCACTTCTAATCAGCTGGTGTCAATATATTTAATTCAATATCATAAACCCGAATTTAGCCGAATCTGAAACTGAGATTTTTAAATGGTACTAAGCTACAGCAGCTGAAATGAAACCTATAGAACTGCTTTTCTGTGACGAATTCAAGCATGGGTGATTTATTTTAAAACAAAGGTAAAATCAAAGATGTTATTTGTATTCACTCTGGTGTTTTTGTACTAAAACCCATAAAAAGGCCACACAATAATCAATTGGTGCTGTTGGCTGTTGTGTAAGTGGCGCTTTGGCAGTACATCATTACTTGGATTCAGGTCAGGTGGGCTGAAACAACCATCTGAAGCAAGTCTCATTTTGTATGGCATTTAACAAGTGCGAGATGATAATTGCTGTCGCTGAAGCATGACTGCTTTTGTAATGAATACTTTCCGCTTGCATTCTGAGTACGAAGCTCTGTGTGTGTAACACAGCGTGCTTTAATCTCAAAATAATAAGCAAATTTGAAATTGAATTTATTGTTCAATAAAGTTGTATTTGACAGAGGTTCTGGCTTCAACAGTCAAGTGATCAATGTTAGCTTTTAATTACATAGCGCTGGAGAGATCCTATACACCTCTTTTTGTGATGGCGTGTGTTTCCAAAGAGTTATGTTCATAATGTCTATGTGTTAACACGGTTTTAAATTGGTTAATGAAGTTCAGCATTAACCCAACATATCATGTTTTTCCTCCATGCTGTTCAATCAAATCAGCGTTATCTGATTTTACAGTGGCTTTACTGTGGTCCTCTTGTATTTAGGTGGGATTGTTTGACTTCTTCGCCTTTCCATTGATCTTACCAAGTGATGATACTGATGTCACCTTTCAGTTCACGTAAAGTCAATACACTCAGGAGTAGATTAAGAGCTACTCCCTTCTCACTGGAAAAAATAAGTGCAACGGGATGGCTTTGGCTTCTGGTGCTCCTGTGCAATGGTAGAGCTAGTGTGCTATGTGTTAGCGTATGCGAGGGCTGCAGGAAGGTTGTAAGGTCTCTTCTGGCATTAATAAATGCCACATTTGTGCTGTGTTCCTCTGTTCAAAAATTCTTCACCAAAATTCAACCGGTTTGACTGAGTGAGGGGAACCTAAGAAACACTAAAATGAAAAACCAGAGATACAAATGATCTTGTATAGGTGTATCACGTTTGGAGAAGAAACAGGACTTGAAAGTCTAAAATTTAATTGTCATAACCCTACTGGGTTATATAATCAGGGATTTTTTGAAACATTATTTTAATATCCTGGAGATAGGAAACAAAACCCAAACAACAACTTAAAAACCTCAGGACAGAAACTTTTCGATAGAAGAAAGTTTTTGAACTGAGGAAGGAAATGCCATGTTTTGTTGGACAGCAAATATTATTGAAGTCTTTCTTCAGGAACATTACTATGCAGGTCCTGCTGCCTGGAATTGGAGAATGCGTTTGAACTTGTGTTTTATTATTTCAGAAGATATGGAGAAAAAATAAGAGAGAAAACCAAGATTTTATTAAGGCCAATGTTTGCTTGCTGTAGGCATCAGCTGTGGACCTGTGGGAATGAGCTGGGTCCTGTCTTTCTGCTGGGGACTTCTCTCAGCATGGCTTCATTTGTTTCTCTGCCACTGGTTTCTACCCCAGCTTTTGTTAGTCCCATTAATGTAACTGGTTATAACATCTTCTCGTAAGTGATGACCTAATTGTTTGCAAGTCATTGGATATTGTTTCGTTAATGGCTTAGGCCCTCGAGTGTAGTGGATGGGCTGTTTGGAGTTGGTTACTTGGGTGTGGGGTGACATCTGTGTGAAGTCAGCTCTTCTCTGCCCTCCCCTCTGCCCGTTTTTCTGAAGTGCTTGGCTATCTAGGAAAAAGAGCCAGGGATACTACAAAATAGTAGAAACTAGCAGATATAGAGCCAGGGAGCTCTGGGACTATGCACCATTTAAATATAGGTGCATTTTCACTTACATACTCTTGAACTCTTTTGCCTGCTACTTCTCTTTGTGACTCTTATTACTTTTAAATGCAATTTAAAACTACTTTATTTCATAATTTCCTGTGTGGCCTATAGTTACATCATAGAGAATATTATGACTATAATCAAATAGGGGGATAAGTATTTGTTAGCGAAAAGAGTAAAAGCTTCATGCCAGTAAATATTTTACCAATTTATGAGAGAAAATGGTGTAGGAAAGCTTTTTAAAAGGTCAATGAATTTCTGTTAAATTGTTCTATTCTCATTGCTTTTAAAATTAAGCATACAGGGTCACCGTTAAAAGCCCTGCGTTCAGCAGCTGAATTGCCATTTAAAACAGAAGTCAAACACTTTGGCTCAAGAAGGAGAAAGAAGTAAAAGCTTTTACTTCTTCCTATGGCTTTTCCAGAAGCTGTTATCCACAGCAATCATTGTAGATCCACCTCCTTTAGTAAGATATTTCCAAACCAGAAATAATCTATGTGTGGAGAAGTCATGTGTATATGTACCGTTAATGCCAACCTCTTAAAGTGTCAGATTTGATCAGTCTTGTGTAGGTTATTCTCCCTATAAATCTTGTGGCGGTTCTGAATACTTCATAGCTCCCAGAGCCAGTGAGCCAAGGAAAATCTGTAACTTAACCACGCCATGCTGTGGTACAGAGCTTGGTGTGCTTTGTATCAGTTAGGAATCTCAACTTCCATTCCTGTTGGAAAGGCATTTGGTCAACAGGTGGTTTGGGGGTGACCTGGAGGCCAGGAGCTGTAGGTGGTTGGTTGGCTGGAGCTAGTATTGGGTAATGTCATTGGTCCTGGGCATGAGGGAGTCTTTTATGTGTGGTGAGATGTTGGTATTGCAGGCTCGATCTTCATTTCTGCTAACTGCAGTTGCTGAAGGCTTACGTTTCCATGCAGATGCTGTATCGAATTGACCAAAGAAAGGTTTTCTTTAAATAAAGACAAAAATCAATACTTCAGCAGCTTGTTTGAAAACGTTTCACAGAATTATTTTATAAATCCAGAGCAGTGGCCACCATCACAGCTTTTCTACTTTCATCGCTTGCTCACTTGTGATTACCAAGCTATAAAACCCAATTTGAAGGTAAAAGGAGCACAGTTCTGAAAACATGTTTGAAAGACCTCACAAATTCAGGATGCAGAAAAAAAAATATAACCAACAGACTTGTGAAAGACTCCGAATCAAACCAGGATACTGCTGAGCATTGATTCTTTTCTATTCATTTTCAACTTTCTTTTCAAGGACACAAATTTTCGTTCCCTGTCTGCTAAATATTTTTTTTTCTCTTATTATTGTTGTTGAGACTTTTTTTATTGTTAAGAGAAGACTGCTAACAGCTGTAGTGCCTGTTAAATTGTCATCTCAAAGTTAAAGGGGTGTTTAATTTATTTTACTTTTAATCTGATTTAGATTAGAATGACCTTTTCTTTGCTTCGTACTAAAATCCCTTTCTTGAAAAATTAATGTTTCCCTCCATGTTGCACGTATTGATTATTAGTGCTGGTATTTACTCATAATTAAAAATACAGTAGGCAAGAAAACCGTTTTTAAAGCTTGATCTAAAGCCTTCTGGCATTTTGTTTCGCCACGTTTTGATATTATCCCTTATAAGCAGGTAAATAGAGGAACTGTACTTTTTGAAGAGCTGTAAGGAAATGAGTCCAACTGGTGTTTCAAATTTTGGACCAGCCCACCTCAAAAGTGGTCTAGCTGATACGGGAATGCAGTCAGTCCTTTGGTCGTGGCTTTGGGTGGTCTCCGTATGAAAATACAACTTTGATCACAACAGCACCCGCACAAACCCCAACCAAGAACCAGTTTGCTTCCGAGTTTTAGTATTAAAGGAACAACTTTCTCATCAGGAAAGTAATGATTTTTTTCTCTTCATTTAAATGTTATATAAGCAAGACTCAAGCAGCCAAATATTAGAAAGATTAGAAAGAAGCAATTTAGCTTAGAAAGAGCTATATAGATTGTGGAGGGTGACAGCAGCCGTCGGTATTGATTTTCTGCCACTTTCCTGTCTGACCTTTCGGATTCCAGCAGGCGCTCCTAAGAGGATTTAGCTTGTAACAAATTAAAGATATCACAGAACAATTGCTGACTCATATTACGAGAGCTGACTGAGCTCCTTTGCTATCAGCGCAGCCTTATTGTGCGCAGGGACATTGTCATTACTTGACTTAATGTGCTCCTGTAGATAAAACTGACTGAAAAGCTGTTGATAAAAACAGGTTAATGATGATAAATGATACATATGTGTGTGAATACACGGGTGTGTATTTAAACATATGATTTTAATCTATGGCCTCTGAAATTCATGACGTACAAAGGGATCAAAATATACAACAAAAGCTTTGATAAAGTGAAGCCGTTAAAAAATATGCATATATAAAAGCTTCGTCTGCATTGCTGTGGATTAAATTGGATTAAGGAAAAAAAAAAAAGACCTAAGTGCTTTGTCTTCATTTAACACCTCTTGGCAGCACCTTGACACAATTTCAACATGAGCATCCTCTGCTGAGTACCCTTCCACTCTGTTTGGAAGGAATAAATCGCTTGTCTGGAGTGGTTAAAAGATTTTAATCTAACTTAATCATCATGAAGTGTTTTACCATATGATGAAATTCAGTTTGCAGAAATAGTTTTTTTCACCTGATGCCTAAAATACATAAAATAAATATGTACTAATAGTAAATAGGAACATTCCTTGTGATTGTTAGCACAATTTTAAGAAACAAGATGATAGTATGTAGTTTTTTATTTGTGATAAACTCGTGCTATGTTCATATATTTCAAAATGCCACGGGAATATTGATCCAAAAGAGCTGCCTATGCCTTCACTGTGAGAGGCAGCAAAGGGCTCAATATTGGTGGGGGAACAGAGCACTAGGTGTGCTGGTACCAGCATCACCACCTCCAGCTCTCACCACTTTTATGCTCTTCTTTTCCTCAGCATTTGGCAGAAAACCCAAAAGCAGAAAGGAAACCAGTCCTGACACTTCTTTCTGGTAAGGTCAGGATTAAAACCGCCCTGAGTTTGCATTCAGGCTGAAGTTCTCCACTGTGCCGACTTTTTTTCTAACACTGTTTATACCTAATTTCGCTGGGTTTTGTGGGTCATTTCTTTGTAAAATGGAACCTGGCCTGATGGTTTCCCAAATCTGTTTTGGTTACTACAAATATGCACTGTAGACAGCATATCTTAAAGTCTGGTTTCCAAAGTTGGGTTTATGCTGCCACACTATGTCTATGTGTTAATGTACATATATACATAAAATGGAAAACCCATTTCAGTCTAAATTAACAGAGGCGCTATGATTCTGTGGAGGATCTAATGGAAGAGGACAATGGACTTCAGTGTGAGGGTATTATTCACAAGTGTTGTAGAATCCACACCTGAAATCCAAGCCCAGAGGAAATCAGACCAAGGCTGCAGGTGCTGGCTGCACTCTGTTTTGTGAGGAACAAAGTCCAAGATCTATAGAGGCACAATCTTTCAGGCATGGGAATATATATACCTTTTTGTCTGCTCACTGCTACGAAAGGATCAGGTTTTTTGAGTGGACCTTGATGAGCTCTATATCCAGAATGTCAGATTTAGTTTCTTTTATAAGTAGCCATATTATATCAGTATATTTTGTTGGTTTGCTATTCAGTGTAGCTAAACTGGAATCCAGTTCATCTGCTTCCTGTATCAGCAAAACTGCAGATACTGTTGCTTTTTAACAAAAACGATTAGCAGGTTCAGAAATGCTAATTTTGCATACGTTCCACTGATGATTTCTGCTGGAAAAGCCCGTTGTGCATCCAGCAGTTTCTGCGGCGCGGGGCATTCATCTGCTGTTTGTTTCTTCAAGGCAGCTGGAGTTCCTTTCAACTAAAAAGGAAAACTTTTGGTTAGGCAGGGATGGCTTAGGGCTAGGAAAGAACTGAGCAATCCGAGAATATGAAGCTTTGGGGAAAAAACAGCAACACTTAATGTGCAAAAAAATGTTTCTTTTAGAGAATGTCTTGAGCTCACCACTAATGCTGGCATCTCCTCAATATACATTTCTATCTAACGTGTTGTGCCATTATTTCTCTCTTTCAATCTTTTTTTTTTTCTAGTTGTATCAGAGGATCCTTGAGCCTCAAGGTAGTGCTTTTTCTGTACCTGCTGAGTTACAACTCAGCAACTTGTGTAGCAACCTTTTTGTGAAGACTAAATAAAGATCATTGGATCTGTCGTTTTATGGAAACCTAAAAGTGCTCATTTATCAGAGCACATAGCATTAGGAGGTTTCATTTTTAGTTCTGCTTGTGGCACTAATTTCTTTTGGGCCTTACACTTTTGCTGTTAGCTTTGATTCCCCTGTAACAGAGTTGGTCTTGCCCAGCTCTCTCACTTTTTCCACATCTCATGCAACCACCCTGTTGTTTGCTCTGACATGGTGGTGGTGGAGCTGAACACTGCTTAACCATATATGTGAATTGATTCAGGTTGTAATTAAACATAGTTTTGTCCCCCCGAAGAAGCACTTTTAACCTAAATCAGCATGCTGGTCTAAATAAATGCACGCTCCTGACAACAAGTGTGCTGGCACAGAGGAGGAGTAGCTAGGCATAGAGGAGGAGAAGCCCTGCTGCTAAGGAGGAGGTACCTATGAGATGCTGCTTCAACTTTCTGGGAATGCTAAAACTGTCTTTTTATATTGTGTTCAGAGTCCCTAAAGCAATGGGAACCTATAGGCACTGTTCTAATATAAATAGCCAATAAGATATGTGGAATTCTTTCCGTGCTGGAGTTTCAAACTGAATCTGATGGTTTTTGCTATGTCCCTGTTACTAGGAAAAGTCCAGACAGGCATATTAGTACTGCTCACGTAGGGTTTGGGGTTTGGCATCTCCCTCTCCATTTGCTGGTCTGAGCGCTGCAGTGATTGTCAGATTGACAGAAATAGTCCCTCAAACTTGAGTCAGATCTTGGGCTCTAGTCTGGCCCGGTGCTTTTGTGAGTGTATGTTGAAAATGTATTTAAAACCCCGTTTCTTGGCCTGACAGCATGACAATGTGTCATTCTGTGCGTTTTTGCTCAACTTCAGGGAATTTTACACAGAAAACAGGACAGACAATTGAGCAAAATGAAATGGTGTGACTGAGGATCAGCCTACAGGTATCGTTTATGCGACCGTGTGAGTTTCAGCATGATATTTTTGAGCAAGTGTTGACTATTTTGTGGACGCAGCTCATTTTCTCTGCAGCTCTTTAAACGCAGTTAATGAGTATGGGCAGTGCCGGGTAACGGCTTCATCTTTGTGCGTCCAACTCTCAGCGAAAGGCGCCTCTCGTACAGCGCTGCTGGCAGCAAAGAGGCACAGGGCAGGGCTGTGGTCCTGCTGCTGTTTTAGGAGTCTCCTTGGAAATGTCATCGGTGGTAATGGCCAGTCATTTTTAGGTATTCTTCGTCAGCTCCTCTACAAATACTGGATGTAAGGTGTTTGAGTTTGGCTGTCCTCGTTGCAGGGCTGGCAGTTATTGAACACTTCCCTGGGTAGGCAGATGGCAAAGAGATGGATAAAAATGCTTTCTCGTGCTTTTTCTATATCCGACACCCTCAGCTTCAGGAGCATTTGCCCAACAGTGTATCTTGACACATAGCTGTACCACAGTCCTTCGTTTTTTCACCATTTTCCAACACAAGAGTGATAAGTGTCAAATTGTCCAAAATCTTTCCTTCTCCCCTTTGTCCAGGAGGTGGAGTTAAAATCAGGCTTTTATGCACTTCTGTGCCTTAAGTGGAATTTTTATTAAGTTTCTGCTGCCTTTGCCTTTTATTGAAATTTTTGACTATCAACTATCCACCTTTGTGGCCTGAAGTCTTTAAAACCTGAGTGCTATGATTCACATAAAGTGGATATTCTCATGAGTTGCATCTATTCAAATAACTTTTTGTATATGTCAGGGTCACAGCAATGATAAGTGCTCCATCTGCCATTTGTTTCTCACGGAAATAAAAAGTACAGAAAACTCATTAAAAGTCATTGAAAAAAAGATACTTGCCATGGGTAACTGGTTGCTATGCTTGCTCCAATCTCTTTTCTTCCTTTCTTTATTCCCCCTCCCGCCTTATTTTTTTTTTTTAACCTAGTGTCATTCAGAAGATTGCAACATTTTAAATTATCTTTCCAGAGAGAATAAAGACCAAGCCCATCTCATCTCAAAGATGCCTTGTCTGGGCTTAAGACTTCAATAAGGTCACTGATAATTCAGCCAGCATAGCTCTGCCAAGGTAAATCAGGGCTCCTGGAGGGTTTTTCTCATGCTTTGGCAGCTTACAAAACAATCTCAGAAATGAAAGAACAGGATCTTTAAAATCTGTTTGTGTGTTTGCAAAGCCCTGTTCCTACAGCCTCATTTCTCTTTGTCCTGGTAGTGTTGCTCTTTTCTCTTAGACTGAGCATCTTCATCGCGCTTAATTACTGCTTGTGAAGGGTATTATGAATCAACCCAAAATTAGAAGAAATTTTTAGAAGGATTTTTTTTTAAGGAGTTTTCTCTATGACAAATTTAAACTTGATTCCATTTCCCACGAGGACAAACTTTTTTTCCTTCGGGCTTTTGAGTAAAAAGATTTATTTGCATTATTTAAAGATACCGAAAGAAATGATGCTTACTTTCTTTTCTTTTTTCCCTTTTTTTTTTTTTTTGTGTTCAGATGAAGTATTTTTCTGATTGTGGTAACACTGAGGATTAATTTTAGGGAAATAAATATTTAGTGCAGCATTATTGCATTGTAATGCAAATCTTAACCTTGCCCATACTCATAATTAGACAACTGAAGGAGCTCAGGAGAGTAATTTCTAGTGGGTTTAGGGATTTGTTGTGGTGGTGGTGGCTTTTTTTTAACTAAAATTAAAAGTCCATCTGTCCAGCCCTACAGAATGTATTCCATTTAATAACCAAATATCAGTGGAGGTACTTCTTTCCAGTGGGATAAGCTGATACAGACCATCAGCTGCGTATCAGGTTAGATCATTGTGGTGAACCACCACCCAACCATATGGTTTGCTGCTGGAATTGTTTCCTCTCTGCGCCCAGGACTTGTTGGGCAGACACGCAAACCTGCCTGGGAGTGTTTCAGACCTGGTCCAGTTCTAAGGTCTCTTTTTCCATGGCTGAGTATTTAAGTGCTCGTGGCATGTAACTTCAAAGCACATAATGTAAGGCTACTCATGATAGCTCCCTGAAGCTATAAAAAGATAGTAAATTTGCATGAACAGGTTTAATGGTCTGGAAAGCCATAGTAAAATGGAATCAGTAAAAGGGTCTGTAAAGAAAAATCACTGAGCCTGCTGGGGAGATCTCCAGGAGCACTTACTTCAGCGGGCACCGTGCGCCGTTCAGCAGGGCCCCAACAAGGGCTGTGAAAGTGCAGTGACCCTATTGAATTTAAAATACGGTTTGAAAATTCCTCAACAGGGCAGATACAATGCTTACAGTTTTGAGACATTTATTTGTATTTAAATAACAAAGCTTCAGAGGGGTTTGAAAGTAGAACGGATGGCAGTTTTAACCAGCCACAGAGAAGTAATGTTCTTGAGAGAAACAAAATGGGACAGAAATTACTTCAATTCAAAGATTATTATATTCCCTTTTGCTTTCCTGAAAAAATACTTAACAATGTAAGAAGAAGCACAAAAGAGAAAATACAGGAAAAATACTGTTTTGAAACCTTAGCAAAATAGTTACTCTAGAGGATCATGATAAAAATCTTGCCGTCAAGCAGAGCAGCCAAAGCTAGGAAAAACGAACTTGAGAATCACCAAGAGCTCTCACGATGGAAATACAGGTATCCAGATCTTCGTGTGGATGTTGTCCTGTAGATCAATCACATGCTCAAAATGAAATCTATTTAATAAGATTAGGTCTAATTTTCTGTTTCCCTGATGCCCCGGCCAAATTTACCGGTGATTTTTACTGGACCAAAAACTAACTTCACGAAGAAATTAAACCTTGAAGAGCTCTAGAGCAACTTTTAAATGCAAATTAATAGCAGCCAGTCAATTGGCAGTCAGTTAACATGAGGTGAAATAAATAGACAACTCACCCTCGCCTTGTCCTTTGCCCTTCCTCGGGTCCTGAAACACCCTATGAAAGACGTGGTCGTGCCCTTTGGATTGAGGGCTGCCGGGCATCAACACTGACATTTGTTCCAGTGCTCGGTTTTCGTGCTCATGTGGAGGTTTTCAGTCAGGGCTACGAGTTCTGTGGGGTTAAAAGGCACTTCATTTAGCGTTGTGTGTCGCTGGAAGGATCAAACAGAAAAACTTGATTTTCCTGAAGAGTCTAATTACGTTAGACGCTTACCTGTCAATGAAATTACATTTAGTAGCTATGAAAAGCTTTAGATGTCTACATGCCTGCTATAAGGAAATTAAATGCCAAAGATTGACCCCAAGATGTTTTAAAATCAAAATTCTGCTCTAATTGAAGTGTGTAACTGGACTATTTAACATAGAGGAGGAAAGGAGATTAATTTGAGACTCCTTCTTGCCTTGCTTGTCATTAAACAGTGGTGAACATTCCACAGAGAAGATATTATCTATAGTTAAACCTTCTTTCTTTTCTACAACAAAGCCTTTTTCAGTTCTGCCTTGTATGGACTTCAAAAGATTAGTGGTAGAGATGAGGCAGATAATTTTTTCTCCGTTATAACTAGACCTCTGGTTTCTCATAGGCACTGCTGAAGAGTTCCTTCTTAATACAAGTATCCAGGCAAAGATTTGTGGCCAGCACTCTCACCTTCTAAGTGCATGCTCTGCCTGGAAGTAGGTTTTAAAGCATTAGAATAAATAAATAATTCTACAGATCTATGCACAACAGTTAGTTTTAATGGCAAAAAAACCCAATCAAGTGATTTTCTGAGTCCCAGTTTAAAGTAATTATACAGTATAAGTGCTTTAAGGAAGTTAATGAGACAGACAAATCTGATAACGAATTGCTGTCTCATCATAAGCTTCCTTTCAAGTTAATTGGATCTTAACGGTGCAGGACACTGTTCTGCAATGCTTTACTCTCCACCGACTCCAGCTCTGTCCCTGTTCACATCCGTCTCACTCCATTTAGTGCAGGATTCAGCTGTTTGCATTAGTAGGTGTATGGCTACAACAAATTTGGTGTTTCAAAAAGAAATGAGGATGGCATTAGGAAGCAGACAGTACTAATTGGAGTAAATTTTACTATTTCCTTCTAATTTCACTGTGTTATTTATCTGAATGTGAAGGTGTTTATCTAAATGCGAAATACTCTCTGGGTGTTTAGTGAGAAGCTGAGAAACCAGTTTTATAATTATTTGCATGCCTTCAATAGCATTTTAAAGTACACACATAGCAGAATACTGACAAGCTCTCTTGTATACCTTCTAAATTGTTTGATTGGAGTTGGTTGCAGGTAATCTGGAAGAGAAAGTAAAGTAGGGTGGCTTTTTCTCAGCCTCTGACGTTCCATGAACTTAGGGGTCTTCAGGACACCACTTCTTCCTTGAGCCTGTCCTCATCCAGTGCAGTAAAACGATGGGGTCATTTCTGGTGGAAACTCCTTTGCTTGAAAGGCAAATGTCAGAAAGGAGCAAGAAATCAAGGATATAGCATGAAATGTTCATGGCCTTGTGAGTTTTAGGTCACTATCCCATCTCAGAGCTAACGGGAAGGTTTCAGGTAAGGTAATCAAAAAGATCTGGCAATATTCTTGGTATTTATTTTCCCTGCCATTCTCCATGTAAACTTGGTATGAAACTGCAACTCTCTATGCACTGCTTGGAAATTAATTTGTAAAGATCAATGAGTAATTCGATCAATGCATCTAATTGCCTTTTGCTTTGGTCTCACTGCCTTGATAAGGACAAGAGCCTTATAAATAATTAGATTTGGTACTAGACTGCATTAATATTATTAATGTATTCTGCTGTTTTATTTATTCCTTCAAGTGCATCAGTGGATGATGTACAGACTACTTATAGGAGAAAAAAGTGATATGTGAAAATATTACTAAAAGTTGTATGTACCAAGTAATGCTAAGACTGATAGCAGAGATGTTAGTAAATTGTACATTTTATTCAGCAAAATCTGCTTCTTTGTACTGTCTTTATAATACCTACTAGATATACCAGAAATTAAGGAATCCATTGTTAATTGTGTTCATGAGTATCACAGTTAATTGACTATAGAGAAATGTGCTCTTAAGCCATAGCTGATTTTTCCCTTCATTTCTTTTTCTGTATTTTTTTTTCTTCCTCTCTTTGGTAACAGCATGTTTTTATGCAGATTCCTCCATATAAATGCAGCTAATATATAGAGGAGTTTTGCCAAATCAAAAGTATTAGCTCAAGTTTTTTGGCAACATTTGAAATATTCTGGGTTTGTGGGTTTTTTTCGTTACTGGGACAGAAAAAAGTGCTTTAAATATTTCTTACAAAACAAGGTTACGCTGGAACATCTGTCAGGTCTAATGTGGTCTAATCCAGAGGATCAGCCCAGAGCAGTCTAATCCTCTCTGGGATGCCTATGCCAGTAAATTATCCTGAAGAAGGGGTTTATTTCTGTAATACATTTTACTTTGCAGTGACTGCAGGCCTGACCCTTTTAAGTCTACAGTAAATGCAGACTAGCTTACTGCAATAAAAGGATCTCGCATTTATTGTAAAGTAAGAATATTCACACTGGCAATCACCATGGAGTAGATGATGTATTATAATTTCACACTCTTACTTTTCTTTCTAGCTGACCTTTCTCCACACAGCAGAAGTATGAGCCTGAAGTGCACTCCATAAAAATATCCACTAGACTGAGGCATCCATTCAACTCTCCAAAGTTATCTAGGTGAAGTGTTTAGCGTTTCTGTAGCTTTCCTCCTTTTTTGCTCATATAATGGGAGCAGAAGGTCCAGCCTAGATAGTTACAGGTAGCTCCTCTGTGGATGAAGCCTGCTCTTAATCCAATTTATCAGATGTTTGCAGTAGAATTTGCATAGGCTTAAGGCTTTGGGGGATGGAGAAGATGGATTTAGAGAAATAAAGCCAGCTGATTGATGTGATCACTTATTAGAGATCTTTCATATAAATTATGAAAAATTGCTACGGTGAATTATAGCTGTAGGCTTTCAGATAATAAGCCTTTCAGGAAAAAAATAATGAAACTAAGTGACACTCAGTTCTGAGTTTCATTACCAAGCTGAATCATAACTCAAAGTTCTTTTAAAACTTCCAAGACGGTTTGCAAATCTTGATGGAATTGGGACTCATCTTGATCACATTTAACCAGTTTAAGTGACTTTTTTGGCTGCTGCTTTACTCCAGGAGTATTCCAGTCTGATGAGTTTCCAGGTAATTTCTGTGCAATCCATTGCCCAGTACTGTCAAGGTCCAGGGACTGTAATTTTTTCCTGTCCATTTTTTGGGTAATTATCCCTCATCAAAATCGATAGACCTGAGGAAAGCCTCCTCTTCCAAGGTAGTACTCCTTGTGAAATCAATAGAAATAGCCCAGCAGGAAGGGAACCAACAGCCTGTATTCTCCTGTTTCCATTCTCTGTTCATCCTTGAAATCGGACTTTCCTCAGCTCCTGATGCCAGCCAACAATGGCAACTTATCCTCCTCAATACCGATAGAGTCCCAGGGATCCCATGGCTGCAGGGAATCTCCTAAACACCCTTCCTTAAGGGTTTTATTAAGGTTTTTTTGTGCCTATGTGTACAATACAGTAAGCTGAAGTCTTGGACTAACAAAGATGTTTGGAGAGGTGATTCAGGATCTTTTCCCACCGGATTAAAATAAAATTGGTGTCTCATCTCGTACTCTTAGGGGCTAACATGGAGAAACCACCTTTTTCTGTGTTTCGTGATTGTTTGAAGTGCAACGCAATGCAAAATTTTGTAAAAATAAACCCCTCTGCTACTATTTCTTTAGAAATGTTTGCCGCAAATATATTCCTGTTGGAGGTAGATACTTCGCTGCGCACAGTTAATAGTTAACGCTCTTGCCCACGCTTATATCCCAAAGCCTGTACCTTAACCGTGAGGTTTGTTAATGGCCTTTGCTGCCACTGAAGAAACGTGAAGTTTCTAAAGTCAGGTGAAGTTTAGTAGTTGGATAGAAGCATCTCCTGCCAGCAAAATATCGTACAGCAGCAAAGAATGTCGATGATAAAGTAGTTCTATAAAAATGTTGGTCTAGTGCACTATCGCGATTTTTAAAAATTCATATCTTAGGACTTAGTACAGAAAGGAATAAGGTAGAAAATGGAGAATATTGATATAGTACTACATGGCCCCATGGCATATCGTGTTAGCGTGTCTTCTTTTGGAAGCTGTGAAAGGAACAAGCAGAAGTGATGAGTGGCCTTGATATAAGGAGGCCTGAATAACTAGAACTGTATCACAGAGCGATACCTGAGAGACAGTGTGGTAGGGGTTTTATATAATTATGAATGACCCAGTAAAAGGGAATTAAAAATGGGTGTTTCTGACCTTTTCCAATATGCAACAACTGAAACTAGCGGAACGCAGCTGCAAAGCACAGAGAATGGTCCTTGGTTAAGAGTCACTTTCCTTGCTTGTAGAGAATAAAATCTTACCCAGTTTCAAAAGTTTGGCCTGGACAGCCATTTGCATGTTCCTAAAGTCAAATACTTCCAGTTCTTGTAATTTAAAAGTCCTGGTTTTCCCCTCCCCAAGCATGATCAAATTCCATTATTATATTCCATCTGCTTATTGTGTGAAATTTAGATGATGTGATGACATTGTTTACTTGCCTCTGAAGCTATGATGTAATACTGCAATGTAAAATTAAGCCTGCCCCCAAAAGAACCCTAGCTGAAGAATTTAGTAGTAGAAATCCCAAGATCATGATGCGATTTTATCACTTGGCAGTTAAAGTTCTTCCTGGTGTTTCCAGTGTCTCTGCTCCAGTAGGATGCGTTGGTATGTCATGTAGAATTGATGCAGGTTAGGTTCTGCTATATAAGTATATGGTTTCAAAAGCAGTGCTTTCTGTCAAGAGGAACACCAATGAGGTTATCTAACTATTCAAGGTATCACACTACATCAGTAAGTCTTGCAAAATCTGGCTTGAGCTTTAATAAAAAACAAGGTGTGAGATCTGTATAGAAAGAAAAATGCCTCAATTCACTGTTCTTGTCTTTGAGTCCATTCGCTCCCATCCTTCACAGACGGCATAGATAATATTTCAGAGTTCTGGTAATTCCCTCAAATCCAGAATTTGATAGTTTGTGTTTTAAAAAGGCAAAATTAGGTGGCATCCCTTTGTGAACTATGAGAATTACTTGTCAAGTATTTGGAGGGAAGGACCTTCCTTAGGATCTCCTCGTGCTGTCTCCACTGTTTTCCTGAACAGAGGCATCTTGGTAACAACCCAAGTGGTTCAAAACCTGTAGTTCCTTACTAGTTGGTACCAAGAACTACGTGCAGAGTTTCCAGGCTAGATTTTCAAACGACATCATTTGTTTCAAAGTGTAAAATACTGCTGTGTCTTGAAATAAAATGCTAACTCACTTTGGTTTTAAACAAAACGGGTTTTATGGAACACGGTTTTAGAAATGTGTTACAAAAGTGTGATTTCCTCATGTGTCAGCCAGTATTCAAAGCATTGCTCTCAAGTGACTTTTGCTATTTTTTTAAAGGACAGAATTTTGCTGAGGGAGTACCTCACTTTGGGTGTGAATCAGTGGTGTTTGCTAGCAGTCCAGTCACACTGAATTATATTTAAAGTACTAATTTAAATAAGTACTTTGTGGATATAATTCTAATTGTATGCCTATTATTCCTCTTATAATAAACATCATTGTTAGGAAACTATTCTAATCTGATAAATATAAATTTTCCATTTTATATTGGAAGTATGCAAGTCCTAAGCTGTGAAAACTGGAAGCAAATAGGACTTTTTTCCCCAGATTAACTCAGTTTTTGGTATTCTGATGACAAGATCATCTTTTATCTTAATGTAACCGAACAGGGAAGAAGACAGAAACAAATGTATTTTTTTAAACAATATTTACCTCATTTCAGATTCCAGGGTGTGATTCCATCCCAGACAGACCTGCCAAAAGCAGAAGTCATTGCACTGAAGTTATACATGTTCGATATTTAACTGGTTTTAAACTAATTTGAGATGACAGGCCATTTCCATGCTTTTTCAGAACAGGCCATATTATCATCAATGTGTTTGGGAAATTAATAGATATTATTTGTATTTAATTTATTACTAATTGATAAGCAAGGTTGTTTGCAATGCTTTTGTTACTGTGTGGTAAACGGAGATGTGTGTCTGTCCTTCTAATACTGGATGACAAATAAAAAATCTATGGAAGATACTCATTACATCTCAGCTATGAAAGTGTCCCTCATGTTTTCACGTGTACACGCATTCAAGGAGGACCCAGCAGAGTTTCTTTAATTTTATTTTCTTATTAACAAGCGTACTTTCTTGTAGAAGCCTGATAACTAAATTACTGCATTTTGTATCTTCATGCTTATTTTGCTTAGTCATATTACCTACCAGATCTTTGGAGTAGCGCGTCTTGGATTGAAATTAACTTGAAAACAGCCTTCAGCATGATAAATATTTGTATTTAGACAGAACTTGGGGAAATCCTTCTGGCCTCTAACAGAGCTCCTAAGGGGAGCTGGCAACCGTATGGCAGAGTGAAGTGTGCAAATCTTCAGCCTTGCAGCAGATATAGTAAATATGTGCAGTGTGACACAGCAAATATGTGAAGGCTTTTAGTTACGGAGGTGTGTAAATGTTTACAAATATGATTAACTGCAGAGCATAAAATCCATTTGCAGCATCAAAGGCAAAACTAAAATTACTTTTTCCCGCCCCCCTCCAGGATTACGCTGAAAAGAAAAACCCGATAGCAAAAGCTCTGGAAGATCTTAAAGCCAACTTCTACTGTGAACTCTGTGACAAGCAGTACTATAAACACCAGGAGTTTGACAATCATATTAACTCTTACGATCATGCTCACAAACAGGTAAGAGGAATCTGCTCGCTACTTCAACTTGGTTCCAGGTAGAATAATGAAATAAGATGTTCTTTGGGTAGGCTTGGGAATCACAGCCGAGTTGTGCCCAAAGTTCAGGTTCTGGGAAGCAAAATACACTGTTTTCTTACAAATGAATCTTCACGTGAAGATTTTACAGTCAGAAATTCTGAGATGGAGTGAAAGGGAAACGCAAAGAGTTAAATTTGGAAGAGAAACAGGGAATGATGAAAAATATGATTCAAAGTATAAATGTTATCAATTTAGTTTTGCACATAAATTCTGTGGTATACCTAAGAGATGACTTACTGGGAAGCATTTTGTTGCACCAGAGGTGAACAAGAAACTTGATGTACCCTTTGGTAAGTTTTTTTTCTGTGCAGATACAGTTCTGGTTTGGGCTATGATTTTACCTGAATATAAAAAAACCTGTGGTAATACAAAGTTTCTGGCTTAGTTCACAATAACATATATGCTAGGTTTAAAATGTTGCTATTTACATTTTTATCGCCACATTTTATCACTGCACCTCCAAGTTGTGTGTCCTACTTTGGTAACATAAAAGCAGCACTTCCACCTAACATCTTGACTCCACCGAAGAGATATGTAATGATAGTGTAAAGATATGTAATAACTGTACAGAAAATTTCTACTTAGTCCACGTAGCTGGTAATTATTCCGTATCTTCTTTTTTTTTTCATCTGGTGAGATCGTATATTTGCAGATCTGGATTTGTTGCTTTTCATTCTAATTGGATCTCCCCTGGTCCTGTAATTCCACTCAGGGTGAACATAGATGAGTTGCTACATGTGTTTTATACCTGCATTATGTAAGCCAATTATTTGCTTTTCTTTCCTTCAGCACTTCTCCCCGAAACACTTCCCCCCCTCTCTCTCGCAGGTATTTTTATTTAGCCAATAATTTACACTGTCAGCATGAGTGTTAGATTTAGTTTTGAAAACTACAGAGGTGTGGACCTCAGCAACAATAGCAATCTGTGAGGAGCTGGAGGGAAAGTTATATTAGATAAGAAACCAGCAGGTAGCTTCATTGCATCCTATAGTTATTTATTATGAGTTGCAAATATTTTTAGTTAAAATACAGCTGGAACTGATTCTTTAGTTATGTTCACAGAGCAGCACCTCATTGATGGAAAGCAGGACAAGAGAAGTGATGGGCAGAGTCTTCCCCACTTGAACTCTGTTAGGATTTTTGTTTATTAATTTGTAAGTGCTCTGAAGCACTTTTAAATAATGAGAACCTGAAGGCTGCAGTGTTTGTTCACCTATTCAGTGTTGATGAAAAACTGATTTTGAAACTGAGGTCAGGTGTGAGACTGAACTGGGACTTGTTTCCAGTGGTTCACATGCCTATTCTTGTTTTCTGATGGCTTTAGACAGGAGGTGGTGGGCACTGCACCAGCGTCTGACAGAACACAGCAGTTCCTGCCTCTCCATCTTTTGTGTAGGGGGCCTGTGAGTCTGTGTTTCCTTGTGGCTTTTTGGATGCGTTTGGTCAAACGCAGGAAGCCATCCTCTTCCTCTGCAAGACCTAATCTTAACTCTAATCCTCCTGGTGAGAAACCAGACAAAAGTTTCTAGTTTTCCAGTAGAAAAAAATCTATATATGCTTGTTTAGGTGAAGTAATTATTTTCTGTAAAGTTACTGGCAAGTAAAACTATTGATTCCTGAGATGGAGATATTAAGTCCAACTGTTCTGCAGTGTTTTTTGGTGGTTACTACTGCTGAAAAGAAAGAAAAAACACTTCTCTTCCCATATTTTGGGTGAAGAAGGGGGCAGGCATCATATCCCGCAGTGTAGGCTCACTCAGATTTGCTCAGTTTTCAAAGAACTTCATACCGTGTGCCTTTTTTTGAGTAACCTAATTTTACAAAGTGTGCTAGAGCCATTTGCAGGTGCTACTGTTGAACACGCTGATTTTGTCTTGAAACTTCCTACTGCAATGGCAGTTTTGCAGCAGTTCAGTAAGGGTGAGAGGAACAGATAATCTGTCTTTGGATTTTTGTTCATATTTCTCTCTAACTTTCTCCCTCTGATCACACCTTTCTACTAATAATGGACAGGTAAGGGGAAGTTCTTACTAGAAAAAGTTTCCCATGATCCAAGAATAGTTGTGGGCATATACAGCTTACAGTGATCCCAGCACCTGACAGTGGTTTCTATGTGATCAAGTGGATGAAAGCTCTGCCTAAAGCTGAGTTCATTCTAGCTGTTCTGAAAAGCCATATTTAATCCTAATTGAGCACTCTGTTATCACACCACCTAAACCGTGAGACAGTTTTTCAGAGAAAATATTCATAACAGCTACTGTACCTTAGGTTTTTTATAGATTTTCTTTTTCTTTCCATCAATTCAAAGGTTGCTAGCACAGAAAATTTGCAGAATTTGAAAGAGATGATTTTATGATTATGTAGTTTCCTTCCATTCAATGATGGGCCCTGTACTGTCAGGGTGTGGTTGTGTTTTGATTTATTGTGTCTTGCAGCTTCTGAACACCCGCTTTGAGATAGCATGAAGTCCTTCTGACCTGTCCAGAAAGAAAGGATAGGAGTAGGGCAAAATAAATTTTATTTCCCAAGACCTGAAGGAGACCAGAGCCTCAAGATCTCCACTGCCTCTGTTAGCATGTGTTCTTAGCTTTGACAGTATGGTTTGGAGAGCAGTATCTGTAGCCTTTATGAAATACTCCTGGAAGAGCAACTTGCAAGCAGTCAGTGGTAATGGAGAAAAATGAACTCTGTTGTTTGCTTTGAAAGCCTAGACAAAATAAAAAAAAAAAAAAAAGAAAATAAAAAGCCCAAAATATAATGTAGGTGTCTTTAAACCAGAAAGGTTCTGGGCTCGATATAGAGAGGAATGTAACTAAGGAAGAGCTGCTGTTATTTAATATACTAATGAGAGAATTGCTTTTTGATGATGATGGTCTAAAAACATGGAATGCAGCTTTTTCAGATCTGTGCCAGGACTTTAAAAACATCTGTATATTTTTATGCAGGATTTCTTAAGTATTTGGAGGCATGCGAGGAGCTCTCAGAGGTGCTGTATTCTTGCAGGGCGAATAAAATCCTCCCTGTGTTCCTCGAAACGCTGCAGGTTTGATAAATGTGGCTGAGCATTAAGTCTAAGGCTCTAAATGACCTTCGTCCCGCAGCCGTTCAGAGTCAGTGAGTTGTTTTGTCTTGTCAGTAAAGAAGGCTGGATCACACAGCTAGGCCCCCTACATCAGTCATTCCTCAAGAGGCTTTTATCACTACAAGAACAAAGTGGTTTTATTCCTGTATTTGAAAGTCTTCCTCTCCATCCCCCAACTTGTGATTAATCACCTAATATCACGGCACCGCACCCGAGCCTGATGCTCTTTCCTCTCCCTGGAGTGTTCTTCCAAATATCAAGCCCACAACAACAACAAAAAGCTGTGATGAAAAATAAAATTAATAGCCCTGATGTATTTGCATCTAGATATGCAAATACAATCAATTAAGTAAATTGTGAGTAGGAATCTTTCCCCACAGAATCAGAGGTCATTTCTCAAATGGTGTCTCCCTGGATAAAAATGATCTCCCTGCTCTAAAAATGTGTTTAAAATTGTATGGAAGTACTAAACCACAAATTATGCAGGAAGACTAAATTAGTGGGTGTCTTCTTTCCCTATTACAGACTCAGATTTCTCCTGTCTGCATTTTTCTCTTCTCTACGTGTCTGTCGTCTTTGCCGATTTGTTAGGAGTTCAATGCCAAATAGGTTAGAGAAACTCAATCTGTGGCCAATCAGAAGTCCAAACTTTGGATATCTTTATGTGTTTAAGTATTTCGGTGAATATGGATGAAGAAAAATTTGGAAGTGGAAGAGTGTGGCTAGGCATAGCTATAATAATAAAGCCACAATTTTACTGGAGGTGTACCTCCTCTGAGGTACGAGGCATACAAGCTATAAAGTAAGAGCAGTATAGCACATTTGGGGATGCCGGTATTCTCAGCAAAGATAATTGGATATTATCCGTTGTTTAACTCTGCAATTTAAAAACAAAGCAGCAAATCCTTGTAGTCATCATTACAGCTTTTTTTTTTTTTTTTTAAAAAAAAACCCTCATTGTAGAGTTATTCCTTCTTAAAAAGCAGAGATCCCATCTCTTGTGCTTGGTTGGTGCCTGCAAAAGGTGCTTTGTGTTGCGTCTGCTGGGCTGAGTAGGTCAGCTCCAGGCCCTGTGCTGGAGCTGCTCACGGGCCATCTGCAGTGTCTGGCGTAGCCAAAGAGTTTATATCTGTTTGAAGGGCAATACCACACGTACTGGGAGAATTACAAAATGAAAGAAATTAACTATTTACCGGGAGGCAGCAGTATTTTGTGTTGAATTTTTCAAGCCTGCTTCTTGCAGGTTGGGTTCCCCCTGGAGCTGTTGGAATCAGACTAAGACAGAGGCAACACGTTGTATACCATGTTGTTGGAAATGTAGAAATATTGATTCTCAAAAAGAGTGTTGTCTTCTATAGCAGTATGTCAATAAAGAGCTTTATTGTAGGATAAAACCTTAGGAGCTTCAAAAACGCTTTGAAGATTTGCTTGATAAGCAGAACAAATGTGATATATTGCGAGTCAGAGTTTTGGGGATATTCACCAATAAGATTTCATAAAATAAGAATATTAAAACTTCTGTTTCTCAAGTTGTAAATGTCGCCCTTCCCGTGGAAAGGCTGGAGTTGGTTACCTGATCAGAGTAAGGGTGAAGGGGATCACAAGGAGCGATGCAGAGCAAGACGACGCTCGTTTCATGACGTGTCCAGCTTTACTGGACTCCGCTTGGTAAGACATGGAGGCAGAAGCCGAGGCTGGCTGCTCTCAGCTGGGTCCTGTCCCCTTCCACCGGTCAGCAGCCCCGGGGTATAGCTCAACGCAGCCTGAAATGGCACGGCATTTTGCTGGACCTTGCTGTGCGCTGAGCCCAGACAAGAGGGATGTTTAAGATGACAAAATAGACAAGAAGGCCATGGTGAGAATTGATGGCCATGAAAATCCCTGCGGGAGATAAAATAAATCACGTCTTCAAGCACCACTGAGGCTGCTCTTGGATCAGAAAAATGTCCGTGTGGATGTCTCAGGGACAAGCCCGTGGTGTCTTGTGTGTCTAAGAGGGAGCTGTAGTTCTGCAGGAACGCGGGTGCAAGGGCAGCTGCTTCCTGCCCTCATGGGAAGAGTGTGACCCTCCCATGTATGCTGTCGGATAGAGCTTGTGGGACAGAGGGATGCTCTCACAGCATCATTTTTTTTCCATCCCTTGTGAGTGAAGATAAGTCTTTTCAAAACGTTTCACTATTTATCTTTTCCTCTGTGTTTTTCCTCTTCTTTGTGGCGAAGTGACTTATCACTTTTAATATCAGCTAGTCAGGATTCTTGCAGCTGAATTTTCTGGAATGGAGAAATTTTATATTCCTTCTCTTACTTCAGCTAGTTTGTCACGTTAGAAGAGAGCAACATCTTGGTGTGTCCTTATGGGGAGGCAGACTTAACTTTCCGAACGTTAAGCAAGCCTAGATGAGAATTTAAACATTTTTATTGGAGTAGATCTTCTGTAGCTCTGTCTTAGTGTTATTGCTTTCCCAGAATGTAACTTGGCATCTCTTCCTATATTTCTTTGTTTTCGTCAGGAAAAGATAGTGATCTTTGGAGCCTTTTTAAATATTAAGGGAACATGAACAAATGTGTGTTCATACCCATACGTATATTTGTAATGCATATACAACCACAGAATGACCCTCTCCTCTTCCAAACACACACTGCTCCATCACTGTATTTCAAAGTTTTTTTTCCATTGCTTTATTTAATCATCTTTTGTGGTTGGTTGGTTTGATTTTTAGTAGAAAGCTTCCTTTTATGTTTTAAGCACTTATCCTGGCAGTAATGCTAATAAGGGTCGTCACTAGGGCTGTTAATTGCAGCTCAGCACTGCTGCTGGTGTTGGAGCAGAGTGTTGCAGTAGACTTTGTGCTACCTTTCTCAACTCATTTTAAAAAAACAATCAAAACAACAAAAAACCAGAACCATTTTGCTGTTACTTTGAAGAGAAAGGCAGAATCTCCAACATGACAGGATCACAGTGGACCACAGAGGGGGAAGGAAACAGAACGGGGGTCTCTGCTTCTTTGCAGTAGAAGGATGTGTCCAGAGCAAATGCCAGAGAAGTTTCCAAGAGGAAGCCTATTCTGGGATGGTCGGCTGCTGTGAGTGCTGCTGCTTGGGTCTCCCCTGCCACCCCTCAGGCAGGTTTTGTTGGAGACAGAGTGAAGTGCAGGTAGATAATTAGTGGGAACCAGAAGGCTTTGGGAAAAGGGGAAATCACTGCATTAGGGCACAAAGCCACTTGGAAAGTGGTTTGCTGGTCTGTTCATAATGTGTCTGCATTGGAAGGCTGCCAGTGGTTTTCTCTATTCTGCTTTACAGAATGGATTTTATTAAATAGTTAAATTCTGTTCTTTATGAATATTTCAGTATATTTAAGGAAAAGCTTCACACACTGTTTCCTGGGTGAAAGAAGAAATGATCTATTTTCTTCCCTGTTTTTATTTAACCTATAAAATCTAATCCCAGAAACTGATTTCTTGATTGGTTTCAGCATAACAGAGTATTTAGGTACTCTTTAGCTCAAAACTTGTGCTGACGGGTTAGATGAGAATATTCTTGAGTAAAATATTAATACTGCAAACTCCAATTCTGCTGCCAACGAACATTCCCTTTCCTCATTACCAAACAAGATCTATGACTGTGTTCCTGCCTTAGCAGTTATAGCAGAAAAGGTGCTGCGTAACATTTTCTGGTTTTCATGTTTGGGAAATTCTGTTCTGTAAAAATGTTTGATTAACTAATTGACCTATTTTTTCTGAAGAACCCTTATTAGAACAAACCTAATTACCGTAGAGAAGTATGTACCCTATCTGTCCCCCTAATAGCCTGCAAACAGGATATTAACCCCAGGCACTGACGCTTCTGAATCCATGAGGAGCCTGTTCCTAACACAGGAGTGTTCCTGACCCAGCTACAACCCTTCCTGCGTTTAGGATCTTGGTGTTTATTCCTCAGTTCTTTTATTTTTTTCTGTTTTGAATTATTTCAGCCTTGTCCTTTCTATCCTTTTCAATATCGCATGCTGTCTGACAAGCTGATAAATCACCGAGGTTATATTTCCTTGCAAAAAAATATTACGGATTGAATTCAGCCACCCATTGCTTATTTATTATTATTTTCCAAATCTAGATTGAGCAAGTTACTTCAAGTGCCAATGCAAAGAGGGAGGGAGGAATAAGGGACAAAAGGAAGCATGGTTTACTCCATACATCCTGCATGCTTTTCTCCCTGGCACAACCTTCTGCTGTTGTGTATTTTTTTCTTTTATTTAAAACTGTGCTTATAAATCTCAGTTCAGCTTTGTCTTTTAAGTCAGTTTGTGAAACCTGCTACACGTAACTTAGCTGAATTTGAGGCTAATTTTAAAGTTTCCTTTACGGTATATACATTTATCAGGTTTCTGCTGTTTGGTCAACGCTGTTGTGAAAGAAAATACTTCTTTTCCATTCAGCACCAAGCTAAGAATGGGCACAATAGGGTTTGCAGATAGGAAATAATATGGTGTTCTTGTGCGTGATTCCTGAGGCATTGCACGTGTTGTAATGCATCTTTTGGCATTCAGGGTTTTGATGGGGAGAAATTATTGAAAGCTTTTGTCATACAAGCTTGGAGATGAGATGACAGTTTACCTATCACTACTTTTTTTAGATCAGCTAAGGAATTATCTAGCAGAAAAATATATAAAATATATTTTTTACAATTTTCATTCATTCTTGAACAGAATCAATCTCCCAGTGTTGATTTAGGCATTATTATGGCTGCAAAGTTCAAACCAATCAACAGAATAACCTTTCTGTACTTTTCAGAAATTTGAAATTTTCAGTTGTGTTGCTGTCCTGAAACTAATCAGGTAGAATATAGATTAAGCATAAGTAATGAATAATATGAAAATTTTGTTATCCATGGTTTTGAGCTGTTAGTGATCATAGAGAAAAACAGTATTTGCAGTGAAGTTTTACATTTTATTAAGGAGGAGCCTCTCAAGTTGAAGAATTGTTCACAACATCAACATGATTTAGTATGCTAAAATAATTGAGGCATGTGAATGGTTAGTACTTCATGCCCGACGCTGCAAAAAACACCTTAGAGTTTTCCATTTGCTACCAAAATAAAGTTTCAGCATTTTTTTTTTCTTTAGAAGCTCTGCTAGAATTATATTTTATGCCCTAGAGCTTGTGCGTGCTGGTTTACGTGTGAGAGTTCATTCTTCATCGGGGAGAACTGCACAACCTTTTCTGTACAAGCCACAGTACATCTTAGGGTAATTATCGCAGTCTTTGCTGATCCATGGAAAAATCAATCCTTCATTCATTTCAGAAAAAGCTTGTTCTTTTCTTAGTGGTAGTTGTGACCTGTTGACGAAAACACAGCATTGCAGTCAGCGTTGCCTTTTGAGAAGAGACAAACAAGGTCTATGGAAGGGAGAGTGGGTTTCCCTCAAGTTCCTCAACCGCTCTGAGTGTTCAGCAAAGTGTAAAATACAAACTCGGGTCTTTCTATTTTT
This sequence comes from Eurystomus gularis, assembly GCA_013400335.1. Classification (NCBI taxonomy): domain Eukaryota; kingdom Metazoa; phylum Chordata; class Aves; order Coraciiformes; family Coraciidae; genus Eurystomus; species Eurystomus gularis. The sequence goes on from VZZY01005951.1 coordinate 367,027, forward strand.
CCACGTGCGGTCGATGCAGTCTTGGAATATAATTTAGCTGCAGAGCCTCGTCTATGTTTGTGCTTGGCTTTTTAGGGTTGGCTGGCTTTTGTTTTGGTTTGTTTTTAGTTAGTGCTTCAACTACAGCTGTCCAGTAAAGATCTGAGTGACTCGCTAATTTAAACTTTCCCCACCCTCACACTGCAAAGGGACTTAAATAAGGGCTCTGTGAGCATTTGAAGGGACAGATCAGGCGAGCAGGAATGCAGTCTGTTTTGACCTCTTGTTGGCAGACCAGCAGTAGTCCTTGTTGACGAAGATTTCGAGAGTCAGTAGAAAGGCAAGCTAGAAGTGTGCTCCTGCCTTCAGTCCTGTTTGTATTTTGTATTCAGCTGAGCCTTTTCCTTCATCTCAAGGATACCATACACTCTTTTTTTCCAGTAATACTTCCTAGTTTCTCACTGTGCTTTCGCCTGTGCTTGTGTACGACAAATATCCGTGTGACAAACCTGAATTATTCTGTAAAAGACCTTTCAATTTCTGCCAAAGCATCCATGTGTGGCAGAAGAGTAGAGGTTCAGCATCAAATGATTAAAAGTGTCGATGTCTTTTGGTTGAATGATTTCTTTTTTTAAGACATTCAATCCACAGAAGACTATAATATGAACAGCAGCAGTCTACATGACTGTGCCTCCCTCTTGCAGGCATCCTTCTCTTTCCTTGAATTGTCTGTTCCAACAGTGTGTTGCATCTTTTCTTATATTAGAACCAACAAGAGATCCATGGTATACTGTAATATAAATAATAATAATTAAGGTTCGTTCATTTTAATGCTACTGCTTTTAAATGCCCAGCTTCTCTGATATGACTTACTGCTGTTGATATGCAGTCTTGATATACCTAATGGTACCAAGAGAGAACACAAGATTTAGCTCTGCACCTATAACCCACCTTCCCTTTTCTAGCACTGAAATTCAAGACAATTTGAAAAATCTGTTAAATGAAAACCTCTGCGTTCTTTAATGCTGGCTTTTCTTTCTTATTTTTAACCACCTTTTTTGTATATTTTTGTATAGCTATTAAGTGCTTGGTTGCACTGGCGTCTGTATGTTCGCATCTGGTACAGGATCTCACTGTGTTGCATGATTGATAACTACAGAGAGATGTATCTGCCAACAAATTGCTTGTAATGAGAGCTAGAAACACAGCAAGAGGCTCACAGCAGTAGCATGGAAGAGAAGGGTTACAACAGCACCAGAAGTTGGGGATCATTATTGCAGGCTCCATTAAGCATCAGGTCTTCTCCTCCTCACCTCCGTTTATCTTCCTCCCCTAATATTCACGTTGTCCCTCTCCTGGCTGCAGGAAAAGCAGCTGTTCCCCTGGCCTAGGGGACACAGCGTGGAGGCACACGGGTAACAGTGGGCATTGCAAGAGCAGGGCATTTGTTTAAGCATGCTTAAGGTTATCAGCAGTCTTTGTCTCATGGACATTGTCCCATGATATTGCTGTCACTAGGTATGATAAAAAATGGAAGGCTGCACTGATCTGAAAATGAGCTCACAAATGGGACAAATTAGAAAAAAAGTAAAATAAGCGAATGAAGCATTAAAATGATGCTTATCAAACTGATCCTTAGTTGTTTTCACTCTCTTTTGCTAAGCAAGCATGAAGCCACCATGAACGCTTCTCTTTTTCTTCTGTTTTGTGAGACAGAGGCTGCTGGCACCTCTCTTTCTGTCTCATCTCTCTTTGCAAGCCCACTTCCCTGCCCCAGCAGGAGACTTTTCTTCTGTGCTGTCTCAAGACTCATTTCTTGTTTCATGAATCTTTCTGTTTTGCTTTGTTTGGATGGGAGTACAGTACATGCTACTGATGTGGGTTCCTTCATTTTCTTCCCTCATTTCTCCCCGTAGTTAAATGATTTACATTTCTAAGGAGTACCCCAATTAGTATATTTTCCTGGCATCAGCCTGTGTGTAGTGTATAATGAGAAATATATTAAAATTACCATCTAAGGTAAATTATTATAGTCCGCCTGTGAGTGTTATATGCTCACTGAATAAGAACATGTTTAACTTCTAACCTGTCTCACTTCTGCTTTACCTACAAAGGTGTAACCTCTTCACTGAGCACTTGGTGTTTGCTTTGCACAGTGGAAGCTCTAGTCTGAGTTATTCCTTAGTGACCAACACTGCCAACATCTTCAGATGGCCTGACCCAACATAACTGAGTTCAGCCAGGATCTCAAAGAGCAAAGAAGGTTTCCGAAGGGCAGGCGAAATCACTGGGGGATTAACAGCTGAAAAAAATACAGGGAGTATTTGCAAGGAGATTTTTGTGTTCAGATGCGTAGAAGTAGGTCAGGCCTGAAGCAGATGTCCGTCCACCCTATGCCAAAATTCCTGCAAGGCATATGCTAAATCCAAGCCTATTTTAGGATCCTTTTCTTTTTTTTTCTTAACTCAAAAAATCAGCGTGAGGAGGAGTGACTGTCCACGCAAAGCTCTCATAACAGCAGGATTTGCAGTGGTGAGAGCCTTAAAATGGTAGGTGTTGTATAACCTCGCTCATGATGATGAGGTGGGGAGTTACTTTACTTAAGTAACAGTAGATAACGTCTTAAATGATAGCTAGTCTTTTCCAAATGACTCTGCGGGTAGCGGATTTTCTTTTCAAGCACTGTTCGGGTATCTTGCTTTGGCTCTGCGCACCTGCCTGGCTGCGCACAAAGGGAAGCTAGAATAGCTAATGACTCATCTCTGCCTCAATTAACAGGAAGCTCGACGAGGCAAAAATAATGTCGTATCATTTTCCTTAAGCGATAGTGGGGAGCAAAGATTGTGTGTTGAAAAGTGCTGGGTTTGGAAGCTTTTTACTCCCCCAGCGCAAGAAAAGCATAAAATTCTAGGTTTGTGTCCCCATTTGAGTACAGCTTCTCTACCTGCTCATGGTTTGATGGAAGTTCACTGCTGCCAAGGGGCTTCTGTGCCTTGCTGTATTGGTATGCACGGAGAGGGTTTATGCCTTAGCATCTGAATTGGAGATATTTGATCTGTTATTTATTAAGTAAGAAACTAGGAATAACTGGTTCAAGTAGTGTACATATCTTTTCTTGGTCTGCTGCAGAGGGCAAGCGATGCTGCAGGTGAAGCAAAGCCACTTCTTCTTGTTCTGGTTTTTCTTTTTTTTTTTTTTTTTAATGGAAGGAAAGAAAAGCAGAAGCACGTTTCCGAGCTCAGTTAACTCGTGGGGTGAACCTCACACAAGCAAGTTAATGGCTCTGCGTGCTGTGCAAGGTCTGAATTCAATGGGGAGCTGGAGTGAGGGAAGCAAGGGCAGCTGGTGAAGTCAGGGAGGGAGCAATACCCTGCCTGCCTTTGCATTTATTGAGAGGAGAGCTCACCTTCCCGTGGGATGCAGCGTGCGGGAGGCTCCGTGGCTCTCTGCAGCACCAGGCACCCCGAACAGGTGCCTGTTACTCCCTGGGCAGGGATTGTGTGTAGCTGGAGGATGTAAAGAAGCAATATGGCGTGCTGTCCTGAGCACTTCAAGCACTCACTCGTATGTGCATTATGTGGAAAATAAAAAATAAATTAAAAAAAAAATAAAATACACAAGTGCTCATAATAAAAATCTAAAATGCTAGTCACTTCTGGGAGCGCAGATGATTTCTGCAAAGTAAACTGCTAAAGAAAATATTTTCTTGTCCATTTGCAACTGCTGTCATTGACAATAAAATTGCTTGAAATAAAAATAATGGTAGTGTGTTGCCTACCATGACAGAAACTGTAAGAGGTTTTGACCTTTAGTACACTTTAATGGGTGCTCTACAGAGGAACTGACACTTCCATTTATTAACTTGTAATTGTCCAGAATAAATCCTGCTTTTTTCCCTCCCATTAGATTGAAGCCTAGTGTATGTTAATAGTGCTGGCTCTTCTCCTGGCCTGACACCTTGACAGCTCTTGTCATCTTTTAAAAGTTACTCCCTCATGAAAACTATACCTCTGCTGCTTATTTTCCCATAATGGCCTTGCCACTCATCTCTTCTGCATTTTTTAATTCTGGCATCAAGGTTTATGCTTAGCGTTGCCCCCTGACAGAAGAGTGTTCTGTAACGACTAGCAGTAAGTCAGCACTCCCTGTTTTGGAGTGGAAAAAAAAAATATTGAAAAAATTAAATCCAGCATTTCAGTTTCCAAGTGTATGCCTGGGGCTTTTGCTTTACTAAAGCTCAGGTATTTGCTCTTCATTAAAGAAATGAGGTTGTACAGTAAACTGATTTATTAGCGATACCACCCAGTGCACTCATCTCGTCAAATCTCACACTGTGCAGGACTAGAGTATCTCGTAATTTCTAAAAAAAGACTGCTAATTAACATTTATGTGCTACAGGACACGATGGTACTTCAACGGGTGGCACTTTTTCCTTCAAGTTGGTATTGGAGCAATATAATTATGTTGCCGGAGTTGCTGCCTTTGAGATATAAAACGGAGACCTTGACCACCACAATAATTGGAGTTCCCAGGCTGCTTTCTTAGGAGAGAGGGTGGGAACTCCAGTCGTTCACTGGCCAAAATCCAGGCAGGTAATTAGATTCTGTTACATTAATCCCCCCTGCAGCTTCAGCTGATGCCAAGTGGCTTCTTCTCTCCTCTTCCTCGCCGTTCGGTGTCATTGCTGTGCGCCGTCAGGGAGCTGCCGCTAAGTCAGCAGCAGTTGTGTTTCGTTGAAGAACGGTGTGGTACAGATGTACTTCTCAACCACAGCACCTGGAAAAGAATAAAAAGCAGTTATTACACTGTAGAATTCATGGCCATTAGAAAGATAGGTTTTGGGTAAAGAAAAAGACTGCTCTGTGTATGTGAGTACTTGAGTCACCAGAAAGGACTGGTTTCTGCATTTGGGTTACATGTCAGCAGATGAACGGTGCAATTACCCTGGCACTAATCAGATCACACTGGGGAGAATGGAAGTTAAAGGCAATTTTTATTCTTCCACTTGCTGGATGTGCACTAGCAGAATATTATTTGAGAGATTTTGATATGTTTTGGGGTGGGTTGTTGGGTTTTTTTTTTCTGATGGCTCCTCTGACGTGCTCTAGAATCTTAAGATTTTTGTCTTCTGACCTGGAAGATGATGAAGTTACAATAATGTGGGGAACACACAGCAACTGGGAGAGGCCAATATACTGTTCCTCTTCAGGTGATTAATCCTGAAATGTAATAACCTGTTAAGATGGTGTAATTAACAGTTTCAATGCATTCAGGATCTTCAAAAGTGAAAGTCAAAACCATCAAAATCAGTAGCAATTAGAGTTTCATTTTCATGTTCCAGTTGGGCTGAGCCTGGAAAACCAAGCTGCCAACTCTGTCTCCCCAAAGACCAGTTCCTAAAAAATATGGTTATTGCCCCAGGTTCTCCCATTACCTTTAGGATTACGGTAAAAGTGGAAAGGAAAAAGGAAGACATCTCTGTCACAAACAGGATTCCGAGGGCCGTTATGAAAACCAGAAATAGTTGAGGAGCTGTACAAAGAGGAAGGATCAACTAATTTAAATGTGAATGGACATGAACAGTAACACGACTTAGTCTTTCCTAAATTTTACATCCCATTGGCCATTTATCCGATGCTGGCGGGTAGAGTTAAGCTCTTCCATAACATGTCAACAGCAGAGAATTCCTCCAGAGTGGAAGCAGGAGAGGCAATGCTTTCCCTGGCACTAAGCAGAAATCTGGACACAGATTGGAGATGTGCTGTTTATGGGATGCCAGCTGGTGTCTTGAGGGTCAGTAGAAATTTCAAACAGAATGATTCATCGTTAGTGATACTGCCCCAGGCAGAAGTGAGCATTAAAGTGACATGTACTCTTTGTAGGCACACGAGCTTTGTTCCACAACATCTGTTAAAAGAGGAAAGAAGTCAAAGCCGTGCTTATGTATCTGCTTGTAAGGGTGTGAGACCAGTACAGAATCGCTATGGTTGGAAAAGACCTTTAAGATCATCAAGTCCAACCATTACTACGTACCTATAATTGTATCTGAACTCCTTGTTGCCTTTAGTTGCCTGCTAGCAGCTTACCCAGGGACCTGATTCCTCATGATTTGGGACGGTCCTACCAAGTGCAGGTGCAGGTTTTGGTGCACAAACCAAGCGCTGGCGCTACCTTTGCAGGACAGTGAAGTGGCAAAAGGTCCTGAAATAAGTGAGATGTTTTTCTGCTGCTGTGTTTTGAATGTTGAAACCATGAACCATTTTCCTGCATTATGTTAGCAGTGATCTATGGCTTTGCTGATCTTACCCAAATCTCTCTGGTAAGCATTTCTGTCCCTCTGTAACAAGACAGAAAGCCATGAAACGGGTTATGCCAATTGCAGCTCCTTCTAAATATTCTCGAATCAGAAATCACATCAAATGTCAGTGGCTGTGCAATGTTTTTCACGGCATCTGCTTCACACTAACTCGACTTTACAGGCAGAGTTTGAAGGACAGGCTATTTTGTTCCACAACTGGGGCCACATAGTAAATCAGAGTTAGAGCCAGAACTGCTGTGTGGGTCTCCTGATTGTCTTTATTTGAAGCCTCTTAGGCTGTGCTTTGCTTTAATTACAACGATGTACCACACGTTCATGTGCTGATGTAGCCTAGTTTTGTGGCACACTGGTACAGGCAGTTGTTCTTTCAGCGTATGTCCTGGATAATAGCAATAATGTTACTCTCTGCTGAATTGCATGTTTTCACTGGAACCAGAAGACATTTTAATGTGTATGTTTGTGTTACAGGTAAAAGCATTACATTTTTTTTCAAAAACTTTCTAGACTTCAGAACTTGAGAAATTTTCTAAGCCTTTCAGAGTCTTTCTGTGCCTATGTAATTGCATCTTACACAAGCAGGCAAGAAACGGCTTTTGGGGATGACAATTTGATGAATGGATTCAAGACTTTCATAAAGGATGAGTCACTTTGATGCCATTAAGAGAGAGAATCCCAACAATATATCCAAGATCTGCAGTAGGGAAAAAGTGTCTCTTGTGTAAATTTGTGATGTTCGAACCTTCCCTAAGCATCTGCTGTGGCAATTTTGCAAAAAAGAAAAAGGAGAGGATGTGGCAGGGAAAGACAAGTGTCTTAACAATTTTTTTTTCCTAGAGAGCACTGCAGCATACCGCTAAGAAATCTTGGGGCAGTAATGTGGGAACCTTAAGGCAGAAGTAACAATTTTAAGACCAGTCTACTTTAAGAGATGTTTTGAAGAGTGAGAGCAGGTGTCTGAAATATCTAGGTTTTCATGTGAGATAACTTGTGGAGAAAACAGCCAAATTTTTGGTAGGATAGAAGGAAATGTAATGACTTTCTTCTGTATTGTTTATAGCTATCCATAGGAAAAGAAGTATATAAAGAAATTTGATTCCAAATTTCTGGAAAGGTTTTCCTCTGTTCTTCATTTAAGAAGCCCGTAAGATTTTCTAGAAAGAAAGAGATTGGTTTGGTTGACAAAACTAAAAAAGACGACTGTGGTAAATCGCAACCAGAAAAACAGGATGATCACCCAGATGGTTCTTCTGCCAAATTAAAGACCAATAAAGTTACCTATTTCAACCAAATAGTGTAAATCTTGGTCAAAATTGGAGAATCTGGTCTGTAAATGCTTATTAATTGTAGAATGCTGTAGCAATGCTTGTGTAATGCTTGAGAATGGTAAGAGGTTTGTTTGCAGGGCTGGGAGTCCTGAGAATAAGATTATTTTTTTATGGTCTTTATAAGAAGAATGGGCATGGATTTCATAGCTCTCACCAGCAGTTCTTAGTTACAGAGTGTTTTTGTTTGTTTCTTTGAATTTGCTGTGGGGGAAGAGAGTAAGGCACTTTTTTTTTTTTAACCTCCCTAAATATACAGTTGTGTTGACCTTGAGATGATAAAGCTTCTGCTCTTGTTTTCCATTTTCCGTGGCAATGATTTGTCCAACGATACTTTCATGTTGAGTATAGACATTTTAAATCTGTCTTCTGCCGAGATATACAGAAGGTCCACCTAGTTAATCGCCTCTGTTATTTATGTGTCAGATAGCTTTTTATGGGCTTCTTTAGATAGCTTTTTATGGGCTGCTTTTTCTTCTTTTCATCAAAGCTTGAACACGTAGCAGCTCAGCTTTCAGAGGGGAGTGCTGTAGGTGGTGCTCTGTGCTGCCTTCCTTGTGCAATGCTCGCCCGTTTATCAGAGCCTGTATCACGAGAGTGGAAGTAATTCTATCCTGGCTGTTGTTATTGGAAAGAAAAGGTTAAAAAGGATGTTGTCAATTTTCTGTAGGAACTGCTTTCTGCCTTTAAGAATGTAGGCTGCGATTTGGGTACGTTTCCACTTGGTAATGAGCTTTACATTATTAGTTAATTATTGTTTTTATTAATTTCCTGGTGATCCTTAATCAAGAGAAAATTATCTCCTGAAAGTTTTGTATCTGATTGAGGCAGGGAGATGTTGCCGTGACTTGCTTCTGGGATACATTAGACCAGAAAGCTGGACCTGCTGTATTGATCAGCAGCTCTGGCGTGTGTTCAGCCAGCTCTCGAGGCTGGGGTACCCAACCAAACACCTTTTGCAGTGATGTGGGTGAAAGAAACACAACTGATGTGCAAACCCAAGGAGGTGTTAGTTCAGCTAAAGTCCTAACGGCCTACTGAAAGAATTAGTATGGGGCTAATTACAGTGATACTGGAGCTTATAGTCCAAGCTATTCAATTATAAGAGCTCATTCCTGATAATAATACCGATATTTGTAGCTTTTCTAGTGTCTGATCCTTTTTTGGTGTTATGGTCCTCCCACGAAGAAAAGGGAGGTGTCATTACAAATTGTCAGCACTATCAGTTCTTAATACGGGAGAGTGTGATGTTGGTGTCGGTGGTTTCTTCCTCCTTTTTGCCAGGAAGAGGGTAAAGTGTGATGATTTCTTTCTCCTCACTCTGAAGTCTGTTTGGGGTCATTTTAATGTATTTACCAATACAAATACGGTCTCCGGTGGTCCCCAGTCAGATATTGTAGTCAAATTTGCTATGTACATAGTGTGTTCTACATAGGTTGGATGCTTCTTCATTTTCTTTTTATCCCTAAACCCAGTTTTATGCATATTTTAAAGTTGCATTCCGTTAGCAAGCAGTAATGGAACACCAATGAGTTGTTTATAGCCCTGGGACCCTGGTGTCATCCCATTCCTTCCCCTTCCAAGGCCTCTGCTGTGACTTTGAGCTTATCCTTTTGGGGGTCTGTGTTACAGTCCTGGTTTCCCTCAGCAGCCTCCAAGCTGTGGTTTACTGATAACTTAGTACTTTATTAATGCAATGTGACACATACATCCTTGCTCTCTACTTACTTGTATTTCAGTCTGCAAAAGCAACGATGCAGTTGAAGACACACATAAATAGAGACATAACCACTTGCTGCCAACACCTACTACTCATGGTAGCATCAGTGGTATGTTATCAAAGTTATTTTACAACACATTTAATTTGTGTAGTTGAAAATGAAAGTGTGAGTCAAATTATGGTATTAATTCATTTTGCCTTGCAAGATGCAGTTTTCATATTGAATAATTTTTTCTTTAATCTTGTGTTTTTCTCAGAGGAGTCTCCATGAATAATATTAAAGGTTGGGTTAAGGGTAACAGATTTTGTCTGTGCCAGTTAGCTGTGACTGTGAGATATGTGTCAAAATTTGAAAAGCCTGTTCTTGTCTCAGTTTTCATCGGTCAAATTTTATATATTCTCTGGAAAAGCTTGCCATGGTCCTGGGATAATCTCTGGCAAGGACCAGATCTTGCTGATGAGAAGCAATTTGTGAACAGAGGCTTTGAACGGCTCAGTGATCCAATATAAAACTGATATGAGAAAGTGATTGTGATTTAGCTCTGACATAAAGAATTAAAATAAAGAGCTCACTTTGAGGGAATTGATGTATCTCCTTCAGCCCATCAGAGTTATTAGAGTATCCTTCAAGGATTATGGAAAATACCCTTTAGAGAACCTGACTGTAAATACTAATTCCTCATTTTCAGTCATTGTGCACATTGTAGAACTGGAAAGATTTAAGATTTGGTAGGTTCATTTCAGTCTCTGGGCCAGCCTTTCCTAAAATGTCAGTAACCAAAAAGGCTGTAAACATAGACAAAAAAATTCCGCTTGCAATTTTTAATGTGGTTGTAGAAAGAGTATTGTGTCCTCCCTCAGTTATAGGGAGTTATAGTAAGGAGGAATAATCAGGAAAGCAGCATGATCCTACAGAGAACTTCAGTGCTGGAGACCCAGTGAACCATTTAGACCAAGGTGAAAAGCTGGTGGATCATAATAGACACTAGTAGGTGTTGGAGGGCACTGGAGTGAAGAGTTGTTGGATGAAGTCTCAAAGATCTCAGAGCTGCCAAGTATCTTATTCATGCAGAAAACAGTGAAACAGTCTCCAAATTGATGAAAAGACAGCTTTAACAGCTGAGCCACCCAGCACTTGTGTGTTGATGGAACCATCCGTTTTGTGGCCTTATCTTCTCCCACTAGAAAGTCATTCTAAAGGGAAATCCAATATTCCCTCTCCAAAGAGATGTAAAGGTGACCTTTCTGTGAAAGGCATTCTTGGTGAGAAAGCCATTGCTCCTGTGAAATGATTTATGCCAGTGCTGCTTAAACAGGGATTTTTCCAAGAACTTAAAGCTTTCTGGGTAGAATTTAGATGGGATGTTGTGGAACATTGTAACTGGCCAGGGAATAAGTTGATCATCAACATTTAGTGCTCAGTGACTGAAAATATCAGGTGGCAGTGCCTCACTTCATATTTTGGTTGCAGCAGAAGCATCAAGCTTGAAAATATTGTATATGCTGTGCTCAGAAAGAGTATTCTGCATGCTTAAACTTTACTGCTGGAGTGGAAGGAAGGTGGTCCTCCTCTGTGGGACCAGGGAATGGCACATGATGTCTGAAGTGATCCATGCTGGGTTGTCCCTCCAGAGCAGCAAAGAGGAGCTGTGGCCTCTGAGGACAGCCCCATGCTTATGGCCGCCTGTGTCTTCCCAGAAGTGTAAAGTCAAGACCTTTCCTCTACAACATTGCCCTTTTCTCTATCAGTGCTAGGAATAAGCATTTCTTGACAGGATTGAAAATGTTGTGGGGTTGTTTGGGTTTTTTTATTAGAATCCTAAATGGTTCAGGAGTGGGTATGAAGGTAAAGTGATCCTTAAGGAAGTGACGTGTACTGATCTTGTCTTTAATCTTTGTGACTGAAGAGACTTCCTGAAGTGTTGCAGAAAATTTCCATGGTGAACTTAAAACCTCTGCTCTCCCTGAGCTCAGCAGGAGTTTCTCCATTGACTTCAAGAGAAGTAGAATTAGGCCTAGAGTAATTAAAATAAATATCTTTAAATTATAGCCTAGCATATGTAACCACTTTCCAGATGTACAAGCGTGTGTCAGCTTTATGTTCTTTTCATTATCTGGGAAAATTAATTTGATAGGCGAGATGCTAATTCTGTATTTCTATGCTGTTTTCTTTGGTCTTGGCCTTAATATTTATGGAGTATTCAGCGGATTTTTGCTGAAGCCAACAAAAAATGTCCTAGAGCTTGCAATAGGATCAGGCTGTTGTTATAGACGTGGTTTGTAGCGATCGCAGTGAAATATTCAGTGTGCAATGGTCAGCGATTCTTCGGGCTTAAAACAATGATTTTGCACAATGGCAACCCTGCAGACATTTAGTTAACTTTAGAAAACATAATTATATTAAAACAAAGTAACAAAAGTCTTAATTTATGCTTCATAACTGGTGATTTGTCAAAGTCTTGGAGCTTTGTTCAACTGTAAGCCATAATGCTATCTGAATCCTGCAGCAGGACATGCTGGAAAGCAGCAGAACATCCACAGGAATCAGAATGATGTCAAATGATACATCAGGCTTACTGCGCTGGGAAGGAGATTAATCATCACATAATGATGTACGAGTTTGTTTCTAGCAGATAATTTCTGAAGGAAAAGTGTTAATAGAAAGCAAAGACAATTATTTTTCTGTCTGTCGCTCCAGTGTATGTATTTAGCCATCACATAATCAAGAGAAGTTAGAAAGCTCTTCATCAAAGCTAACTAGCTTTCATGTATATTACAGGTGCAGGTGTGGAAAATATTTAGTGTTCTGATTTTCCTCATGATTTTGAAAACAATTAAGTATTCATTTGGTTTTGGTTTTCATTTTAAGCTCCAGTTTCTTTAATTTTTCCCCTGTGAACTTACATAGGAAAATCTAACTCCACTCTAGACACTTTACGAGAAAGATTCTTCATATATATATATGAAGTAGCCTCAAAACCGAATTATACTTAATAATAAAATAATTTCAGGTTTTGTATTACAGAAGTAGAAAACTACGAATTTTCGATTGTGTAACATAATACATGTATTTAAGATCTATTTGTAGGACCTGAATGTAAAAGCAGGCTCAAGAGTTCTTTTTTGCAGACTACACAAGCTGAACTAGTGCGTATTGCTCAAGTGTGCTCATGAGCAAGTTACAATTGTTTGTGAATATTTGCATTACATCAATTCATAGAACCATAGAATGGTTTGGGTCAGAAGGGTCCTCAAAGACCATTTAGTTTAAAGTTGATAAGAATCACCTAAACCATGAAGAATCTCATCTTCTCATGATGGGCAGGCAAAACAATCCCAAGCTTCCCTTCCTCTTAATTAATCCCCACTTTCTCCCCAGTCTGGGATGATGCTCATGACAGTGAAAAAAAGCACAGTTTCATTTGAGCTGAATCTACCTATTCAGCAATCTTGTGGGCTCCAAGGACTTGCTATTTTTAAATCCTCCATATGTCTATATCTCTCTGTGTTAGATTTCTTCTAATATTAAAAAGACCATCAGGAGGATATGGCTGCAATTTATGGTAGAAATAGGAGAAGAAAAGGATTATTCACAACCTGCACGTTCCTTGTCACCTGTAGGGCTTAATATCTGATCATATAAAATGTGGTTCTATTCCAATTTTGTGAAGCTCTCTATTTTTAAGAAAATGTTTAAATTTTGCGTCTTAGAGATGCATGCAGCTATAGGCAGAGGCAGTTAGAAGCAGCTTCTAACTTGCAACAAACTGAAAGTTCTTGGTAAGCCAGCAATAGATCTATTTTATTTATTAAAGGCATCTTCAAAATAAAGTGAGTGGCCAATGTAGTCCATATGTTGATAAAGTGCGTAAGACAGAAATCATGAACTTGGTTGTTGGAAGGAGCTGCTAGCTTCCTGCTCCCCAACATGAGCTCATTGAGAAAGATGGGACTTTTTTCAGCCATGTCTTGAATTTCTGCAGGGTTGGAGATGTCACAACCCTTCTTGGTAACATGTACCAGAGCTGTGCCACCCTGGCAGGGAAGCTTTCCCCACCACTGGTGAGAACTGACTCCATCTACCGTGTAACTCCCCATCAAGCGGTTGTAGGCTGCTGTTAAAATTTCCCCCGTTCTTCTTTTATTGCAGAAGCACATTATAGCAATTAATTCCATACTGACAGCATGAAAAAAAAAATTATCTATTAATTTCTTCCTTAGCCTACTTGGGTGGTTGAATTACTAATTTCATTGAGAAATCGTGACATTTCTCCTCTCTGTGGAAATAACTTGCCTTGTTTAATTTCTGTTAGGGAAGGCCTGTAGCACTAACAGGGTAAGGTCTCCTAGTATTACAGTATCTTTTTCTTGGAGCTTTAATTTTTTTCTATACGTTTTTCTATACGTTTTCTGCTTTAAATGGTATGTTTCATTTCCCATTTGAGTGTTTACAGGTGTTTCAGGAGCTCTGATCTATTCAGTTATTATTTATAATTGATTAAGCGCAATCCTTGTTGCAAAAGGACATTAATCTTGCTTGGTGTGACAAATGTCTATCTAATGAGTATGTTGTTGGTCTGTCTGTCATACCATAATTCACATAAAGAAGCAATATACCAGCGCAGTTAACAGGGCATATATCCACAGCAGCCATGTTGTATGCAGAGGAAGGGGAACAGATTCTAGAATCATCACTGGGACCTAAGAAATATTCATATTTAATCCCCGTATTAAGCAGTAATCGGATTTTTTTTAAAACCAAACTGAATGCAAGCCGAAACAAAACCGCCTATATTAACAATTAAAAATGTGGTTTCTATCATACATAGATTTAGAGAGAAGAAATATTTATTTTTTAAAAATAAATCCAAAAGCCACTTTTGTGCCACCTCCATGACCACACTGAACTACCAACAATGGGTAATTTAGCAATTTAACTCTTCATCTATTAATGCATTTAGCTTCGCCTCCCTTTCCAGTGTCTTCGTGGTCCTTGTGCCAGTGAAGCAGCAGCTGTATTTTCTGCTGGGCAGTATAGACATGACAGGATGTCAGTTCTCCTAATGTAATGTAAAGCTAAGGACTGAATTATGCCCTGAACTCTTACCCCGATCCCTCGTCTGCTTTCTCAGAGGTTCCCACGTTAGCTGTGACTCAGCTCTATCTGATCTTGCAGAGGCAGCTCACTTGGAAAAGAGCTACGACACACATTTCAAGTTTCAACACCAACACTTGGTATTTTAGTGCGCAGTATATAAAGGGCTGTAGCAACCTGCTTATGCCGTTTGGGCTGAGGCTTTGAGTATTTCATAGTTAGGGAGCAAGAAAAAGAAGGTTTCTTTTGATGACTTCTTTTTGAAAACTAATTATCTCATAAATTTGTGATTCAGTGACTACTGGGAATATGGCAAGTTTTCCTGATAAAATAAAAAGGCAATAAAGCAGCAAAATTTGATGTCATGGCTGTTACGTTCTGTAATTTTATACTTCCATTGATCAAAAAATGAATTTATGGTCTACGTATTTTCAGCATCGTAAAAAGCCATGTAATTTAATTGTTAATTTAAGGTCAAAAGCAAATTAGCATAATAATATCTGAGCTGCACTGCCCTGAAATCCCCCGATAGGCATCTTTCTGACTCCTGCTGTTATAAAAACTGTTCCCGTTGGTTCTTGACCCTTGTTGAATTTTTTCCTAGATGAGGGAGATAAGCTTTGCATGGGTAGTTTATGAGAGCCTCTCTGAATAAGCGGTCCTGAGATGGTGCCTTTGTGCTGGGGGGGGAATAGCTGCTTTGATGTGAAGATATTAACGCTACGGAGCGAGCCTGCATCAATCCTGATGCTTGTTCTTATTTCCCCTTCTATTTCCTAAACTTTTTTTAAAAGTTCCACTCCTTTTCTTCAGGGTCTGTTCTGATAATATTAAATTGTGTGTGTCAAGGTATAAAATTATTTGAGGCTGGGGGGATTTTTTGTTGGTGTTTTTCCCCCTCATTTTGTCGCTTGCTATCATAGTATCCTGGTACGTTGTATTTCACTATTCAGCATTTACATGCTTTTGCTGTTTTGGGCATATTTATTAATTAATGTCTTCTCTATGTTTTGAAGACCTATTAGTTTGAAGTGCTATTGTTACAAGTGCTTAAATCTTGAGTTTAAAAAAAAAAAAACAACTAAGCAACAGCCACTTTGCAAGGTGGCAGAAAACTTGTAATAGTGTTGTAAGTGCAATTAATGCCATAATGTGTCTTTGGTTTCGAGAGGCCTTGATCCACAGAGGTCTTCAGACACCTGGTGCCGGCAACAGGATCTGGGCTTGTGGTTCCTGTATTATAAAATGCAGGGGAGAATCAGGAAACTCAGCATGAGCTTTTTGGAGAGCAGCATGCTGGAGTTAAGTGTCTGGTGTGGTAAATGGGGAAATGAAGGCGAGGGTGAAGTAACCAGAAATGGAGTCCTGTTGGAAGTTCACTTAGGATGTCTGTGGTGTTTTTGATGGATATCTTCCACGGGGACACCTGAGCTGTGTGCCTCTGAGTGAAATGCAGCCACACCACCTGAGTTTGGACCTTGTAGTCTTCTCATGTGTAGTTTCATCCATGCATAGGTACATGGGAGCTGGCAAAGTCTTCTTTTTTGTCTGGACTCGCACACCTCAGCTCAGCATGATGTAACAGGAGTGCAGCAAGATTCCTGGCTGAGTTTATTAGAAATAGGTGGAATATTTCTGCTTCAGGCCTAGTGTTAGAGTTAGATTTGTTAAAATAATCCAGCTTCTGCCCAAGTGAAAGCAGCCCAGATGCAGGATCCCATTGCAAGGCTGGAGAATTGGGGTCAGGCTTCTCATTGCTCTTGGCTGGGGTAAGTCATTTGCGAACCGACGGTGGTCCGTGCTCTGCATGTTCGCAGTGGCAGAACAGTGTATCAGGATAATGATGAAGGCATTTAGCTCTCTTGGAGAAATGTCATTTAATTATTCATTGTGAACTGTTTGTTGAACTCTGCTTGCTAGGACTTACACGTTTTGAGCTGGTTCATAAGCAGAGCAAAATACAGGAGGGAATCGTGAATAAATACTGTATGACTGCCTGCTAATTATTTGCTGACTGATCCGTGGAAACAAACAAACATAACAGGCATTAAACTAACTATTCACGTTAGCATTATTGAATAGCTCTGCCACATAGAAAGTCATAAAAACGTTAAGAAAAAGATATTTCAGGTATAAAGCAAGCTTGGTGTGCCATTTACTTTGAACATGTTTTCAGGATAACCTGGTGATACTCTGAATGCATGCACTAATGGTATTTTACGTATACTTGGGTAATATCTCGCTTTCATTTGCATAATACGTGCAAACCTGACAAAATGCAAATATAGGGCAACATAAATGCAGTGCTAGCAATCACTGGCATGACTAAGTGCAATAAGGGAATGCAGGTGGTGATAGTTTATCAGATGGCTAAATAACAAGTGGAAAATAACTACAATAGCAAAAAATGGGACACATATTTTCTTGCTTAGATGACCTTTTATTTCTTCTACAAGAAATAGTGTTTTTTGGAAACTACCCAATCAGGCTTCAAACCAACTTGACCAGGTGCTTTTTTTTTTGTGGTTTACCACAGAGAAAAGTTTGACTTACACATAGATTTGCTCCATAAAGTCTTTAGGAGTTACTGCGGTGTAATCCTTGTAGATCATTAAAGCTTCCCGTGAAAAAGACTGAGATACCAGTTGTAAAAAAAAAAAGAAAAAAACCATGTTGTATAACTAAATTCTATTCTGCTAAGACCAGTTTTCTGTACAGGAAAGGGGCGGTGTATTTGACAGGAGGTCTGACAGAAGGGGAGCTCTGGAACGAGTAGTTCTCCAGAAGAGCAGAGCAGACAGTCCGACACAAAGGCTGTGCACACAAAACTTCTGCCAGACTCCTCTGTCTTACACATTGACATCTACTTGTAGCAATCAAGGGGAACAATTTAATTACTTAAAACCTGTGAATGGTTCCTATGTACCAGATCTGGTATGTGCTGAACAGATAATGACTGATCGGGCTAATGAGAGCCTCAGATTGGTAGGATGTTTGCTTGGCAATGATAGGCGTGAAACGCATCTTCTGTGCCTCCAAGATGATGTAAAACTTCTTTTAACAGCGTTGTCCCTATTCACTGTGAGCAAGACCCTGCTGGCACCTTGAAACATGGAGTCACGTTAACTGTGGCATTCCTGATGGAACTTTCAGCAGGAAGAGAAGAGGGGTCAAAATCTGGCCAGAATCAAATCACTGCTTATAATCATCCCAGTGATTATAGTAAAGTGCTCTTGCTGGAGGGTAATTACGGATTTGTGTACACCTCACCTTCTCCTTTTTAACCTCGTGGAAAAGCACCCTTTTATCTGTCTTTTCTTCTCTTGCTTTGTCACATACTTCTTTCCTTATGCACTGGAGGGGAAGAAAGCCTGAAGAATTATTGAGCTTTATAGAACTGAATGAAATCCTGTCTTTAAATGCCAAGGGCTCCAGGATGGGGATGGGAAGGAGCAAACTTCTCTGGTGTTCCGAGTACACAGAAGTCACCTATGAAATAAAGTACTTCAGGTTTCATGCGTGGCTGGTGGGAAGCAGGATCAGTATCATACTGTCTTTAGGAAAACAGGAATGGAAAAAAGTTACCATACATCCAGTTTTGAGTAAATTATAAGCTTATATTGTATTAGCACGATAAAACAATTTTTAGTGAGTCTATGAAATATAAATGATAGCAGAAGTTATTACCTTTCAGATTATTCCTCTTTTTCTATCAAGGATGTCTTCAAAGGAATATCCAGTTATTGGAAAAAATACGCAAAAATTGAAAATAGAGAGTAGTGCTCCTTTTTCTGCATTCGTTGGTTTTCTCAGCGTGTTTCTACATCCATGTTTCTTGGCATCCAATAGACTACCAAGGTAGAATTAGCATCACCCAAAATGGCAAGACAAATTCATTGCATGAATGATTTCTTATGAGGGATGTTTTTCCGTGAATAGGAAAAAGAAAACCACAAAAGGGACTAAATGAAAAATTGAGGAGGAGCAGGAGAAGGGTGTTTACAGACTTCTGCAAACTCTATTATGTGTATCCAACATGTGCAAGAAAAGCTCTTGTTGCTCCTCAGGCAATTTGAAGTTAGAATTGTTGCTTTTACAAATCCATGTGGGCCCTGTTCCCGTTCAGCCATTAGCACTTGGACACTAAAATGGTGGCAAGTTACTGGGTTCTTCCCAGAATCATGATTACAATCTCGTAAAATGAAGTCATCTAGACTATGAGCCATACTGGGGGCACAGTGAACAACTGAGCAATACCCCAGTTGAGGTCTGGGACTTCAGCAATACATTTTGCTGACATGAAGGATTTAGGAGAGTCTTGGTGTATTGTTTTTCTGAAAACAAAATCCCCTTTCTGTGTGGCGCGTCAGAGCAGTGTGTTATAAAATGGCAGGGCAGGTCCAGAGGGACCTTGGTAGGCTGGAGAAAAGGGCTGGCAGGGACCTCCCATGGTTCAGCGGTGACAAATGCTATGCCCAGCATCTTGGGCAGAAAAACCTGAGATTAATCCCATCGAAGGGATCAACAAGCTACAGAGCAGCTTTGTGGAGAAATACCTGGAGTGGTCTCATGATGTTTTGTTTATTGCCATCTCAAAGAGCTATCAGGCTGTGGGGAAGGTTTTGGGGAAGAGAGTCATGTGCAAAATTCTGGATGAACATTGCCTCATCCTCCTGAGGCTGGTCTATATTAATCACAAAAGTTACAGTAAAAGTTTCTGGGTTATCTCTAACCTAGCTAGCGTGTCTCTAGCATTTCTATGTATTTAGGTTATTCACTTTAAATGTATGAATTTCTTGAATGGGTCACTTTGGCTAGGTTCAAAAATAATGTGTGCCATGAGTGCTTTCCAGAAAGTACCTGTCATTATGAATGTTTATCATCCCTGGGCTTTTTGTCTGCATTATCTGACTATTTCTTGCAGAGATTGAAGGAACTGAAACAGCGGGAGTTTGCTCGAAACGTAGCGTCTAAGTCACGAAAAGATGAAAGGAAACAGGAAAAAGCCCTTCAACGTTTGCACAAGCTAGCTGAGCTACGGAAAGAGAGAACGTGGTAAGTGTGTAGCTGCCAAAAAGTAAGAAATACTTTAAAATAAGCCCTCCACCGTTAGCTGGTGCTGTGGGACGCAGGGCTGTTGGAGTCCCTCGGCTGAAGCCCCACTCACACCTTTTTATGGCTTTTTTGGAAGCAGTATGTGTACAGTAATTTGATTCACTCTGTGAAGAAATGAATGTTTAACATTGCTTTTTCAGTGGAGCTAAAATGACATGTATTTTTAGTTTAAGAAAGATGTCTTTCATATATATTTCATAAAAGCAGGCACATTGGTTGAAAGCTGAGTGAAGTAGGTCGTGCATTTGAAGGCTGACACTACTTCATTGATGAGGTGAGGAGTACAGTCTGTCTTTCTAGGATGTAACAGATCTCTGTGATTTGGTTTTCAAACCACTCGTCTGGGAAAGCATCCAGAAATCTAGTTTAAATTTTAATAACTGGATTTTTCATATTAAAAGGTAAGTGCTCTTTTTCCCCAGCTCAACAGAATGTTTACCTCTCCCTGCCAAAGTGACTCCTTGCTAGTCATGCCTTTTAGCATTGAATCTAGGCATACTATTGAAATTAAGATTGAGCTTGCTAGTTGTGACTGTTCTTACTTAAATACAACAAGTTATGACACTGACAAGCCACTGAAAATACACGCCTTTTCTTCAAAATTCCACTTTTCACAGTGGAATCTCAGGGGGAAGAAAAGCAAGAAGAGTAGCTACTCAAAAGCAAATGTTTTCTTTTTATCTAGCCTTCACCTTACCAGGTGAACTAACAGAGAAGTCCAACCAAGTTGTAGCTCTTGTTCAGTAAGAGTCTTTTTCTCCATAGTTTGGATGGTGGGCAGCATGCAGAGACAAAGTCTCTCTAAGCAGGTGGATGGGACCTGAGTGTTGTGAGGTCTGCTTGACATGAGCAGCATAACACCTGATCTTGATTTTATCTTTTTATGGTGACACTTTCTCTTCCATCAGTGTTTTATGGTAACACTTTCTCCTTCATCGGTGTTTTAACTGTCCAAGTGTAATACTTGAGGATAAATAACTTTATTTTCCCAGCTGTAGCTATTATTTCCCCTAATGTACTCCAAAATGTGAATTTGACATATTTCAGGAGAAAGAGGAAACTTTTTCCTTTTTCCATGCTAGTGAAGCACAGATTTTGTGGGGTTTTGTTGTTTCTGCTTTGTTTTGTGGGGGTTTTTCGTGTGTGGGTTGTTTGTTGGTTTTTTTGTAAATATCCTCCTTCTAGTTCCTGAAGGAGAATTTATACCTGAGCTTTATTTCTCTATTTCAGAACTGCTGTTTACTACTGCTTTGCATCCTTAGAGATGTGATATAGACAGACACAGAATTTTTTTTTACCTGGTCTTTTCTAGATTGGTTTTGTGGTGTCACCATTTTATCCTTTACAAAGGATTTGTGCAGATTTTTTTAATATATGTTTTCAATTTATGAAGAACCAGACGAGGCAGGAATTCTGTTCTTATAAAACTTCTACCTTCATTTCTAGGCCCGGTAGATTAAATCTGTCATTCTTTTTCTCAGCACTTTATGGGGTCCTGAACAACACTGGCAAGTTTTTCCTGTGACCCATCATTAAGTCTTGCTCTGCACTGTAACATAGAATAATTTAGTTAAAAGAAAAAAAAAAAAGTTTTAACATAGGGCCATTACTCCTAAAGCTGAGCAGTTCCTGTGGATCCTGGAAAATTGGCAGCTTAAACAGTTTTTGCTCTTCTCTTTGCTTCCCTATTAAGTCAGATAGAACAGATGGGAAGAGGACATGAAATGAAGAACAGA
Organism: Eurystomus gularis; assembly: GCA_013400335.1. Classification (NCBI taxonomy): domain Eukaryota; kingdom Metazoa; phylum Chordata; class Aves; order Coraciiformes; family Coraciidae; genus Eurystomus; species Eurystomus gularis. The sequence goes on from VZZY01005951.1 coordinate 388,313, forward strand.
AGTAGACAGTGATAAATTTTTTCTCAAGAGGGATGAATCACTTACTTGCACTACTGTCAGCTAAAATACTCTCCCCAATATTATTTTACCATGAAAGAAATTGCTGAGATTGCGACGGTTCGGTCTGTGAACACAAATAGGCTGGGAGCTGCTGGGTGATTGCCCGTGGGCAGAGCAGCAGTCACCAGGATGATGACTAAGAGGGAAGCAGTCTACAAGACGCTCTCTGTTTTAATATATTTTGCAGCACAGAGGAATGTAAAACCTCTGCTATTTGTAGTAATAGTGTTGCAGCCATGATGGTCTACTGGGAGAATGAAGATTTCTAGGGAGATATACAGTCTATTATTAGGCCAGCCAGTATGTCTAGGAAAAGTGAACTACCTTGTAGGAATATTAGCTCTTCAACTGATAACTTCACGTAAAGGAAGTTGGGGAACAACATTTACTCTTTTTTTAAAAAAAAAAAACAACAATATTTACTTTTTTTTTTAAACTAGTCAAGTAATCATAGAATCATGGAATGGTTTGGGTTGGAAGGGACCTCAAAGATCATCTCGTTCCAACCCCCCTGCCACAGCAGGGACACCTCCCAAGTTGCTCAAGGCCCTCCATTAATCTTATTGTAAAATATTGTATTTATTCACATTCTAGATCTACGTATCCACAGATTCTTTCTCTTTCCTTAACAAGATCTCTTAGATCCCAATGTAACACCATATTTTTCTGTTTGCAGTTGTCTGAAAGGTACTGACTCCAAGTTTTTGTTTTCCTTCCCAGTGCTCCGGGAAGTGGCCCTATGTTCAAATCCACTACAGTCACTGTGCGAGATCATTGCAATGATGTCCCACAAAGTGCTGCCCTCGATTCTGCCAACAAAGAGGATTTCAGCTGTACGCTAATGCACGATGCGCAGAATTGTAAAGACGTTGCTTCTGTTGTTTCTTCCACTCCTGGAAACGCACATGGTAATAAATCCGACCCCAACAAGTGTGGAGATCAGGTTCAAGGAGCTCAAGGACATAGAGTTGGGTTCTCTTTTGCTTTTCCGAAGAAAGCAGCAGTCAAATTGGAGTCTTCGGCTGCTGTTTTTTATGAATATAATGACGAAACATCTATAGAGCACGGATTTAGCAGAAGAAGTAGGTTTGTTCCAGGAGCATGTAACCTTCAGTCTCCTTCAGCAGAAGAAATAGTCCTGTGCCCTGAGGAGAAACCTAACAGTTTTCACCCACTGGTGGAAAAATGCATAGACGCAGCAGAAGCTCCTGAGGCTCAGGAGCCAAAAGAGGTGGCCAGTGAAGAAAGCAGGGTGCTAGAGAGTCCCGTATTAACTCCTGCTGTGATCCAATCAAAGCAACTGGTGTCCTCGGACATGGATGGCCATGACATTGGTGTAAGTGCAGCAGACTTACCGGACCAAACGCTGCCAGCAGTTGCGGACAGTGCTCAGGTCCTGCCCCTGAACTGCAGCGGGTACGAGCTGCAGGCAAACAGGGCTCTCGCGCAGGTGGTTGTGGAGGATTGTTTATCTCTGCAGGATGTTGCAGAGGAAAATGATAAAGGCGGGAACAGTGATTCATCCGCAACTGAAACTGAAATAAAAAAGCTGGGGGCAGATGCGTTCGTTTCATCGCCATCTGAAGAAGGCGATGGTGGAGCCCCACAAAGCAAACTAGACACGCGCAAGAGACCTTGTGAACCCTTTGTTCCTGTTCTTAGCAAACATGGATCAAATATTCTTCAGTGGCCATCGGAAATGTTAATTTACACAAGTACAGACCCATCGATTTCTTATAGCTGTAATCCTTTGTATTTTGATTTCAAGTCATCAAGAGCAAGCGACAGCCAAGAAAAGCCCAAGCATCAGCCAAACATACCTCATTTGAATCATAAAACTGAATCCAACCATAGCGTAGTCTTGGATTTTACAAATAAACCTACTTCAGAGTGTGGTGATTATGAAACAGAAATTAAGAAAAATGTGTGCAACTATACAATACCCCTTACAAGTGGTGTTTCTCTCATCAGAAATTGTGAACTTGCAAAAAATCAAAATAAAGTGTCCTTGGATGAGTCACTCAGGATTAGAAAAATAGAAAAGTATCACATTTCTAAAAATTACTTACGACAAAACACTGTGATAGATGAAAAATATAACAAGATTTGGATCAAAAAAAGCCATGAAAAATGGCTTCACAAAAGTAGAAAACGGAAAAGGAGAAGAAAATTATGTCATTGTCACTATCATCACTGTGGGGGCACAACAGTGGCAGAAATGGAGATTTCCTCAGTAACTGAAAAAGAAATTGGTTACAGAGATGAAAATAAATATCAGCACCTCCAAAATAATCCAGAGAAGTGTAGACTTGATGCAGGGAATATCTGGCTAGCTACAGGTGAGATGCAGCAGTCACATCAAAAAGCTGGCATTGGAAATGGTCATAAGAGGGTCATGTCTGTGTCAGATCACGTACACAGGGACAGAGGCTGGTGTGACATTTGGAGTGCAAAAAATAGCGACCATGGTTGTAAACGAATGCACAGGAAGAGCAAAACAAGCTCTCGGAGACACGTGAAGCAGCTGGCTTCAAGTTCCAAGAGGCACAGCTTAAGGTACTCTAAAACTTGTTGTAGCTGGAAAGTCAGGAGGTCAAGCTGCAGCCCAGAGCATAAATGTTTAGGACACTGCAGTGAGGAGAAGACTCCGAGCCAAAACCAGTCCATAAAGAGAGGTTACAACGTTCTGACAGAGGAACCTGAAAAATCCCACTGCAAACGGAGACAGCATACCTATTCCTCTTCATCAGATGACAGCTCTTGTGGACAGACGCTATCAGCAGAGGAATATCTAAGGCAAGAGCGTACACATCACAAGGCAAAAGGGAAACGCAGGAGAAGGAAAACTAGAATCCATCATGTATTCCTTGACAGGAATGCAGGAAGTGAGACCTCCAGACCTTCCAAAGAAAACTCTGCAAATTCTACGTTAAATATTTTGGGGGACTTCTTGACTCAAGACAATCTAGAGGAAAGTAATGCAGATCCCAAACCTGATCATGCAAAAGACACAGATGAAACAATGCAGCTGGAAGAAAGCAAGTCACCTCTAAAAACTGATAGTTCACCTGAACTGGAGAATGACAAAGTGACAGTGTGTGCAGCGATGGAGAGCACGCCAAGTACATTTTCTGATGCCATTGCAGGTTCTGCTGCTCCTGTTCCTGAGCACAGTGCTCCAGCAGCTGCTGGCACGCAGGATGTTCTGCAAGATGTAAAGAAAAAAGAAAATGTCAACAGTCGTGAAAATCAACCTCATTACAAAGTTCCCCACCCCAACAGACATTTGGAACAAGCTCCTCCTAAGTCCTATCTTTGCCATTATGAATTGGCCGAGTCTCTACCACATGAGAAGATAAATGAGGTGACTAGTGAATGGGTACAGTGTAATCCTGGCATATTTAGCAGCCCACCACCCTTGCCATTCAAAGAAGCACATGTAAACAGCCATACCTTTTTAACTACCGAGCAGTTAATAGCCCCCTTCTCCTTGCCTGATCAGACATTGATACTCCCTCCAGATAACCATGAAAAATTCAAAGATCTCCCATCTGAGGCGTATCAGCAGATCATGCCACAAAACATGCTGGCCAACAAAGTGAAGTTCACCTTCCCTGCCCCGGCGATCCAGCCCCCGAACTCCCCGCTGCAGCCCTTACCCTTGCAGCCGCCGCTGTGTTCTACCTCCGTTACCACCATCCATCACACCATCCTCCAGCAGCACGCCGCCGCCAGTACGTTGAAGGTTCTCCAGCCCCACCAGCAGTTCCTCTCGCAGGTCCCGGCTCTTTCTAGAGCGCCTTTACCTCATCTACCAGTAGGACCGAGGCTTTGCCCGGGGAGCCACGCAGCTTTCGTCGCCCCGCCGCATTTGCCGCTGCTGCCACCCTCGGTCCTTCACCCAACCCAGCTGGCGTTTCCCCCGCTGCCACACGCCGTCTTCCCATCCCTGCTGTCCCCACACCCGGCCGTCATCCCCCTGCAGCCCCTCTTTTAGGACATGTTCTCGGGGACAGGGGAAGGAACCTTCAGCTAAACGGTCCTGCTGCTTCTCCAGTCCCCTCAGCTTTGCAAAATGGTTCTGTGAAATAAACTGGTTAAAGTTCCGCGTTCCTTGGGAAGCATTTACTGTAAGTATAATGATGCAAATATTCATGTAAAGTTCAGACCTATACTATAACTAAAGCACTGAACAGTCTGATACTATTATGAACTCTCTCTCTATATAGGTGAAAATCATGTCTTAGAATATGTAAAATGTATATAAAATATATTTATAGTTCTATAACTTCTGTTGTAAAGTATTCACTTTTTGGTTTTTTATCTTTGTGTATTTGCACCTATTTAATGTTTAGACAAAGCTGATGCACTATGTTTTGTACTATGTTCTCTGAAACTGTAAATCTAGTGACAAACTATCTCTTGCAATAAATTTTTGTTAACTACTTAAGCATATCAAAAATCTTTCATTATAAGCCTCATGGATGTTGTTCTTCCATGTTCTTCTGCAGCTGAATAGCATCTTCTGCCCCTGCTGTGTTGGGATAATCAGGTTTCCTGTACGTCAGTGATTTATCAGGGAAGCTGAGAGGCTAATACCTTGAGGGCAGCTGTCTTACAGAACAAGAAAGAAAGGGTAATAGATCTGTTTCTGTTAGAGATTTGATGTCACCGTGACAAATTTTGCCTACTTGTAGTATGTACACAAACTGCTGACTGTGGGAGCTGACCTCTTCTATCCTAAACCACAGAAAGACGATGTAAGTAAAATAGCACCAGTGATGGGGGGGAGGGAGGGGAGGAAGGAAAGTATCAGTGGCAGCTTGACCTCAAGGGAACGTTGCTTATAGCAAAAAGGGAGAGCATAAGAGCGCCTTGATTCCACTGAGCATCCTTTGATTGCACACAGCCCTCGGTGGGGGACAGGTCTGTCAGAGTGAGGGTCCTCGCTGCCTGTGACGTGTGAAGGTAGCAGAGCACGTAAGCACGAAGGGGAAGTCAGGAACACCTTCACGTGAAGAACTCACCAGGGTTTGATTCAAATTCTTACCTCGCTTCACCCCTCTCTTTCCTGCAGCGTTTTGGTAAAGAAATAGAATAACGTAGAATAGAAGTTAATAATAATACTAATATACTGCCATGATTTCTAACTGTATTTCAGAGACATCTCCCTACCTCTGCAGCCTTTTTATTGCTGTCCAACCTCACCCGGCTTTAGCCTGGGAAATCTTCCCATTTGCTCTAGTATGAGATATATCAGGCCCACATCTGCGATGGTCCAGAGTAAAGCCAGAAGTGTTCTGAGATAGAGGCATCTCTTTGTGTTAAAATGAAAGTTATCATGTGAGTGAAGCTAAGGATTTGCAGCATGACCGTTAGTGCTAGACGTAGGCCCTCCATAATTCAAGGTAGGTGCTAGCTCTCCGATGAATTACTTCTTTTCACCTTTTTATATAGCATTTAAAAAGCATATACAGATGAACTGCAAGAATAGTAATTTTGGACTGTTATTAATATACATCACATACTAATAGTTAAGGACGTTGAGAAGTAATACTGTATCCTAAAACATATATATCTGGGTATTATTTTCCATATCTATAGCTTTAGAACTTACCTATACCAATATTGCGAGTTTTAGTATAATATTACATTAAAACTGTATCAAACAGCATCTTGCCCCAATGATTACAGTGTCAGCTACTCAAGGGATGTGAGTTTTCCGTGTCGTGCAGTTACAAAGGGCTAAACTATCTTAATAAGCAAAAAGATGCTAAGAAGGAGCAGCTGAGCAGTCAGGTGGTGGCGAGCAGCTCGGATCCCCTGCCTGAGGCTGTGGCACGGAGCAGGATGCTCCCTCTAATGCCATAAAGAAGGTATATTTTCTCAAGTCGCAATTTCAGCTGAATGCCCTTTTCTGTTGATCTGCTGCCTGAAAAATATAGCATATAAGTGACTTTCTACTCCTCCTGTATGCCAAGAGTATGCCTACATAACCTGTATGTCTCCGCTACCTCTGGTAAAACGCAGGTACCGAGCAGGATCTCTATTTGAAGGTGGAAGGTGCGTGGTAGCTGCTTTGTCTCACGTCTTAGCTGGCTTGCACTGGCTTTTGTTTCTGCCCTCCCCTGCAGGAGTCAGCGCAGATGGTCCCCTGGGTTCTGATGTCTTATCAAAGACAGAATCCATCTAATTATCTAACGGTGCGCTTGAAAAAAAGAAACCACCCAGGAAAATTATGATTGCGCGTGATCGTATCCATACATTTTTATCTGGCGGGAGATTAGAAATTGCCAATCTCAGATTTTCAGTTGCAATGTTCATTGAGAAATCCCACTTAGAAGTCCACATTTTTTCAGCAAAACGTCCAAACAACCTTGAACGTTACTTTTTTTTCTTACAATTTAAATTAAAACCTTTTCTATTTTAAGTTGTTAAGCGGTTTGAAGACATTGCACAATTATTTATCACCTACTGTAATTGCTTTTCAATAGTGTATAAACTACTTACAATAAAAGACTAATAACCATCAAATGTAGTAATTTTCTAATATGGTATCGCCTTTAGTGCTAGAACTGTTTGTATATGTGACTTCATATGTAAAAGCAAAACCAATATAAAAATAAATCACAAGTTAGTTTAAAATTGAACACGCTAAATTAAATGACCTAATAAAATACTCTTGAGTTTCTGTTTTATTATTAAATATATAACTTTGACTAAGTTATATAAGGATAGTTCTTCTTTTTCATGTTTTATCTGGTATTTTAGATTAAAGCTATATTTTATTCTGTAACTCGGTAGTCTAATTTATAGGTAAAAATTATTGCAAATGCTAAATATTTTAATTTTTATAATTCTAAATAAATTCCACCAAAATTTTAAAAATCTAATTAATTTGCATTTGAATTTTAAAACTCACACAGATCTACTATGTCTATGTTCCTGGCCAGTTTGCCAGCTTTTAGAATTGTTGGGCTGCCTTCCTAGCATGAACAGTGAAAGTAATACACCTGAACTGCAAGAATTGAATCTTCAGACCTAAACCTAAATGAGATTTTAAGTGATTTCTCAGAACAGCTCTGCAGAGAAACGCTTGAAAAGTTAATCTGCTCCATATAGATGGGAAGAGTATCTTTTTTTTGGTCCTTGGAAAGTTGCAATCTGTCCGGACTATGACCTTCTTGGGGACGTACCATTTCTCAGGTAACGTGAGTTAATGGTCTAGAGGGATTTCAAACATAATCATCTCCCGCTGTTAGGGGCAGCTTGGAGTAATCAGACTCTTTTGTCTCGTCTGTAAGTACATAGAATTTTTTCGATGCTACCAATACGTGCAGAGAATCAAATTGTTTGTTTGGTTTCCTTCTCAAACTAGAAGCAGCGCAAGCTTTTAATTGCAGGGGAGAAATGACCAGATTTCTGATTCGACAGGAGTGAGTGATGGGTGGTCACAGGCACAGAAACTGCTGATCACAAACACAGGTGAAAGAAACACCTTTTACAGAGTATTACTGAGAATGCTTTTATCGTTCGGTGTAATAACAACAATGAAATCATTGTGTAGCAAAGTCGTCTTTACTTGCAATGTTAACTTTTTATTAGTAAGCTTTTACACTCTTAAAAAGCTCATTTGGATGTGGTATTCACACGAAGCTTTAAAAGACCATCGGGACATCCATTTGTCTTTAATACGTTACTATACCTGACAATATGCATCTTATACAACATGCTACATGGCTGTAATTTTCTGTCAAGTTCATCTTCTACAGCTGTGTGTTTCCTTCCACATACAAGTTTTGCGTGATGATGCTATTTACTTGATATGCTGCATTTAAAATGCGGCTTTAAGGGTACTTGGCCAGACTCTTAGTTGGTGTAAATCAATGTAGAACTTCTGTCTTTGGTGAAATTTCATTGATTTGTACCAAAACAAATCATTTATGTTGCAACGTTAAGGATTTTGTTAACTTTCCCAGATTACGGCAATACATGATGACCACGTGAATGTATTTTGAAGACGATTATTTGTTTGTAGCTTAAGATGGTAAATTTTCGGGTACTGGGTGTTTTACCATGGTGCTCATAGTTTCTACGTGTTCTAAACTCCATACATTCTGTTCCTGATTTCCATTTACTGTACATTGCCTGAAGACTTGTATATATGTAGCAGTGCACATACTTATGCAGCAAGCCTACCAGGTGTAAAATTCTACAAAGCTGTGTTAACTCTCTTTATTGAAAGTAACAACATTTTTACTGTATAAAGATTATTTGATATTTTAAAATTAACATGGCTTACTATCTAAATGTGTATGTTATTTTATAGATCACTTTGATTTCCTGTTTGCAGCAGGTATGGTTTTGTATGTTATTTTATGTCCTTCCTTCTCACTTTTACTCCAGGAACACTAGAAAGTTTCTTCTTTTTCTGTTAGTCTGTGAGTAAGATTGTCAGAGTTTATTGGAATTTATATATTTATGAAAGTGAACCAGGCTTTTTTATTACTTCTAACTGCAGAAATTAATGTGCCAACTTTAAGAATTATAAGACATCTTATTTTTGCTTCAAGCTTCTCTTTTATTTTATTGATTTTTATAAAAGGTTGGGAGAATTTCTACCCTGAGTCTGAATTTTGACCTCTTGATGAAATTCTGAAACCAGTGAAGTGTAAGGAAACTTTGCGAATAATATCACTGAGGATTTCTTTTGACCTGGGGCATTAATGTTCTTTATTTATTAAAACTCCCCAATACTTGCTGCTTTCAGTTGAATAATAATTTCTTAAGGTATGATGAGGAGCACAGTCCAGTAAAGAAAAGTTAATCCATTTAAAATCAATCTTTTACCTCCTTTGTTGTAAGGATATTTCTGTAATTAATGACTGTGAAGATATATCTTTAACATTTCCATTTGGTATCATCAGTGTTTTGAAGCACATACCTGCACCTTCTATTCTGATACCAAAGGGAAAAACAAGGAATTTTTTTGTTGAGTTTTCTACCTGTACAGGCTCATTTAGAAGTTTTAGTAAGTAGGACTACATTCATACAATATTTAAGTAAAATAATGTACCGCTAGTCTTTACTTTTACTGGAGTAAGATCAAAATGTGCAAATCCACGTAGAGAAAAACTTAATAATTAAGCAAGCTTCCAGTGTGAATCCAGAATGGATATAGTATTATTTATGTGAATTAAAGGAGGTTACTGTTAAATGAGCAGTGGTGTTTGTTTGCTGTGAGTGAGATTTTTAATGATAAATTCTTTTTTTTTCTCTTCAAAAGAATCAGCAAGCAGGAAAATACTGTTGAAAATATGCTTTTTAAAGTCAGCTGTAGGTAGTACCTGTGTACCTTTCTCATGGATGAGAAAAAGCAAGTAAGTATTGTGCGTTTAAAATCCGTGTGTTATAAAGAAACATCTGGCATTACTAGCGCAGTCTTATCTTGATTTAGTCCCATGAAATCTGGAGGAAGAATTAAGCTAAAATATAGAAAATTCTACTTCAAAAGGTCACGATCCTCTTTTTCTATTGCGAGAAATCAATCAAAGATCCATTTAAATTAGTATTTTTGCACTGCCGTGAATATAGGAAAAGTGAAGCCCAGCTCAGGTCCAAATTCTGTCTTCCAATGCAGCCTGAGTGATGTGACCCAAAACTTTGTGTGTAACAGACTTTTATCTATAGCTTTTATGACACTGGAGACAGCAAAATCTGATCTCTTCTCTCACGTTAATAATATCCGTTGATCTAAAGAGGAGGCAATCACTGTCAGACATGCTGAAAGGAGGAAACCTGAACCTGCTAGCGTTTAAATAATACTTTTTCTTTGCGGAATTGTAATGGGAGATAGAAATTTAATGGAATTTTAGTGTTTGTACATGTACAGGTGTGCATGTGTGTACTGGCGTGCACATACCAGGTTGCTGGTTCAGGATTCTTTTCTTCCAGATGTAATTTTGCAGTTGTAATGAAGTAGTGGCAAGAATAGCTTGTTTGAAATGTATGTAGGAGAGGAGAAGAAGCTGCTGAAAGGAGGAATACTGACACAGAATAAGAAGGAAAAAAATGTGATTTTTGTATAATAAACCCATCTTTTTCTCTCTAGAGTGGAGGGAAGTTGCTTCAAGTTACTTCACCGGAGGCGTTACTGTAAGTGGAGAAGAGTGTCACAGTCACTGGGCTTTTTTTTTTCTTTTTTCCATTCTCGTCTGCTTCAGGATGAAGTATGGCCAGTCTAAAAGAAGTGCACAAGTAATGTCTGCACACGTAGAAACACTAGGGCAAAGTGGTTGAAGTGAATATGGCATTTAACCGGAGGTGCTTTACTCTCTCAGTATATGCCCATCAGCTCTAGACCTGCTGAGTTCTCTGCAATGCAGACATGAACTCTTGTAAGGAAGTGGCTGTTGATTAGGTGGGCAAGGAAGTTAATTACGCTTCACTATTAGGGAAGTTGATCATTTTATGCCCATCTGGATGGTTTGGTAGAACACGGTGGAGGCCCTTCCGTTTGTTCTGTTGCTGGTGGGTCCAGTTTCTGGGGGTGGGAGGGGGAGTAGAAGTTCATGAGACTAGCAGCAGTATATGGCATCATATGTGACCCGTAAGGTGCAGGTGCATTGCTTCTGTGCGTGCCCACCAGCTGTCTGCCAGCTTTCTGTTTAGTTAGAGGTAAGACTCACTTCTCAAACCGGGTCTCCTCAGGTCTTTTGGATGTAGGCACCATTGCCCGCCCATGGCAGAGGTCACTCAGGACTCTGTTCGTGTGATGGGACTAGGTCTGGCTTGGAGCCATAAGAAGCCTTATTTAGCATGCAGGGTATTTTGTGGTTTTATTTTCCACAAAATGATGTAGGCAATAAATACGTTATTGGTTAATAAAAACGGCAAAACACTATTCAGGTTGTGAAAAGCAGTGTAAATAGAAGTTAAGTGTTGGGATGAGATAAAGGATGTCAATCACAAAGTTATCATGAGCGGGTTCTCAAGGGTAAGAAATTGATAATGATGAATAAGAGCAATAATAATAATACTTTACATGCAATATAAAATATCCTTAGATACATAATCTCTGTGTATACCAGTCCTCTGAGGCACCAGTGCAGTACTGGGAGTGTGGCTGTGCTCTGGGCAGCAGGGTATTGAGAGAGGCAGTGCTGCATGGGACACAGAGCGGTATGCAGAGGGGTAGCAGTCATTGCTACTCTGAAAAATGTCTCGAAGGACAAGAGAAACTGGTTTTAGGGGAAAACATGCAAGTACTTTTGGAGGAAAAAAAGGGGTGGGGGGATTGAACCTGGCAATATTCATCAAGCTGGATGTCAACGCAGAGACAGAAGGAAGGTCAAGTGGAACGGGGCACTGCCACAAGGGTTATTAAAGACAGCTTCAATAAACTCTATCCGATCCTGCAGAGAGTAGGGATAATTAATCTCTAGACACCCCGTCCCCCATTCCTTTTATTCAGTTCTCCTTGGGGGTGTTTTTTAACCCCTGGATACGAAGCGATGGGATTTCCTGGCACAGCTTCGTGTGGCATTAGCATGAGCAGTCGAGCAGTGGGATGGAGGAATCCTGCAGCAGCACAGAGACTAATTACCTGGAAAGGCTGAAGGAGCAAACACCTATTAGAGTGTTTTTCACAGAGAGCAAAGTTGTACAGAAACATGAATGGAGACCATGTAGCTGCATGTCTAAGAGGTTTTATTTGAGATTTAAATGTTTTCGACTCTTTCTGCTGCTATGGCGCAGCGTGATGTACGGCATCAAAGCTGCTTCTTCCCGTCGTTTTTCATTATCACACAGGGTTATGAAGCTTAACGTAGCTGATAGATGCGATTTGACACATCACAAGCAGGCTGCGTCAGCAGGAGCATCTAAATATGACACAATTTTCTCAAATGCTGCAGTTACAAAAATAGCCTTCTTTGTAAGATATTTTTAAATAAAACTATATGCCTTTTGATGACAGTGCTGAGACTCCTTTGCAGGGAGCATTGATATTTGGGGAGTTATCAGCTGGTTTACAATGTTACCTTACAATGGGAAGAAGTAGTGTAGGGCTAAGCAGGTATTGCCAGACAAATACTTTTTTCCTGAAACATTTTCTATAGTTTTAGCAACAGGAAAGCAAAATCTTAGTGGTTATCAGGGATTCCTTGGCTGTGACCATTCAGCAGACAGCTGGCTGAAATTCAGTGGCCTTGTAGATGGAGAAAGCTCCACAGAATAACTGGCAAGCTTTCTTTTCATCTTTTAAATCCATAATGCATGTATATACATATTGTTAATAATTCATATTAATGGAGAGCTCTTGCCCAAGAGCGCATTCCCCTATCACAGAAAATAAATTGTTTAATGATGTCTAGGATAGAAATCAGAGGCTGACTCTAAATCCAGCTATTATAGAACAGTACTAGACATGCAGTGCACACTTCCATAAACAAATAAATTCATTACAGTTTAATAACAGTGGAAATAAAAAATGTAAGGTAATTTGAATAATGTGCAAAATAGATCCATATTTTATCCTAAAGCCATAATGCCAAGTACTCACATTATCAGGAGCTCTTAATAAGCCTTCAAGGCTGGCACTGGTGCAGGAGGGCAGTAAGGTTGGACTTCAATGTTATCATCCTGGCCTAAATTTATAGGGAGCCAAAATTCACTTTTGTGGCAGTATTTTGTCTGAGCCAGGATGTTAGATGGAAAAGAATTGGGGATTGCTCAAGGAGGTGCTGTGTCAATCACTGGGTTTAGGTGACAGGACAGGATGGAGAGTGGCTTCTGAGATTTGAGAGCAGAGGGAAGGGTCCTCAGAATGTCACCACCACTGAGCAAAACCAGGGTGTGGAGATGTCAGTGGTGCACTGCAGAAGTGGGGAAAATGGTGAGGAATGGAAAAGTCTTGCAGAGAAATGTTGCAAATTGTCTGTACCTTCTGAGTGTTAGCTAATTTTAGCATCTTATTTTCATATGTCTTTAAATAAAATATAAGACGGAAATTCTTTCCTGCTTAGAAGTGGGTAATAATGGAAGACTCTGTGGTGACTGAAATTTGTTTTTCACATGGCAGCAATTGAAATCTTTCAGAGCCCACTCCACATGTCCTGCAGGTGTTCTTCCAGCGAGCACTCTGCTGCAGCAGATTGCTTCCAGTCATCAGAAATGAACATATCAAGGTACCAGGTGACCTGAGATGCTCACCTATGTTCCATTTCTCCTGTAGTTTCATGTATCTACAATACACACAGACCATTCATTTTAGCCTTGTGGCAGACTATTTTTCATCATGATTTAGTTACAAATATTTGTGTTTGTTCTTTGATAATTCAAATTCAAAGAATTTTTGCTTGTCCTGTTAAATGATTTTTTTTTCCTTCCACAGAGTTATCATATGCATCTTACCCTAAAATGGAATTGGTGATTCCTGTAAGTGATATGCAACCCTCTTACTATGTGATAACAACTAAGAGGCCTTTTGCTATTCAGTATTCTATTAAAGTAGTAATAAGTAGGTACTGATTTAACCTGAAACTGCATCTCCTCCCCTACAACATCCGTATTTGGTTGAGCTGCTCTGAATATATATTTGTAGCCTGAACTAGTCTGCGTCAAATAAGTTTTTCGGTCTCTGAAGACAGCTCAGAAATCTCCAGTCAAGGTCTGGATTTGGAATTTCAGATATTCACAGCCCACTTTGGAACTGGGCCTACATTTGACAGCATTGTGGGTCTGGTGGGAATTTCTGAAAGCCATTAAACAGCTCTGGATGCTCTTTTTGAGTCTGTATAAGATCTGTTTTGAATTTTTTCTTTCCACAGACCCATCACACTGATCATCAGCCTTATGGACTCAGCCACTTCCTTGGAGTTTTAGCATATTGAGCATACAATATTTGTGTACTGACAATCATAAATGGGATATCATGCAATTATTTTCCAGGAAAATCCCACCATACCAGATTTTGCTTAGAGTGACTGAATTTGATCATTTAAAAAATGCTGCCTACATTGTTTTTATTTTAAAGTCTACACAATAATTTGCACGTTCATTCTCCTTTTGCAAGCGGGGGAAATTTTGAGAGCTGGCGCTTTTTTGCTGTGTCACACGGAACTAATTTTATGTTCAATAATATTTTTTTTCTTTCGAGTCATCCAGAATTGTTAATATACTTTCTCTGTTATGTAATAAGAGAATGACTATATTTCCCAAAAGATGTTTTCTCAGGAAAAAAAAGAACCTTTGCTTCTCTGAGGTTTTAAACATAATTCTTGTTTCCTCTCAACTCTGTGTCTTGTGATGCTCTTTGTCAGATTAGTGTGTTTTAAAGCTGTCAGCTGGTACCTGAGCTGTCAAAAAAGAAGATTAAAAACACACCTTTCATTCTGGGAACTCATTTTGCATTGCAAAATGCAGAGGAAGAAAAATAAAACCTTTCCTGCTTACCCTTGGCATACATCTGAGGCTTGCTGGATGCGGCGTTCTGGTTACGTTTTGGGGTTAGGAAGGAATTTCTGTTACTGTCAGACAGCCCTCAATATTCACACTAGGACATATGCAGGATCCTGAAATGGTTGCTATATTGTGAGGAGCAAAATGTACTTGAAGACAGAATTGAAGGCTTGTAGATTTGATTTTTATCTCGGTCACAAACATGGTGTGTAGCTTAGGACAGAAATAATTTCTCTTTGCTTCCTTTAGGAGACCGGAACAACCGCAATTGCCTTCTAATATCGTGGATACACATATCTTCTATCAGTTGATCGGTAGATGAAATATGATTTATTAACATCTTAAGTTTCACAAAGTTTTCAGCTAGGAAAAGAGAAAGATACAGTATTTTTAATACTAACAAATTCGTGCTTTATTTATTTCAGAAATTTTTTCAGAAACATGTATGATATAAGTGCTTAGTGTATTTTTTTACACAAATTGAAATAATTTCTCAAAGAAATACAGAGAATAGCCCTTGTAATTGAAGCAACAGGGAGGCATTCTGCAGCAGCTCTGTGTGGTTTCGTTCTAATGAAACCATAAATGCTGGCCAAGGTCCATAAATATTGCAGAAGTTTGGAGCGACAGTGTTCATCAGTGCCACTAATTCAACTCTAAATCAATTTTTCAGAACCTGGATCCGACTCTCTGCTCAGTCTGAGTCATAAAGTGCATAGAAGGGAAATAATGCACATGAGGAAGTGCTTCTCATTTCGTGGGACTCGAAGAATGATCCAGGACCATACATTTCTCTAGTGTTTCAGTTAGTGTCTAAATGATTCAGTCATTCTGGTTACACGCTTGTTACAGAAGGTGCTTGATTTTGATCTAATATGTATTCTGAAGACATATAACACCATTTTTTACAGTTTTTTAAAGGAAGAGCCTGTTCTACTCTCACTAACCGTAAATAACTCTCTTTTCTCTGTATGGACATCTCACCATATCTTAGGGTCAGGTCAGCTTTTTTCTAAATGGAGCAAGAAAAAACAATTTGGGAAAACAACCTGGAAAACTCAGTAAAATCAAATAACAGGTCCCTATGCATATATGATAGGTATGTATACTTTAATGAGAAAACTAACATGCAAATTCCAGCTCTTAATTTATGTCTGGGCTCGCTTAGGAGAAATTACAAATTATGACAAGTTATCCATTCATCCCAAATTCTATTTAGCAAGACAATAAGAAAAAAAAAAACCAAGAGAGACTGCCTTACAGTTAATAGACAGGCAGAATTCATAAGCAGTAAAAATTTCACTGGGATATAATGACACAAATGGGCTTGCAAATGTTTCTGGATGCTGAAAGCAGCTGTCCTGGTGGCAAGGCTCTTGCACTGCCCCAGGAAAGGTGGGTGTGTGCAAACGGGGGAGAAATGATCCTCAGGTTGTTCAAAATGCAAAACTGTGCCTGGTAGTCGCTTGGGAAAGTGCAAATTGGTGTAAGCTGGGTCTGCGCAAGGCAGTGTAGTAATAAGCCACAATCCAGGGCTCAGTAACTGTACAAGGCACACCTACATTTGTTGCTGAGAGGCAGTCAAAATGCCAAAGACTCTATCCCTTGCAGAAATAGGTATTTAATTATGTGATCTACATTTTACCCCAAAAAACCCAAAACAAACACCAAAAAAACTCACCAAAAAAATCCCGGGGCAGGGGGGGACAAACCAAACCAGAACCGTCCAAAAGTGCCTCAAAACCAGTAGTTCTAAAAACACAATGATCAGGTTTTGTTTTTTAAAGGAAGTTCAATTTATTCATGGGCAAGCTTATAGGTGCTTGAATTGGTAGGGGACTGAAGTCAGTAACCCACAGCTCATTTTCAGTCTGTTTTTACAGGTGCAGTGTAGGGAAGGATAGGCTGACAAAAGATTTTCAGAGATACTGTGTTGGATTTTGCTGCTGAACAGGGAATATATATATATCAGACACATCTGATCTTATAGAAAATCAGGTACGAATTTTTGATATGTTCACAAAACTTCTTGTTTTCCTTCAAAATGTTGTTTGGTCTAGTACAAAAATGAAGTAATTGCACATTTTAAAAGAAATTTTTCTTTTTACAGTGAGCATGGTGACCAGTGATTTTCTACGTATATGCAATAGGTCATTGCTGTGTAAAAATTTCTTTCAGATTGAAAAATGACAACCAAAACTGTAAATGCATTTGTATCGGGTCATATTGTTAGAATGTGAAAGGCCGTTTAATTATGCGAAACATAATTTGACTTTATCTTGCAGTCCCAGATGGGTGCTGTGCGATGGGATGGATGGAGTCCACGTGGCTACCGTAGGAATGGCACATACAAAGAAGCTTCTCCATAGAAAGTAGTACCTTTGACTTTAAGTATCTTTGCGTGTCACTACCCAATTACTGTTACATACAATATTTAAAAGGCAGATATTTGGAAATAAGCTTTATCCAGAAAAAACTGCAAAACCCTTTAATATGTACCTTGAGAAAGGACAGGTATTTTCTAGCCGTGTGTAAATGCGTAGCTCAGAGGTGATAGGCGTTATCTTTCTGCTACAACCTGCTCCTACAGGCTGTAGAGCTTCTTGTCAGCTTGTGCATGCCACATAGTTGATGAGATCTGAGCAGGCTTTTCATGCGCATTGCCTTCTACTCTTCATCAGTTCTGCTCCGTCGTGATTAATGTTTTCCCTTGCAGCAACCTTAATTGTTTTTTGAGGGTTAGAAGAGTGATCATAGTCGCAGCTGCTGTGAATTTAATTCTGATCTGCAAAGAGACTATATTATAAGCAAACATTTTCATTTTGAACACTTTAATCAATGGTTTTCAATTACAAATAGAGAACCCACTAGCTGGAAACGTTCCTTACCAGAGGGTAGATCCTGCTGCTATTAGTTATCCACATTGCCTATTATTCAGACGTTCACAGCTGAAATTGTGAGCTCCAGAAATAAAGGATGTGGCATCTACAAAAAACATTTCAAGTGCACAGTCTCTAACTAATGAATGGGTACTGTTAAAAAAAAGCAGAGTAGGTGGCCACTTTCTCGAGTGCCTTGTCGTGAAGTGGCATTCAGGCTACGAACGGGGTGGATAGTCTCATTTCTCTCCTCCGTTCTTGGTTGCGCTTTTGTTTTCTGGACCCTTGCTGATGCTTGCCTGGATTTAGGTTTCATGTACTACAGAGGTTTATTTCTACGGTTACATGCTGCTCGTGTCTTATTGTTTGAACTTTTGGAGGTCTGTTTTTGTTCTTCCCTCCTCCATTTACAGTACTGTGCAATTCTTTCACGCCTGCATCCTGACAACGCAATAGGGAAACCGCCAGGAAAGCAACAGGCGATCGGAGCAGCTTATGAGGCAAAATCCCATCCCTTTAAAAAAATATGTAGCCAGGAGCATAACTTCCTTCGAATGACTTAACTTAAATTCAGCTTCACGTTGTGAATTTCATAGTAGAGAGACAACACCAGCAATAGAATAAAGATGAAAAACTCCCTGTTGAAATAACGCCCAGAAATTGCATTCACTCGCTGCCAAAGACCTGTGCACGGCTGGAGTCTAACAAAGCTCTGTGCCGAGCGAATTTAGGTAAGTACGCTTTACATAGGAGTAAAGAACATGTTATGTAGTGTTTCTTGTGTTTCCTCCTAGCTATTTGGGGTTACAGTGTAATAATTCTGTGCTCTACAAGTACCACTTTCCTTCATTAATTGTCCCACGAACTTAATGAGGCTGCTTTTGGATTTTGGTGCCGTTCACTAGGAATATATCCAGTGATGGGCTTCTGGAGTAAGTGACTTAGAGTTTACATGTCAATCAGGACTGTAAAGCAATTACTGATGCTTCCTTCTAGATAACTGCTAGTCTAGACCCTTAATAACTATTTGACTTATGTGGTGATAATGGAATGCTAAATGAGATGAAATATGTGTGTGGATTTGTATTTAGATACACATTTTTACATCAGCTTCAGTCAACAGATCATCATTTTTACAAAACCCCTAATTATTAAAACTTTTAGCTAAAAGCAGCACAACTGCCTCAAAAGAATATATATATTAAAATATCTATAAAGGAAATTATGCAGATACACCTGACTTGTTTCCTAATATAATAGCATTCAAAGTAATGTAATATTTCATTTTCCAATTATGAAAATAACAGAACTAACCAGATGACTGACTTCATGCAGTTATACTTATGTCTCGCCTTTTTCTGCATTTTTTGAATGGAGGAACTTGCTATTAAGACTTTAGAGAAAAACCTCTTTGTTGGTTGAAAAGCCAGGTCACAAAATGTCTTGTGATGTGAATTGTAACGTACTGTAGCTAATACTGGTTTAGTTTAAACTGTTTAAGTTTGTCATTGATAAAATAGTTCTGGTGGATTTTGGAATATATTAGAAACGTTGGTAAATATTTTATCTGTATTTCTTATAATTAAGTATTAGATTATGAATATCAATGAATCAATGAGAGTTTTCAACACAAACATTCCAAAACCTGTGAGAAAAGCCAGACTGCCCTGATGTTGCCTTTAATTTTGGTGTGAGGTGAAACCGTTATTCAGTAACGTAAAGAAACATTGCTCAACAGTGCAGGATTATATAATCTAAAGCCCTAATCAAACATGCATGGGAAAAGGTTAAATCCGTTTTTGAAATGTTATGCCATTTTAAAAATATATTTTGCTTATTACCTTTGTTATTTAATTTTTACTTATGAAAATGTTTTAATTTTTAAATATATTTTTAATTGCCCATAAATTTTTGGAATAAGGTCTGAACATTTGGACAGAGTTTTAATGAAAATTTCTATTGAAGCTTGAAGCTCTGCATATTTTGTTGTTGTTGTTCAGATGATAATGGGAGAAGTTATTCAGAGAGGTGGTGGAACATCCACCCTTAGAGGTTTTCAGGAGCCGTGGCTAACCTGCCAAGTTGCACAGAAGATCATTAGATTCTAGATCGTTATAGAGACACTGCTCAAAACCTACCCAAACAGAAGTGGGATTACAAGGGCCAGCTAAGTCTCATGCTTGGAGCAGAGAGGAGTCAGCATCTTCATTAAGCCCTGTCACAACAGCCTCTCAAAAACACTTTAAATCCAGGTTTGGTGAGTGACATTCAAATCCCACATTATTATGTTTTATCCATTCTATTTGTATTTGTCTTCACCGTATATCACTGGTACAAAAATCATTTGTGAAATTGTGAAGCGAAAGAATGACAGGTGGCTGTATCTAAAGGCACACTGCAAGACAAAATGTGAGAAATTTGGGGTAGGTCTCATTTTTATTTACACTTTTGTTATAATAGTTTAAATTCCTTTTTGACAACTGACATTTTTTAATCTCTGTAAATTTCAACAAGAGTTGATTTGTTTTTAACAAACCGCAATTACGCTGTATGTTTATTCACTACCTCAAGTGAAAACTTTTCCCTTGTAGATGTTACAGGAATAATTACTTTTATTGATTATTTTACAGTTAAGTTGTATTCTATCAACTTGAATCGGTCAAAGGTTTTCAGAACTCTTCCATTCCTCCAAGTAAATTTAAGATACAGTTCAGTTACAGTGGCAGATCTGTTCTGGACATCCGTTCAACATCTTGAGTTTTAAGTTGTTCTCGTGGTCCCATTAGATTATCTTATTGATTTGCCAGGCATTGATTTACTGACTGCTCTGCCAGCAGCCATAAGATCAGAGTTTGTAGCCTTAAAATATATTCAAAGCTACTGTTCGCAAACTAAGTTTGTGGAGTAGGCTCATTGGTTTTCAGTCAGATTTCCCTTTAAAATTATTTCTACATGGAAATAGAAAAATTACTTAATGTTAGGAATATTTCCCATTGATAAACAGCTTAGGCAAAGAAATTGGAATTAACCGATTCATCTTAGCCCAGTAATGTATTCTCCTTTTTTACTTTAGTTTGCGCGTACATCAGTTTTCTGGAAGAGGTAATTGTATTCAGCCTTTTCATTTTAGTGCAAAATACATTTAGGCTTTTTCCTGAACTTGCAAATATTACGCTGTAACACAAATATCTAAGACAGAGATTGCTGAGCAGGCAGTATGCAGTGGGATTCTCTGTAGACCCTGCAGCAATGGGCCCGCTGCTCCTTATCGAGGAAATGTGCAGGTTACTAGAAAATCCATTAACTCTGTCTCCCCTCTGTTTCCTAGAGCGGTTTCCCCTTTGTTCCTCTCCTAGTGAAGTGACCTATATAAGCATGGGAGAGCCTCCTCCATCTTTCACTCTTCCCAGTACCCCTTCCCTGAGAGACTGATGGTGATAATAATTAATAACAAATTAATTTACCTTGGTATGAGCTGGCAGTGGTAGAGAGGAAATAATGCAGCAGATGGTGGGTTCATTCCCAAAACCAAAGCTGAAATGCAAGGACTTTCACAGTGTCCTTGCTGAGCAACAAAAATTTGCATTCTCGCCTCATCAGTACCCCAGCAGTATCTCCAATCTTCTCTGATAATGCCAGAGATGAACTAAATAGATTTTCTCAGTTTCCACACATTGTGTTAGACAGACAAGGCTTTGCCTGGGACAGGGAGGTGCAGGCAGCTGGACTTGCAGACTCTATTTTTTTATTCTGTAGCATTTCATGAGCTGACAATGCTTTGCAGAGATTCAAAGAAAGATATTAAAATAATTTCTCCTCACATATCGGTCTGCCTTACGGAAAGAAACTCAGAAAGCTTCATCCTCTTTTGTTGTGTCAGTTATGCACTAAGTGCATTCTCTCTGCACAGAGTAGACTTATAAGAAATTATCCAAGTTGAGAGAGGTTGTGAGATGGACAGGTGAAGAGATTCTGCTTAGCCAATGTTGGGCATAGTCGGAAGCAAAATTAGTATTAGAGACCACATAGGCAGGACGCAGGAAAGAGGGAATGTCATTTCAGCAGTTTTGATAGAGAGAAGCTGGTGGGGTTACGGGCTTCTCGGACCACTTCCACATCTGACTGCTGGCAGTAGGAAACTGAGGCTTGGTTGTGTTCACAGAATATGGAATTTTTTTTTTTTTTTTTGTCTTTAAATCAAGAAAGGTATGACAAAGTACCCAGAAAGTTTAGGAAAAAGAAAGCTCACCTCTGTAAAGAAATACACTTTTCAGACCTGCAAAGTGAACCAATATTAAAAGTTCCCGATGGCTGAAACCAAGCCAAATGCCAAAAGTAAATGTAACTACTCTACAGAAAGAGAGAGGGAATATCAGAATCGCTGAGCTTTGAAGGTACAATGGCCAACACGGGAAGATAAAACCTCTGTATTGATAAAAGCCAGAACATGAACCCTCGCTCCCAGATGTTTGCTACTGCAACGCTGAGACTTTTTTCACTTTTCAATAGGAATACTGGTTATCTGGCGTACAGAATAGCAGTATTTACCATATGTCTTCATGGACTATCATGTCTTACATGCTGTGTTTAGAGTACTAACCTTCCTGCTGTGTTATTTTCATGTCAGCTTTAATTACTGTGCTTTTAAATGCCTACTGCGGCAAAATGATTTTTCTGTGGACTAGTGTTTAGGAGTATCCACACTCGTTATACATTCTCTGACTGATGCAGAGCATGCATTTGATTCAAAAATTTAAAATGGCAGATTTAGGTTTTTGTGTCTGGAAGAATGTATTTATATGATATAATCCCTAAAGACAGCTATGTTTTTATAAATATAACTTCAAATATAGCAGAGTGAGTAGATATATAAATGCAAAGAGAACATCTTGTTCCATATATATAATGCAAAGAGAACATCTTATTCTTAATATCAACTGTAAAATCTGATATCATTAAATGTATGTATTTAATTAAAGGAACAACCGTTAACTAATTAAAGGAACAATCCTTTACATAGAAACTGGTGAAGAACCACTGCCCAACACCTCCTGTAGACAAGGCCACATGATAAGCAATACTTATGCCTAAGATGAACCCATAAATAAGAGGAGCTTTTCACCGATGCATTTGAGAAATCCCTGAAACTAGTTACAATATACACCATGAATTTTCTTTCATGTAGATTTTCCTAATTTTCCCAGGGACTAGACAATGGAGCTTTTGAAATCTTAAGTATGTCTCAGCAACTTGCCAAAAGGAAGCTCTGCTGTAATTACTTATAGCTCGAACATCATCTGCCAAGAGTTTTGGCCACGCTTCTCCATGAAGAGTAAGAGCAACTATAGCATGCAGTATGCAGTTCCGCACTGTTGTATCAACCTATTAGCTCCATCTTCCTACTATATTTTACACCTGGAAGTGGACTTTTGAAAATAACCCCTGGCTCCCTACCACCCTGCAATACAAGTTTCTTTCATCCTAGCGTTCCTTGGTATGAGGGGAACCTGCCACCACATAAACCTTTATGGCCAAGTTCTCATGTTTGCTACTGTGAGCTGAAGAAACACCACCTATGTTTTAAGCATTCCCCCCCCGCAAAAATTTCACTGCGTTTGGAGTCTTATGAAAGAGTACTTATTTGTCTTCTGCAGACGTCCCTGTTTTGTGTTGCACCGCCAGCAAGGAGCTTAATTTGAAGATAATTCAATACAGCACTGTATCTTAGAGCTCTAGCGACAGGCGTGAAATTGTTTTATCTTTTTTGTTCTTGGTGCGCTCTGCTGATTGGGCCGATGCGGAGACCATCTGCTGCTGAGGTAACTCTTGGGATACTTGTCAAATTGATTGCGCTCAGGAGCAACTGAGACAGAGGAAAAATAGAGTTTCTAATTACATTTTACCCGGGATCTTGTTTAACTCTAGGAAGTGGTAATTCAGAAGTAAATGGCTTTGGTGGACATCTTAGAATCTTTAATTAACAAATTACTCTATTAACACACACATTGTTTTCCAGGTGAGTGAGATCATTTGCCCTTAGGGCTTTTTTTCCATATGCCTTCTGTTCCCCCAGCAAAATATGTAGCAAATTGAAGTATTCATTTTGATTACGTAAAGCACATGGGTATACAATTATATGAGAAGAAAGATGACATTTGTTTCCTGCCTTCCCTACAGGCTTGCCCTTCCCTGAAAAAATAAGGCATAAAGTCATTAGAGTATATGCTTTTTTCTCTACACATGACATTTTTGGAAGGGTGTTTTTAAAGCAAGAGCCTTTACTAGAAACAATGGAATAATGATTATTTCCAAAATACCACTAAAATGTCAAGTTTTTCTCCAAAAAAATTTATTTTTTTTTGCATATGTCTATTGTGTGACCATTTTGGAGCTTTTAGGAATGAATTTATTTAATGTTATCAAATTTAAATAATAGATGTTTATTAAAACTTAATAAAATGTATTAAATATTTTTGTAAAGATAATGAGTTAATTGTTTAATGTTATTAAATGTGTATTAATCATTTATGCTTTATTACACAATTAATCTGCATTTGATTCCCTCCTTTACATTTTATATTAAAGGGACACCTTCTGTGCTAGCTCTGAAACAATTCCTCAGCATTTATTTGACTGGAAGAGTGTTCCTGTTTTATTGCAGTCTCCATATTTATTGAAGCAGTAAATGAAATGTTGGGAAAGAAAGTTAGTTTGCGTGAGTAAAATGACAACATTTCCAAACTATATAAAATCACCGGGGATTTTTTCAAGTGTATTTTTATGGTGAAACATGCAGAGGAATATATTTGAAAAAAGTTCCGAAAATGAATTTGAAATAAGGCCAGGAGTGTGTAAAAGAGTTTTGAAGAAGAGTTTCCACATCTTGGTTGCCTTTGCTTTGTCCTTCACAAGACTTGGACCTAATCCCTGTTGTGGTGATTCTCTTCTTACTCCATATCCTCTGCCTTGGGGAATTTTTCCCTTCTCACATACCTTCAGCTAGCTGTTTAAGACAAGGACTCATGAATTTCTGTAGACCTGACCTCTGTCCCACAGCATGTTTCAGGTATCTTTTGTGGTATTTCCGTCTGGAAATTCTTGCAGAAATTCAGCTCTGGTTCCTCAACCGATGAGGAAGGTGGGTTGTATCTGGGTTCGTTATGACAACAGGTGGTTCCTACTGTAGATTGTTTACTGTTGGTGAATATAACTACATAAGCCACTGTTTAGATGAAGACATTAAAAAAATTTGCTAGTTCAGATGTAGGATTTTTAGTAATCCCTTTCCTCCTAATACCTATTAGAAAGCAAACAGTTTATCTTTCCAGTCTCAGGAAGAAATGTGTCATCGCTAGAGGAGACTAAGGTAGAAGACGCTGTGATCATGAAACCACAAACACGACGTTCTACCATGTCATTAATGGACTTGTTTTTCAGAGGCAAAACATTCCATCAAATTTCAGGTAAAAGTGTTTTCCATGTTTTTTCACTATTCAAAGCAAGAGAAGAGCATGCATTTGTATGCCTGTGTATGCTCGTGGGCTTTTGTGTCTACATGAGATCTGTTTCTAACATCAACAGCACGTTACACACATTTCACATGGAGTTACTCTGTATTGCAGCACCTCCCTCCCTGGTATTTTGCTCTGTGATGGCCATGATGAGTGCTATCTTCTTTATTATTAAATGATAACATGAGCATATGCTGGCATGTCACTGTAGCAAACAATGACTTGTAGCTCCCTTGAAAATTCACTTGTGTTTTATTGCTGCTTGAGAAAATAACACACATCACCACTGCAGTTCTAGTCGTTTTACTGATTGCTAAAGGATTTCCCCTCTATTACCTCTGCATTTTCTGTGTTGCCAGGTGTGAAATGAACAGAATCATAAAGTCAGGCTGCTTTGGAGAATAAAAACAGCAGCACAGTCTGCACTGGTGAAATAAGCAGCACACTGAAAGTGCTAGTAGCTATTGGCAGTCCAACATGTGTGATAGATAGTACAGTGTAAAAGCTGTATTTACAAATCGTTGTAATTAAAAGCAGTTGTAATATATAGCCCTGACTCAGGAAAATACTTCATCTTATGCTTAAGTTTAAGTCAAGTCTTTCTGAGAGCATTAGGACTGCTACACTTGCTTAAAAGCAAACAATACAGATATTTAAGCGTTCCTTAAATATGGCTGCACTGCCAGGAACTGGCACATTTGCTACTTGCAATAGGAGTTCCAGCATTTAGAAGATCATACGCTTAAGTCAATTCCTGGTAAAACCCTTAGCATCTTTTTTAATGTTCTCATGGAGTTGAATAGCAGGTGACTCACATGAGATGTGGTTGTGGAAATGGTTTGTAAATCTTTTGGAGACAGGATGGGTATGTCTGAGGTTGAAAGGGTAAAAATTGCTTAATTATACAGGGAAGAAAGACAACTTCATGGGGAGTCAAGGAAACGATTTGAATATGCAAAGGTTGTTTCCGTATT
Organism: Eurystomus gularis; assembly: GCA_013400335.1. NCBI lineage: Eukaryota > Metazoa > Chordata > Aves > Coraciiformes > Coraciidae > Eurystomus > Eurystomus gularis. The sequence continues at coordinate 414,197 of VZZY01005951.1, forward strand.
TCAGGGTTTGCAGGATCAGCATAGGAAAACATCTGGGACAATTCTTGAAAAGGATAATGGAGCTACAGAAGTCTTAGTAAATGCTAGAAACATTTCCTGAATGAGTGACTAATGCCGTTCTGTATCAGCAGAGCAGAAAATTTAGCCAAAAGAAGACTAGGAGAGGCACTGACACACCTGAATGGCCCCAACTAGTCTCACCTTGGACTGCCAGCCACCCCTGCCAGGCAGGCTATTTAAGTCCAGCCTGGGGAGCTCCTGCAGTGTCCTGGCAGTAACATCCTGAGATGGATTCCTCTTCCTTGAGATGCAAGTTTCATAAACAGCTTACGCGAGAAAATGGTGAGTAATGTGCTCTGGCTGCCTCTGTGTGTTCTTGCCACCCTATCTATGAATAGGATAACACTTCTTTCAGACAAGATGCAAACATTTCAAATATATGACAGACATCTAGAGTAAAATAAGAATTTTATTAAGGTTTCTCCTTTAAATATAAAGTGTTAACAAAATAATACACTTCCTCTGTTAAAAAAAAAATGTTGCTGTGAAAAATCACTTGTGAAAACCTTAGCTAAAGACAAATAAGACTGAAAAGCTTAACAAAAAAACCAACCAACAACAACAAAAAAAAGCCACAAGAAAAAAAAGCAGCCTAAGACTTGAAGCTCTCTGAGATATTTAGATATTTAGATAGCCAATTACCAGTAGGGCACCGTAGGAAGCATCTTGATCTGTGTTTACTCAGAGAGCCTCCTCGGGCCCCTGCCAGAGCAGACAGATAGGGCCTGGCTGAGCCTTTGCCGTGATCTCAGTATGGCCATCCCCATGGTCTGGGTCATGGAATAGAGACAGGTGGACATGAAGGGGAGAGAGGGGGAGAAAGAACTGAGAAGAGTTCATGATTATTGCAATCAAAGCATCCAAACAAAGTTAACTGATATAGAGTGTAATAAGTAAATTTTTGTGTATTGTTCTTTCCACAAACACAAGAATTTCCTGGACTCACCATCTCTTAAGTAAGTGGCAAGGTGCAGTCAACTTCTTTATTTTAGTCTTTTTCCCCATCTTAACAGGGGAGAATAACGAGCTGATGAGCAGCACCTCTCTGAGCCTTGTCTGGGTAGACTGTTTGTTCTTTATGGGAGAATCTGCTTCTCAGGGTGTGTATGGCTCCTAATATAACAGAAACCTCTTCTTGATGTACAAACAATACAATAAAATAACATTTAATTATAATCCATTATGATTTATAGCCTCTGAGGGGGGAAAAATGAATGCCAGAAGCTTATCAGTGAGGTCAGGCAAGGAGGAAGCTGCAAGAAAAAAAAGTTACCAGTAAGCGCCTACTGTCTTTTGAAGAGAATCTCTAAATGTTGGTAAAATTCTGCCTTATAAAGAAAGGAAAGTTATATTTTTATGCTTATGAGGTCTGGAATAGCCAACTGTTTAACATGTTGGCTCATGAAGAGGATGAGTAGAGCATAAACTTCTATGCAGGCAAGTGGAAGAACAAGATAAGGAATTTCTAGTGAGGCTTCGCTTGGTTTTTTTTCTATGCACCTTTACATTTGAATTGGTTTTTACTTAACATCTTTAATTCTTACACCCTAAATGTTGAACACACAAGGGTAATACAGTCGCAGGTGCTTTATAGTCCTTCAGGTAGGTGCCAAAATCTGTTTTGGATCTTTTATCCCTTGTGGGTTTTTTTGTTTTCTGATGTCATGATCAGCTGTGAATTAAGCCTTAACAGGTTCTTCTGAGGTTGTGGTCTAGCTTAACATGGAGTTTGATACCCTGTGTTTGTTTTAATGGCTTTATTTTTGAGCATAAGCAGTCTGTTGGCAAGCATAAGTATAGATTCCTATCTTTGTTACCATCTCCATTTAGGTGCTCTCCTCTTGGCATGTAAGTACCACCAGATGCAATCAAGTATAAGCTGGCAGTTGGCACCTGTGCACCAGTGCCCTCGCAGAGGAGGGGCATTCTATAGAAGAGATACTGCTCACAAACTGCCCATCTAAACTCATTTTGCTTGGCAGTGAGCAAAACTGGCACCGTCCCGGGTGAGCAGGCACCGTGCCATCGCAGCAGATGGGGCTGAGTGAAGGGAGGCATTCGGGAAACCTTGTCCAACCACCCAGTGCACGTGTCTGAGGGCAAGGTTTCCAGCCAGCAGCATGGAAATGGCTCCCTGTCCTCAGCTCCCGGTTCTAGTTTAAAAGGCTTTATGATAGGTTTTAAGAAGTCAGTCCTAGTTTCAAAATGTGGTATAGTTGTATTGCTCTTGACAAAATTATTTTTAAAAGAATAGAGTAGAATAGGTCTTAGAATTGCAAATAGCAGACTAACAGAAGTATGATCTTAATATCTGTGTTATGCCATAATCAGTGTGCTCTGGTTAATGCTTTTTTACCTAAAAACCACAAAGAGGTAGATATCATTATTCGAGGCTGTGGGTTTTTTCCTGGAAAATATTTTTCCACCATTGTACACAGGTGTGTACAATGCTACTCCATAGCAAAAAAAAACTTTGAAACTGTCTCAAACAGGTATTAAGAATCATGAGCTAATTGCAAGAGGGTAGGTTGTTCTAACCATTTCAAAAGACGTGCAACTATATGCACCCAAACTTGTTGCACAGCCCTGGTGGAAAAAGCAATGTTTAAAATTAAAGCCTAATTGCCATGCAGAATTATCTATTTTTTACATCAGTCACAACAATTACGTGTTTTTAAAGCAGAAGTAAAGCATTTTGTGAAGCTGGTTGCTATGTCTCTGGCCCAGCAGGGCTCCTGAATGTCCCTTTTAATCACCTGATAAAAGCCCTGAGCTCACATGCTGAGTCATATGTTGTCTATTTAAAAGTGATAAATACTCTTTAAAAAGCCACTATTAATTCCAGCAGCTGCACTGCTGTGGGTATGGAAACATTGAGACATCCATCGGACAATAAGAGCAGAAGGTGAAAGATAACAATTCCTCCTGACTTCCCTGGGTAACTATTGCTTTGCAAAACCCACGATCAACTCACAGATATCACATATTCTGGATACAGCCATTTTGGTTACTTAAAGCAAAACTTAAGCTTCAGTTTCTTACTGAACATAAAGCTTAACATTAACGTGAGGCTGGAGTGATGGAAAAATCAAACTACAATAAAAAGAAAATGAACAAGCCATGGGCTATAACTCGTGGTATTCCTTGATCTCTCTGTAGTTGTCACGCAGGGCAGTTGTTATTCTCACTGAAGCAGCAATTTAATGACACTGATGGTGCTCTGGTGGCATTATTTGCTTTTGTGGTGTTCTGTCACTTCAAGAAACGTAATTTTTCATAACCTCACTCGAGTACTATAAGTGAGATAAGAATAACTTTTTCTTTTGTAAGTTTTATTCGCACAAAGTTTTTCTAAAAGCTAGAATAACATACTCAGGGCCTGAACGATATGATTCTTTTAATGTGATTTGTTTGAGGTTTTTCTTGTATTTCTTTTAATCAGCTCATAAATGAGAATGTTATTTGGCATAATGCCAAGAGCTTAAATATTATTTTTTCCTCCTTCAGCAGCTATCTTTGCACTTATATGACACGGAGGTGTCCTGAATGTAACAAAACCAGTTACTAAGATTAGTTGAATTAAGTATAAGTATATGGGCTACTACAGGTAGTTTTCAGGAAAAAAATATCAAATGCAAACAATAATTATCTTTTAGGTCCTCTGGGGCCCAGAGACCTTGGGTTTTGTTCCGTTGGTGCCACTTGGCTTAATTTAGCAGTTTCCTTTTGCAGTATAGACAAGCATCTGAGGCCGATGATATTACAAGGTACATGGGACATGGAATGAGGTTTTCAGAAGTCGGTATATGATCTGTGCAGGCTGAAGAGAGCAACACCCTCAGACACCTGACCTATTTTCTCCTCTTCATGGTGAAAGGGTTTCAAGTATTATCCCAAACCTCCAGCTGCCTGTCAGAAAATACTTCTTTCCCAGAACAAAACCAAATTTTAACAAAGCTGCTGAATTTACTTTCAGCATTGAGACTCGCTACAACAGCCCTTACGCAAGTCTTGCCTCTTGACTTCTGTAATACAGAACCATTTATAACGACAAGGAATTAATGTTCTCCTCCAATACTGAACAGAAAAGGTAAAACCAAGGCTGGTTAGGGCAAAGAATACAATCACAGCTTAAAAAAAGTTAAGTACTTCCTTTCAATATTATTTCAACTGCACTGCAGTGTAGCGGTATTTATTGTAGCTGGAGAGCATCCACACATTGCACAAGTCCCGTAGCCTGAATGGATAATTAATGCCCATTCATAGAAATACATTGATAATATGTTTAACTTTCACAGTGAGAGCTAGCATATTGTTTTTGGAGGGGGGTTTTTTGGCCTTCAGAGCGGTGCTGCATATTAAGGGGTTTTTTTTTTCCCTCAGCTATTCCATTACCAGAATGAAATGCCACCAGTATTAATAGGATGGCAGAGTAAATGTCACAAGCTGAAGCGACCACAGGAATGTGTATTTGCCACATGTAGAAGCAGTACTTTATTACAGCTCAATGTAGAATTTATGAGCATCGCTGTAATATTCTAGATACGTGTCTCTGGTAATATCTGACATATATCAGTGCTAAGAGTCAGGCTACTGCAAAACCAGCTCCCTTTCGCTCTCTGTACCTTTGCTGGATGCTATGGAGCCGTATAGTCCCAGTAATGCACTGTCAACGGGAGCAGGTAAAACTAGCCCCTGAATATTATTTATGGGCCTATGAATGCAGATTGCTTACACACTTTATTACCTGCTAATTTACCACCCGCTGGCTGAAGGATGGCAAAAGCCTACTATTTGTTTTATAGGAATTCATTATGCCATTAACCTTTCGCTCCTATAGGCCATGAGGAAGAGTTTCTTCAGTTAAATCACTCCTGTAATAATGCTCTACAAATGAAAACAATGATTTATTGCACCCCAAAAAGTCTAATAAATATAAATTATATCCTAATGCTCTGCACGGTGCAAGTGATTGTATGTACAACTAGTTACTCTTTCCAAAGACTGATTAAGTCTCCTCTGAAGCCTGTTAAGTAGGAATCGTGCTCATTTTGGTATTTGAGGTAACGCTTTCAGGTTTTGTGCTGTAAGAACAGGGATGTTGTTAAAGACTGTGTGGTTTATGTGTTCTAGTTCTTTTTGAAGGAGGAAGACGAGAGAGAAAGGAGAGGAGACTGCAGCCAGCAACTGAAATGGCGGTTAATATTTTATTTATTTTTCTTGTTGGAATTTAGTTCTTGAAGGAAAGCTGGTGTAATTTCAGAAGCAATCAGCGGTTGTTTCATTTTAAAGCCAATCTGCTTTGAAGAGGTGTGCCAGGGGCCAGACAAAACTTCTTGTGGCTGTTTGATGTACGATACGAGCTGGGTCCCTCCAAAAAAGTGGGATTTTTTTGCTGCTTTGCACTGTGGGGGGGATTCCATGTGGCTCTGCCACCGAGCTGAGGAGACCGTCCACTCGGTCACCCCTGACACCGCAGTCCTCGCCACTGCGCCCACACGGAGCTCCCTGAGAACGCGCGACCGGCCCGGCCTGTGGCTGCAGGGCCTGCCAGAGCCTGCCGCGGGGGACGTGGCGGCGCTGAGGACAGCGGTGTGAGGGCTGACCAAGTGGAGGGTCTCCTCGCTGGCAGAGTCACCTGGAATCCCAGATCCCTGGGATCACCGCCCAGGGAAGCGATTCTGCTGCTTCACTGAGCTCTGGTGAGACCTCACCTGCAGTGCTGGGTCCAGCTCAAGGGCCCTCAGAGTAAGGAAGACATGGGCCTGTTGGAACGGGTCCAGAGGAGGCCACAAAGATGATCAGAGGGCTGGAACACCTCTGCTATGAAGAAGTGCTGAGAGAGTTGGGGTTGTTGAGCCTGGGGAAGAGAAGGCTCCAGAGAGACCTTCTTGTGGCCTTTTGGTACTTCAAGGAGGCCTGTAAGAAAGGTGGGGACAGACTTCTTAGCGGGGCCTGGTGCAGCAGGACAAGGGGTGATAGTTTTAAGCTAAGAAAAGGTACATTTAAACTAGATCTAAGGAAGAAATTTTTTACCCTGAGGGTGGTGAGCCCCTGGGCCAGGTTGCCCAGAGAGGTGGTCGATGCCCCATCCCTGGAAACATTCCAGGTGAGGTTGGTTGGGACTGAGCAACCTGCCCTAGTTGCAGATGTCCCTGCTCACTGCAGGGAAGTTGGACTGGATGACCTTTAAAGGTCCCTTCCAACCCAAACTATTCTATGATTCTGTGAAATGAAGAGGTTGTTTGGAGTCTGTCACAAACAGCTCCACTGTATGGTCTTAGAGTGCTGCAAAATGCTTTAGTCTCCTTTTTCCTTTTCATCATTGTGACCTCCTACCTCTCCGTTTTTGTAGACTCGTTTTCTTCAGATTAGGAGAGGATTGACTTTAGAAGTATTTTTACTTTTTTTCCCCCTTCCTTCAGTTAAAATGTTCTGCAGATTTCCTAATGTTTCAGTAAATGTTTGGCAAAAGGGTACATCTGCAATGAGCGCAGCATTGCTTCTCTATCACTTCTGTATTTTCTGCACCATTCTGATAGCCTACAAAATCTCTCCTATCCTTTTCAAGCATTGCCAATTAAAAAAAAAAAATCTTTTGCAGGGTGACATTCACCTTGATACCAGTGACATTCAGAGAGCCTGCAGATTTTTAAGCTAGTGATTAAGAACTGTCTGAAATAGTTTCGCACATGGTTTGTAAATCCTCAGTCAGAGCTTTTCCATCACTGCTGCTGTGAAATATTTCTCTTTGGCTTTGCAGATGTTTAACAAATTTTTTTGCAGGAACTCGCTGTCTTGAAAATTAAAGCTCTTTCTTCTCATAAATGTTTATATTTACAAATGCAAGAGCTGCTAGTCAATGACTGTAATGTAGCACAGTTTTGCATTAGAGGTCAAACTAGGACATAACTCAGCTAAACCAAGTAATGAGTTAATTTGTGATCTCTCTCTTTTCTCCTATCCTCTTGTTTTTCTTTTGATTCTTTGTCCAAGTCGCTATTAAGTTCCTTCTCAGTGAAGCCATTTGATGCATCTGTCTTCTGCCCCTCAGTTTAGAATGAATTCACAGTTTGAAATGTACGAACTGTTCTCCCTTTGATGATCTTTCCATTAATCTTCAAGAAACATATTGATTTTCAGCTCCTATGGTCAGTTAGTTTAAATCTAAGGCACGATCATCTTACTTTTTAATAACCAGTTAAAAGAAGACCATAAGTTAAATAATTCGGTTCCAAGTAGATCTCTTAAGTGGTATGAACAAAAGGTCTTACATGGTGAATGACTCCTGCCAGATTTCTCCCCTCAGAAAAAGATGCAATTCTGTAATTCCTGTACTTAGTGCACTAAATACAAAGGTGTAAATGACCTGATCAGAATGGCAACATCTACTTAGGTAATTCTAATTGATCACACAAAACACAAATTAATAGGACAACCATAGTCCTGTCTAATAAATGTATATCTGGGAGGATGACAGGAAATAAAGACATTTATTCCAGGCTCTTTGCAGAAGTTATATGCCTCAGTTTCAACATCTGCAATTAGTATAGCTGATTTATATCCATATGACTGTTTGTATCTGGAAAAAAAAAACCCAAAACAAATCAGTGTTGAACTTCTTTGGATCTGTGGTCTAAATTGCCCACTACCATGCTCTTAGTGATGTTATGGTCCTTTGAGTTTATTAATGTCTGTTTGGTTTGTGGGGTTTTTTTCAGCTGTAGAGTTGGATTTCAGAATAAGGCGAAAGAGAAATCTGCAAACAAGTCATGCAGACTGTATTACAAGCAGCAGGAATCACAGTATGTCGTGACCTATGAAAAGCCACTGACTGGAAGGTAGGAAGCATCTTATAAAGACTATTTTGTTTCCCTGAGTTGCCACCTGCTAAATGCAAACTCTTTTCTTGAAAGAGTATTTTGCAAAATCCGCTCAGTTCCCACTGTTGAAACTGTTGACAATAGCATGCAATTGAAGACAAGGTACAGTGCAGCTGATCTCAAGATTAGGTGGGAGATGATGTTAGGTAGTTCCACAGATACTGAACACTTCAATCTGTATGGCTTGTTCTAAATCCCGGCTAACAGCAGATTTCTTTTGGTTTGTAGGTTGGATCTGATGTTGGCTTAAAAATTTTGTTGAGCAACTCTAAATGGAAGTAATAACCTGTTCACATTCCTGCTGATAGGACTGAATGCTGTGCTCAAAAGTTACATCCAAAGAGTCCACAGGATGAGTCCCTTGAGCAGCCGGATGGCTGTGCTCAGAGGTTTCCTCTAAGTAAGTGTGGTCCCACATCATTTGGTAGAGAATAATCCATCTTAATCACATACTTGGGGGAGGGGAACAAAATGCCTTAATTTAGAGTCTCTTTAGTGTCAGTCTGATCAACTTCTGTGCATCTTCTAGCTTAATGTAGTTCATTTTTTCAAAATAGCAGTCAACCATCACGATCCAGGTATAAATAAAATGCCAGTTTCCACATCTTTATTGGAAAAAAGTAAAGGTGGTCGGTGTCACAACTGCAGTAGTTCATATCAGATCCTGATCGATATACGTGACTGAGTCAGGGTCACAGTTCAGCTGTTGAAAGACTTCTTTGTTCTTTTGGTTGCCTGGTCTTCAGAGAGAAATTTTTGCACTCAAGCTGTTCCTTCTTGCTCTTTCTGTCTCACTTGCCCGATGCTTCCTCATAACTTCTGTATTTATTGGCCTGTTTCAGCCAAGCTTGGCAACTCTGGCTGAACTGAGGTCTCGTGGCTGTGAAGTGCCTCTGGTTTTCATTAAAACTGCTAGTTTGGCCTGGGCTTTAATACGCCTTTTGCTGAAGGTGCAAACATTACTCATGCTGCCTGGGAGCGGTTCGCTGGCCCCTGAGTACCCGCACAGCTCTGGGCTAGCCATGGCTTGTGTCATCTTGAAGTGACAGACCAAATAAATGTGCACAGAAGAAGCTGAGAGGACCCTGTGGAGGTCCTGGTAGGAACAAGAGGAAAGTGAATGTTTGTCAAGGAAGACGGTTTAAAAAAAAGGAGGAGGAATCAGATGAGGGGGCCTCGGCAGGTGAGACGGGAGGCATGAGGCGGGTTACAGTGGTAACTGGGTTAACGGTTTACAGACAGGGTAGACGATGGATGTCTCGCAAGTGTAGGAAATCAGGCTTCATTAGCTTTGCTCCTTGCCGAAAAACATGTTATTAATTGCCTTTGGTCTCCTGGGGAACCACTAGCCTCATTTGAAACTTTTCTGCTGCTTATTGTCTGATCGCTGAGGCATGCTCTGAACAGAAGGATGTCTTTGATGCTGATAGATCAAACTCTGAACTGAAGTCTGCTGAGAGGAGGAAGCCTGATTCAGCAAAGCCAGCTCTTAAGGAAACGAGATCCTTCTCTGTGGAATAAAGGAACAAGTGTTGCCAGAGACTGGAAATATGAAGTCTGTGCTCTTTAATGCTCAGCATTCTCTGGGGCCCAGCCAGCAGCCTGGAGGACAAAGGAGAAATTACTTGAGGATTTCTATCCAAGGAGGAAAAGAGAGCTAAGTGGCTGTACGTAGGAGTGAAAGGACAGCCTGATACGATGTGTAGTTAACGCTGGTTCCCATGCTTGCAGGCTTGGAATGCACGAAGCAGTAGCATTAGCAAATGCTCTGCAGTGCTAGGGAAAATTGCTGGGACTTTTTCTTCCTCTAACTGCTCATGCATTTTGAACCTGTATGTTTAATTAGAGGCTTTCCATCCTGTCCTTTTGGGTAAGAATTCTGATAATAAGAGCTGACTTCTGCACAGATAAAGTCTAAATGAAGGGTTTGTTTCGTCTCTTTTACTGTGAACATCTGGGAGAGGGTAGAAATAATTTCTGCATGATTTTTGGAGAAGTAGTTCCCAGCTCTGATTTTGTTCTCAGCCTTCTTCAACTCAGCTCTGCTGCTCTTTGCCTTTTTCTTTGGCTGTAATTACCTGATAGAGGTCTGTATATTATTTGTAAAGGCAGCCACTTTGTAGCTGTGCCTGTTGAAGGTGTGAACGATTAGATAGTGCTAATTTAGAGGGAAACATGTTTACATACGTAAACCAATCCCCCTGCTTCTCCAAAGGATTACACGATGCATTTATCTCTGTGACATCCTCTGGACCTTCTGTGATGAAATCTTCAACTAGATGGGCTCTGATTTTCCACCGCGAGTCCTGTGTCATGGTTATCAAAAGCCCGTGCGAGCTTCTCATTGCTTCACTGTGATGTTTGTTTCTCATGCTGCTTCCAAAGGGACAGTTTGAGCAAAAGCAATAAAACACAGGGGAAATTTGGTTTGAGCTACTGCTTTCTTTTACAAAGTTCTTGTAACTGGACCACATTTTTGAAGGAATGGATAGGCCTGGCTATAAAGTATAAGCTACGTATACAGAGCAGTACGTGACTGATAAAGCTGTGGAGTGATGTCACTGGGGGCTTTTTGTGAGCAGCCTGATAAAACACTGCAAGTAAGCGTATCTACATTCATTTGATATTCTTAATTGAGTATTTTTTAAGCCTAACAGAGTCGATAATAGCGTTTAAATTTTAGTTGGTATTTCATAACTGTGAAACGAGAGAGGTCTCAATTAGACAGTAGAGTAATAGCTTAGAAGGAAGAGAAATTCAGGAAGATTAGTCACTGGAATTCTTATTTTGTGGAAATCGCAGAAAGGCATTAAAACAGACAAGTACATTAACAAACTTAAAATAAGCCTTTTATTACTTAATATTTTTTCACTGAAATTCAAAGCTTTGGCACTCTAAGTAAAGCAGAAAGTGGAAATCTCAGCAGCACTGCATTAATTTTTCAAGCCTTAATGTGCCAGACAGGGAATAAGTTATTACATCTGTTGCCCTCTGGGAGGAAGAATGAAAAGCACAAAAATGATTCTCCACTGTTAGGATGGAATAACTGAATAATAGCTGATATAAGCAGCGGCGTTGCAGAAGAAAAGCTTACAGCAGCTTTTGTGTCATCATTAGGAGTGAACATTTCTCTGTATAACTAGTGTAGCAAGATTAGGAAACATGGCAAGGCTTATTTGTTCTTCTCAAGGGGCCCTTTACAATTATGGGAGAATTTCAAATGAGTACCTCGTGCGCAGCTGCTGATAATCTATGTGAGATACTTCTTTTTTCATGTTGAATTTGGAGCCTGTACACATTGCTTCCAGGATCCACGGGAGAAAATAAAATTGTCCACGGCAAGCTTGTGAGAGCAACATGGCACTTCAAACTGTGGTGCCTCTGGGCAGGTTAGGGCTTTGTCTCTGCCAGAAGCCTGGCTCTTGGGTGGGCTCCTGGAGATAAGGAAATGGATCTGTGAAGTCCTCGTCTCTCAGACAGACAGAAACGTCTGCTGGGTTCTTGAGTGACTTGTTTTCCGCAGGAGAGCCCAGGAGGCCTCTTATTAATGATTGTCTTCTCTGTCAATACACTCATAAAGCTTTCTAAGTACTGTGATAACGTGGCAAATAAACAGAAGGAAAACCCTGGTATTGAGAAGAGGAAGGTACAGGAATTATTTGTGTGTCCATGAGCTCACCCGGAAACAAGGGGAGACACCGAAGCACCATCTCCGTGCTTCAGCAGTGCCTCAAGCTAAAATATCTTAGCCTTTAGTCATCCCCAAGAGGTAGGAAAGGCTTCACTGATGGGGAATGGAGCCGAGGAAGAACAGCAACATGGATTTTTAGAAGGCTCTGCCCCTTCCCGTCTCCTAATGGAAGGCTGAGTATTACTATGACATGTGGATGAAGGAAGCCACGTGGACAACAGGGATAAAAGCATTTTAGGCCTTCTCAAATCAATCCATCCTGTGTTGAAAAAGCAATTAGAATGCAATGTATTTAATTTATTTTTTTATTATTATTATTTATTTTTTAATCTTTATTAATCGATCTTAAGATAGCTTTATAACTTGCTTTGTTGTAGGTCGCCATTGGCTTGCGGTCCAAAGAAAGCTCATTTCACCTGATGGAACTAACTGTACTGAGAATTTTCATGCACATTTCTGTAATGAATGCTGAACTGATTTGGTTTCTCTGGAATGATCGTGCCTTGCCAGGGGTTCATCTGAGGTCTGGGATGCAGAAGGCTGTGGCAGTTTACTGTACCGCAGGATGTAATGCATAACAAAGGCTATTTTAAGGCTGATGTGAGCTAATAGAGAAGGTAAGTGCAAATTAAAGCCGATGGAAACATTCTGTCACTGATTTATTGCAAATACCATCTAACTCTATTTGTGTATTGAGGCGGACTAGGGAGTCTTTTGCTGTTTCCTCCATGCATTCTTTAATTCTCTTAATACTTTTATTTGTATTGGGCACTGCCATAGCAGCTATCAATATGCGGCTTTTGCTGAAGTCAGCTTTTTAAAACTTGGTTCACCACTCTATTTAATTAAGGGTTGTTGGAAAGCTTCCATATGTTCTGTATGCCTTAAGACTTACCTAGCTGATTTTGACAGTTCATCACTAAATCCTGACAGGTCATGTGCTCTTATTGCATACGTTGGCATCGTCCTCTAAGAACCAGTGCATAATTCTACTGTGACCTGGGTGGGAATGACAAGTCGTCCTGCTCATAAGCACCTTACACAACATGGACAGCACATAACAGTGGTACACCAAATATGAAACCGTTGATTTGTAAACACAGAACAAGAATGTGCCAGTATTTTATTTCGTGTGTAAACATACATAAAGCCAAAAAGCATTTTCACTGCCCTCTCCTCTGTGCTGGCTTGTAATTAGTCCTATGTATTGGACTAAACATCAACCCCCCAAGTGATGTGCAAATTAGTCTTTCATTCTTGAGATCCATCTACCTCAGAGGTGAGCTGTAGCTAAAGGCATCCAAAACCCACTACCTAACAGCTCAGGAAAGGGAAGATCTGCAAATATGAAGAGTAAACCAATTATAAATAAGGGGAAGATTTTTCTACTGTGAAGGATAATCTATCTCAGAGGTAGATTAACGCTGACATATCCCCTATAGACAAGAAGCTCAGAACTGACAGCCATTTGGATTTATGTCTGGAAATGCTGTCAACACCCACACGTCATGAAAAAAAAAGTAGTCTCTTGGCTGCCTGCAGTTGCAGCCATCTGTTTGGATGGCACATTCCTGCTCATGGGTTGGTTGGAGTAGTTCACTAGGACTTCGTGCATGCCAAGCAGCAATAGCTTGAAAAGAGCAGACTGTATGTCTGAACACGCGCTGTATTTTTTATTAGGAGCCCTCATTCTGCATGACTGCAGTAGCATCACAAACATCTTTGGTTTGCTGACATTTGTTGATACTCACATGTCAAAGTAAAGGAACAGAGGCAAATAAAACAGCTTTTGGGGGACCTTGAACCTGCCAAGATGCAGTGCAGCGGGCACCTCAAACTTAAAATACAATGTGGGACAGTCCAAATGTCTTTAGGAGAGCCATCTCCTGAGCTTTCTAGATGAATAGAAAAAATTGCTGCCTTTTCACCACCCACAGAATCAGCTGGAATTTATGACATAAAATTGCTCATTCAATTCCAGGATGGAGAATTCAGTCAAAATACCTAATTACATGACTATTGAATATGGACACAGCACTCCTCAAAAAAAATACATTAACTGTGCCACAGAAGAGAGATCTGCATAGCCGGAAGGCAATGCAGCTGTAAGGAATTTTATTCATATGCTGTGGATTTTACTTATGTTTTTGTTCTACATTTAACAAAAAAAAATATTTCACTGGAAAAAAATAACCGGTGATTATTATTTCATTAGCTTTTCAGCGTACTAAATTTGGTCTTGATTAACTTTTTTAGCTTTTCCTTAAAGCTTTTCACCAAAAAAAACCTTAAAATCCAGTAACATTATACCGAAATGAAACAACAGTGCAGCTTTCAGTTTTAACCAGAAGTGCAGTCATTGCATCACTGCTGTTGTCATTTGTGTCAGCTGGGGAATGATGTTATGTAGCATTAATTCCCCACAGATCCAAACCAGCATGTGTTTCCCACATCTCACGTAAAGATTGTACCCTCCAAATTACCCAGGGGGAATACAGCCGATATCTCTGTGTCTGGAAAGCTATTGATAACTCTCCAGATCTGGCCTTCCTATTTGTTACCAACTCCATTGGTATTCCCTGTCATGGAGTATTAGCCAGCAAGGTCATTCACGGGTGCTGTTAAATTAGATTACAGCCAGGCCGTGTGATTAGATGAAAACCAGTTTACCAATCTGCTTCGCGACTGTGTTTCTCCGAAGCCCAATCAATAGCAGATCTAGCAAATGCTGATGCCTCGCTGGCAAGCGCAGAGCTGGGCTATCCGTTAGCGGAGCGCCTGGCAATGAGCCATGATGACAGTGCTCAGCTCTCGCTGCTTCCCCATCGATCCCGTGCGGCACAACGTCGGGAGCGATCTGGAAGGAGCCATCATGGTTCCCCCTCTCAGAGGAGCCAGCAGGATGAGGAGCCGCGGTGTCTTTGCGAAGGGAAACTGGTGGTGTGCTTCGAGCAGCCCCGGAGGTCTCTGTTTAATGAAATAATTGCCTCTCGAGCTGCTATTAAGAAGGAAAATTTTATTTAATTCTTCCGACTCATTTTCCACAAGCACGTGATGTTTGGGAGGAATGAAAATATGAAGTATCCACTAAAAAGCGTAGGCTTTTAAGGTTAGTGTCTAACATCACGGATTTCTGAGGACGTACATATTTACTGCCTGCGTAAGGCAAAGGCAACACTTTTAAAAGGCCCCCAGTCTGAGACATAGTGGGTAATTTTGGGCACAAATTTTCCCTTTGTCAAAAAATGGGGGTTTATTTCCAAAGCGCCTTTCTTATTTTTAAACTAAAGACAAACGAGATCTCTATATTTTACAGTGTTCCTGCTCGATCCTTCCTTATTTTAAAGCAAGTCTTCCAGTCAAAGGTCTGTTATCTGGCCTTTTCCCCTGACAAGACTCATTACTTAGTACATGTAACTATCTTTACTCTTGTTTTTATTTAAAACACATCTACCTTTCTCACCTGCTTTTGTAATTTTCTTGTTTTGCTAGATCCCTGATTTTTAACATGCCCATGTCAGTGACTGGACAGTGCCAGCACCAACTCCAAAAGAAGTAGAAAAAAGCTGATATTTTTGATTTATATTTTGACTAAGTTGCTTCAGAGTTATAAAATACAGAGTAGGTCTCTAGCACAAACTCCCAAACAATCTGCCTTTACCTAGAAGCAGCATGCTGCTACATCATGGAAATGGGGGATAATAAGATGCAGAAAATAGCAGTCTCTATGCAGCATACCAAGCGATGCTGGAAGACGAGAGGTTTTGCCTGAGAACACCAAGTGATGGCCGTGGGGAGGCTGGACCATCATGTACCTCTGACTCAGCTACAACATACAATGATGCACACAAAGAACCCATCCAAGTCTTCTGTAGCGACCAAGTGCCATTTGAGTGTCTCTGCTGGTGACAAAGTGACTTTCACCTCTTCCCACGCCCATCAGCTACCCGTGCTGGAGGAGCACGTTCCATCCCCGCTCTCCATGTCAGAGGGGATCCAGGTGAGCAGGTGTTTTCTCCTCCTTTGGCTGGCATTCACTGTGTCGGGAGACCGAGCTCGGGTTTAGGGCAGTGGTTTCAAAGTACAAGCCCTGGGAATGACTGCACCATCTGGGACTTTGGCCAAAGTGCGCTGAAAGCCACGCAAAGTTTTCATAGTGTATTCCAAAGGATTACTGTATAGGAATGGCATCTATATTCCAGGCTTTTCCAGCATAATGAATCAAAGTTTTCTAAGGTTACTCACTGAAGTAAATATTCTCTACTCCCATTTCCAAGAACCCTTTACCCTTGACTAGACAAATGATGACATTGCCGTGTTACTAATCTTGCCGATTTTCACAGCCTTTGATAAACGCTTTGGAACAGATTTCATCACATCCAGCAGATTTAATGCTTCTTAAGATAAGGCAAGTGCCTAACACTAACACTTTTCTCAGTCAATTCAACTACAAGTAAATACTGTAACATTTTCTGTCTGCATACTGTGTGTGATTATAGGATTAAATCTGAAGCAAAAGCCCGGTTTTGTGAGCAGTTAAAAATCTCATGTTGAAGCTCTTCTTTCTTTCTTGCTGTAGAAAATGGACTCATTTTTCCTTGACAGGTTTCCAGTTATAAAAAACTGATCGTAGGCTAAAAACTCAGGGTGCTGGGAGAGTTTTAATTTCCTTTTGAGAGGATAATTTTTAAATGAAAATGCACTCGATTTTGGAAAAATTTGATTTTATTTGTTCCAAATCACCCTGCAAATTTCTTTTTCTGCTTTACCCATTTTCCTTTTCATACTTTGTGAAAGTTGCCATAGCTACACATAAATTGCTGATAATTTCACTTCGTAAACAACCTTCCCCCCCCTCAAATAAATCTTGGTAGTTATGGAGAAATGTGTTGTTACTTGTAATAACAAGAGGTTTTCTCCTCTGCTCCTCCCCTCTTCAATTGCATCTATTGTTTTTCTGACTCATATTTACCTGATGATTCAGAACCTCAGAAATGAGATTCCATAACCAGAAGTGACCACAGTGGGGGTCAAGGTCAGAATGCGGTGTGGTAAAGCGTGGACATCTGCAGCCGGTCAGCCTCACCTCAGTCTCTCTGAAAGTTATGGAGCAAGTTATCAAAGAAGCCATTAGAATTGTACTAGATCTCGTGCTGGAGGGTTGGGCTCACTCCTTTGTCCCCCACAACTTTTTATACAAGGCAGGATATCCCCTCACAGGGCTATCCTGTAGAGTCCAGCAGGGAAGTAGAGCTCAGGGCAAGGTTAAAATCCACTTACTGCCCTTCACTGCTTTTCTTCCCAGAGCTTTGCTGCAGATCCCACTGATTGAACTGAACAACTTTTTTATTATTTCATCAAAGAAAGCTGCAGCAGTTCTTAACTCTCCGCTCTAAAGCAGTTCCATTTTTAATTCAGCAGTTGAAGGAAACAAAAAGCCTTCCTTATTCAGCTTTAATGATAACATATCACAGCAAGCATAGCCTAAAACGCTGTTGGAGTGGCTTCCTAAAACTGTTACTCACACTTCCAGAGTCATGATTTACCCACGTACTCCCTCAAAGATTTCAGCCGTGAATCAAACATATTGTTTTCTATTTCCACAGAAATCATGGGAGCACTCTTAAAATCATCTAGTTTGTCTTAGCTGATAAATAGGTGAGGGAAATATCATCCCAAACCTTATAGCCGCTTCAGAACCAACACAAGTTGAGTGCTTTAGTCTGATGTCCTAAGGACAATGTGCAGCAAGGCAGGATTTGAGGGTTGTATTATTGCCTCTGTCTTGGTAACACTGATTAGTTGTAGGAATCTTTGCTCAAACACTTTTCTTTGGAGATGCAGAGACATCACATATAAGCAAATATTATTTTTGAAGCATACAGCAAACCATACTGGTTCCCAGCGTGCATTGCTATGGCCAAACCCAACACAAACGATGTTTCCAGACATGTATTTTCTATATATAAGGGTGCACACAAACACATACATATAGTGACATTTGATTTGACAGCTTTTTTTTTAAGTTTTGATTGATGTATGTAGTGGGCTTAATAAAACAGAATCTAAGTAGCTAAGGCTGTAGCTTGATCTGCAGCACATAGGCAGCTTTTAGCAATGTTTGTAGTGCTTAGAGTATGTGCAATAGCATATAAAAACCCTCAGAAGATGGATGTTACTGGTGAAGGGAGTCTGTTCTAAAAAGTGTCAAGGCATCATAGAACATAATGTGTTCGATAATGTAATATTTTCTTCGTGGGAGATAAAAATAGTTCACTGAAATGACTGGATTTCATCCTTTATATAGTTTTAAGGGAATTAAATTTGGGTTTTGTATTTAGCCTATGTCAGTGCTTGTCAAGAATCATATCTGTTTTAATCAGTGAGTTATTTTAGTGTCTTTCTCACACTGTCATGCAGGTACTCAAAGGAAACCCTTCCTCAGGTGAATAGAGCATTTCCATTCCGTTCGTGTTGGACTTCCCTGGTAAGTAGAGAACGCGAGCTGCAGTTCACTGCAGCGGGTCAATTAAGTAATTCTGGAACTAAATAGATGATGGAAAACAGTACGTGACAAACGTAAAACGCCAATAACACCGCTGTTTTTATTTGGCTAGTTTTGCTACAAGTATTATCCGTTCTTCAAAGGCAGTAGGCCAAAGTGCGTGGTCTGGAAGGTGTCTCCAATTTTGCCGTGTTTGAAGAACACGGGAATTTCAGCGTTGCCACAGTGAAGTTTGGTACTATTTCATCCATTTGCTCACGTGGTTTGGGACTCTTTAATTTGGAAAATCAGCTAATCCCTTTTCTCTCATGTCTATTTTCACAATCTTCATATCTTCAGAAAAAAAAAAAATCTATAAAAATATTAAAAATAAGGAAGCCTTGTAGGGTTTTAAGAATCTCAGCTTACTTGTTAGATGTTTGGCAGGCTGGAGAATATATCCATGTACAACAACAAAAGGAAATGATACATCTCTTCTGAAATACTGTCTGCTTAAAATAAGACTTTTAAAAGGAGCTTTGAAAAAGAACCCTTGTAAAAAGCTTATTTCCTTTTGACAAATTATGAAGTTGATTTCTCTCGTTATTATTTTTTTAAGGAAAAGGTAAAAATTCATTGTTTTCCTGTCTAGACTCATTTAAGGTGGAGCAAAAGGAATCTAATGACTTAATTCTTTGTATGCTCATTTTTGTTTTTCTATAGAGGAATGTATGTGAAAACCTTTCTTTAATAATTCCCAGATGTGTGGCAGAAATATGATCTTTTGTGTCAGTCAGAATATCAAAGTTATTTGTTTCATTGCATGCAATATAATTGCATTTTACCTCTCTGGTTTCTACAGCTGTGTAGATTACTACACATTATTTTAGAAGATGCTACGGTAGAGTTGTAATCAAGCTTCAAAAAGTGAATTTTCAAGCTCTTTTGGGACGTCAGTTTGTCCAGATATACAAATAACTTTTTAGAGAGTGGCTGTGAAATTGAGATCTCGCTGTAGATTCTGAATTGAAAGACATTTGCTCTGGTATTTTTGGTCAAGTTTTGCTTTCAAGGGCATTAACAGGAGAGCTGAAGTCATCAGTGTGGGGCAGAAGTCCCACCTGTGTGCTGTTGTTGCAGGTGATTGCCCTGCTTGCAGCAGGAGGCTGAGGTTTTATGTTAGTTATAATTTAAGCAGCAGCTACGTGGAGGTGTACATGGAGTAGGAGCCCAGCGTGGACTTACACATCTCCTTCTCTACCTGAACTGAAACAAAGCTATAAAAAGAAAATCACTTGACTTGAGAAGAGCCACACAGGTGACAAGACTGATAGCCCATCTAGCCTTGTGCAGGCCTCTGATGCTGCCCAAAACCAGGTGCTTAAGAGGGGAAGAATCAGCAGGTTCAGACGGGAGTCAGCCAAAGCGAGAGGTGATTGGTTGTCAGCCCTGAGGGCAGCTCTAGGCTCTGATTGTCCAGACCAGCTTCACCTGGCCCTCCACCCACCAGCAGCCAGTAGCCCACGAGCTCTTTTAGCTCCAGCCACAAGCTGCTTGAGCTGTTTTAAGTGTATTTGTTCCCGGTCCTTTTCCTGACTTACTGTTTGGATTTTCTGGGCTGACTGTGGGCCTGCCTTGTAACCCTGCCTGTGCTGAGGGTCACTGGACTGCTGATGGGTCTCGTTGCTGCCAACGTCCCTGCTCTGCTCGCCTGGATCAGGAGCCCCGTCTGTAAGGTCAGTGCTTCTGTTTTGAAGAACAGAACAATGGGGGTCCTAATGTACACAGGAGGGCCACCAAAATGATGAGAGGGCTGGAGCAACTCTGCTATGAAGAAATGCTGGTGGTTCAGCCTGGAGAAGAGAAGGCTCCAGGGAGACCTTATTGCTGCCTTTCAGTACTTAAAGGGGGCTATAAGAAAAATGGAGACAGACTTTTCAGCAGGGCCTGTTGTGACAGGACAAGGGGTGATGGTTTTAAACTAAAAGAAGGTACATTTAAGTTAGATCTAAGGAAGACATTTTTTTACACTGAGGATGGCAAAACACTGGCACAGGATGCCCAGAGAGGTGGTAGAAGCCACATCCCTGGAAACATTCAAGGTCGGGCTGGATGGGGCTCTGAGCAACCACCTCTAGTTAAAGATGTCCCTGCTTAGTGCAGGAGGGTTGAACTAGATGACCTTTAGAGGTCCCTTTGAATCCAAACCATTCTGTGATTCTATGATACTGTGGTTTTCCTAAGCAGTAACCATGACAAATGTGTCTTTCCTCTACCAAAGTGTTTAGGCTTTAAGTCTCTGCTTGGAATTCCTCATGCTTACTTGGAAACAATTGGTGGCAATTCAGCAAGTGCTGTAACACAACTCTTTTTCTTGGGTGAGATATGAATTACCTGGAATTTTGTAGTGAATTCAAATGAAGTGTGGTTAAGAAATGTGCTACTATGGAAGGGGTTTAATGGCTTAGTAGTTCAAAATAATTTGTGTGAATATGAGAAAAATCAAAAGATCTGATATCTAACACAATGTTTTCCCTCCTGAAGCGTTTTTAAGCCTGGCGTGTGCAGGTTCAGTTCACCACGCGCTTAAATGAATCTGATTCAGTAGGAAAGTATGTGAGTCTTCTCTTTAGAGAGCTGTTTGAGTAGAAAATGGCAGGAGGCTGTGGTTTCCTCATTTCGGAATGAGGGTGGCCTGTGCTGTTTTTCTTAGGGACAGTGGAGTCTTCAGAGAGAGCTTTTAAAGGCAGAGGCTGTGCTATCGCATACTGTGGGGCTTTTTGCTTGGAATTTAAACTGCTGTTAATATTTCCAGATGCTAACTTGCGTCTCTTTTGAAACTTTGAGCGTCAGGATGGTGTCGGATGCTTGTTGTTAGCTCTGGGTGCTCTAGGAGGTGGCAGGACAGCAGTAAGGCTTCTTCTGGTGAGGTTTTGCCTTGCAGCCATCTGTACGAGAGATTTAGTATTTCATTCCTCACAGGTGCACCTTATTGCTTGGATCTCTTTTCAGGTGCAAAGGGGTGCTCAGAGGGCTAGCAGGAGGATTTGGGGAAGATGCAAGCATACAAATAAATACTAAAATACAGATTTAGAAAGCCTGTTAACTTTCTAGAGGCAATCCTCATGCATCAGCTTCTAGCTTCTTTCATCAGGCCCAAGATTTGATAGTAGCAGATTGAGAAAAGAGCCTGTAAATGCTCGCTTCTATCTGCTGAGGGCTGTTCACACTTCACAGGGCACAACAGTTCCCTGTGATATGAAGAAAGTTCTTTTCTAACCAGACTGGCTTTCCTACAGGGAAAAGAACCACTGTCCTACCCAGCTGTTGGGCTTGCAGCAGTGTCCCCAAGCGGTTTGCTGTGAAAACTAAGTCCATACAAAGATCTCATATAGAAAAAAATCCACTTGCAAGGAACTCTATGGATTTTCCTTTGGTTTCTCTGTTGTCTTTTAGAGATGCGGCTTTTTTTTTTTCAGTGTTTTAGCTGATATAAAAAAAATGATGACAGCTATATTTAAAATTAGTGTTTACAGAACCAGATGAAACTTGAACTTGGATACAGGCTTATTCCCCAAGCTGTCGTTACTATGACAAAACAGTTCTGTCCAGAAATGCAATGAAACTGGTTAAATCTGCAGGGATGTTTAAGAATGTTACTAAAATTTCTATAGAAGGCTCGTGTTGACTTGGCTTTCCCTGCAATGAAGGACTGGGTAGCTAATGGTTGTAGTTCCTGAGGTAACTTTGTTGGACAGATTTTTAGCTAAAAGCGATTAAATATAGATACATTAGAAGGAAAATATATGTTGCCTGTGCAGGTATGTGCGATGGTGATGTCCTGAGGATAACAAGGGCTGCAAAGTGTTTGGTGTATTTGGATAATAACCTGGATGTCTGGACTTGACACTTTGTTTCTAAAACTTTGGCTAATAAGGTTAAGGGATACAACTTACACTGTACCAAGTTTCCGAGACCTTGAGTATAGTTAAAGAGCTGTGGTCCATATTTACTGGCATTGTAATGCATGTATAGATAGACGCGCGCTCACCAACATCCACTCTTGCTAGTCACTAAGTAGGGCAAAAAAAAACATTAGGAAAGAGTTGTAAGATGGTAGGGTTTGGGAAATGCAAGAGTGACATGTTGTTCTCTTGCAGCCTGTCCCATAGGCCACGATTAACACAACAAAATTCTAGAGACTGCATGGAAGATGTTTTTGATTCAACTTGGAGTCTACCCACTCATGCTCTCCTGTCCATCTAGTCACAAGCACCGAGACACATCCTCATGTAATCTGGGTAGGATTGCTTTTGTGTGACAGCAGAAGGAAGGCCCGCTATTGAATATGTATTGCATCTCTGGGTTTCTTTTGATTGCCACCTCATAAAAATCACGTATTCTTGAGTAATGAATAAATTATGCTGATCTGAATAAATGCTATTGATTCAGCTCAAGGCTCTTCACCTGTGAGCAAATAGGCTTTTTGCTGTCCCCAGGGGCTGGCACTGAACCATTCCTGTTATAAAATGGTGTAGGATATGGCTCGACTTGTGAAATCAAGCTTCTGGCAGAGTGTGGGAAGGATTGGAACACTGGCTTGTAGAAGGGGTTACCTTCTTAAGTAAAGCATATTCCACATATACTCGTGGTAGTAGAAGCAAATGCAGAGAGCCAAGATGATCTCAGTCATTTTGCTGCTCTTGGAAAGATGTTGATCAATGACTGACTTGGCTGTTATGCAGATCTAGTATCAAGCTGAAGTTGTCAATGTTTATTGCTCAACCTTTTGCAACAAATAGTTGGAGGACTGGGTTTAGCGGCATCACTGATAGCTTGTTTTCTGCTCGATGCTTGTGCTCCCCAGTAACAGTCTTTGACACTCAATAAACTATTTGGGCAATAATTAAACTCCGTCAAATCTCTAATGATTTTGGAGGGCGGGGATTGCTGTTTTATGTTTGACTGCTGGGAATGAAGTCAGACTTGGATATAGGAATGATAAACCAAACAGCTTAAATAAGGCACTGTGGTACATGGCAGACGAAGGATTGCAGAGGTCAGGAAGTGCAAACAACTTATTTGAAGCTTGAAGCATGAAAATTGACTGCCTTTAGATTTGAAGGTACCATTTCCCATTTTATTTTTAATTGGTCCTGTTTTATCGACGTTCCTTAATCACTGGTAAAGTTTATTGCATACAACAGAAAAATTAAGACTACTTCAGAAAGCTTTAAGAGGGTTTTGTTTAAGGTTCTTTGGTTTCTTTGGGGTTTTTTCCCCCCTTCTTGAATGATACACATTCTGTAGTAAACAGATGAAAATATGCTGAAGGTTGTAAGACGTTGAATGGGAATATTAGGAAAAATTACTTGAAGGGAAATGCTTACTTAGTAATACAAAAATCAAGAAATATTATCTTTCAAGTGAAGGAAACATGCTTCAATTGAAATGGTCTTTAAGGAAAATTGTTCTATATTAATAGGAATAGATAATAGATGCTAATAGATGGAAAGAGAAACTAATGGCACAGAGACTGTTCAGTCCAGAACAACTATTTACATACGTGAGCCACAAACCAGAAATACATAAATTAAGGTCATAATGGCTGGATCCCAGGACCAGTTGCACCCATGTGGACAATTTTATATCTTCTTGAGGACTGAGAAACACTTCCTTCAGATATTTCATGACTCTGTGTTTAAGTGACTCAAACTTCCTTGATGAACCTATACAGTTGTACAGGTTCTTGGAACTGGGGGGAGCTCCATATGCGTTGTTATCAAAGCCCAAATATCTTAGACTGGACACTTAAATAAGAACTTTAATAGCTTTCTGATGTTTTTAAGCTAATTCTTCTCATAGCAAATGTCAGGAACAAGACTAATCGCTTCCAGGGGAAGGTACAGATTTATGTTTTTGGAACATCAACTTCAATTGCCATAAATATAATAGACATACTCAATAACTGTTAAGTGATTTTTACAAGTAAATGTAAAAGCAAATTTTTCTAGGACACTTTTTTTTCCTTGATACAGTTTAAGCTCCATTAAGTTCTCGTAAGACTTTGTGTATATTACATCTTCGCTAGATTGGTGGAAAACTTGGTCTTTTCAGAGTTTCTTTGCAAAAATGGGATAGACACCTGGGTGCTTTGATGAAGTGAGATGCTATTGAATCATTAAGAATAGAATAAAATTGGGAATTGAGAAATACTGTTTCATGTGAGAAAACATACCTCAAAGCCTCTTGTGGTTTATTGCACTGAGATTTTCTTGAATTGTTTTTCAGTTGTGGCTATGTTGTTCTTCAATTGTACGGTGGTAATAGGGTGTGCTGCTTATTAAGTTAGGTGCCCTGGTTTTGCTGGGCTGGAGTCCTAGGCCAGCCATGGTCTGCAGGCCATTAGCAAGTTTGAGTTAGCCAGGAGCTTACACTAGGAGAGGCAAAAGCCAGGACAGCTGCCCTGAGCTGGCTACAGACGCATCCCATCCTATAAATATCATGCTCAGTATAAAGGGGGAAGTTTGCTTAGGATGGAGGGCTGCTGCTACTCCTCTTCCTTCTCCTCCTGTGTCTCTCCATCCCTGTAGGAGCTTGCTTACCATTCTGCTCCTGGGGACTGCTTCCCTGTTGATTGTGACTGCCGTACAGTCACTGGGCTGCATATAACTTTGAATGCTTCATATTGGCATTAGTATTAATATTAGTTTTGCTGTTTCATTAAATGTCTTTTCATTTCAACCCAGGGGTCTCCTCTCCTTTTCCTCATCCCCTTTCTCAGCTGGGGGGGGTCATCAGGTGATAGAACATCTGCTATCGTTTAGCCCCAGATACAGGCTAAACATAGACAATAGGTTTGTGCAATAGGCTTATAATAAAAGCAAAAAAACAATTGTGCCCAGCTGGTAGCTTGGCAGATTTACAACATTGATCCCTCCTTTGTCCTTATGAATAAGGCAGTGGCAAATAGAAAAGTTTATTACTGCTTTTAATTTCAAAAGTGTTATTTCCATCTGACATGTACTTTCCAAATTGTCTTTCCAAATCCATGTGGAGTGAGCACTGTTAGTACAGTTAGAATGAAAATACCATGGTTTTTATACAATTCTCGATTTATGGTCAATGTGTGTTAATTAGTTACACGTGCAGCCTTGTTGGTTCTCCATCCGAGGAGCCCAGACTCTCTCATTTCGGTCCAATAAGTGCAGTGAGAATCCCACGTATCACCCAATTTTCCAATTAGGTAGTTTATTTTTCAGCCTTGTAAATGAAAGGAAGGGGACATGCCAGCCTCAGAAGTTGTTTGGGCTTTTTTCCTTTTTTTTTTCACGTTTTGTAGCTGTCAAAATGTCCATTGCTCATGTGCTTAGCTTTTGCTGCGTAATTCTTCTTGTGACTTCCCTGCTTGCATCTTTAACAATAGAAGTATTTGGACAAGATTTTCAGGAATGTGCAACTTCATTTAAGTTAGACTAAAAATCTCTCTCCGGTACCTAGATTTTTCTGAAAGAGGTAATATTGTATAGCAAGGTTTTTGGAGATAAACCCATGACTACCAGATGGTGTAGTATTTCCACTGTTGCTCCATAAATACTTTCTAATAGAAATAACACAGTTCTGGAGGATGCTGGCTATAAGTGACTTAACTTCTGCGAGTATTGATTAGTTAACGAACAAAAATACGTCCTGATTAAAGTTTTGGCCTGCATTAATAATTCATTGTCTACTAAGTGTGGATTTAAGGGTGTCAGAGCCTTGAGTGGGTTACCCCACCAGCATCTAAGCTAGGCAGCAGTTACTTATCACAGAACTCCTAAGTCTCCAAGTTAGACCACTCTTGCCCATCCATGTATGTTTTCTGATCCAAAACACTTTGTAATAAACAATACTCTGATACTGTGTACATCTGCAACAGGGTGTATTGCGTGTGCAATAGGGCAATGCCAGAAAGAAGCCTTCCTGTGTAACGTGTCGGGAACCTCAAATCTGAAGTCGAGCGCGCACGTGCTGTGCTGCGCGTTGGATGTTCTGGACTTACCACACACACCTTTTGACTATGCAAAGCATGAACAGTCAGTATCAAATCTCTGAGACACGTTGCAGGTATGGTTTGGCTACAGAGCACTTGTAAAAGATCAAACAGATTTAGGATTTAACATCTATGCGTCGCTGCTCCGATTGGGTTACTAATGGTGTATGGGAATACACGTGCTGCGCTGGATGTTAATGAAAACTAAATTACCGTGTTTCCTTCACTACAGTTGCATGTGGAAATTGATTCAAAAAGGATAGGTGGAATAATAAGAAGCATTAGCAGTATTGTCAGTTACTATGTAATTATAATTAAAAGATACTAAAGGTGCTTCTAATGAATTCTGGAGACTGCTAGCATGTGCTTCTGTATTAACTCTGCTGGTAGGGTAAGGTAAAAGGATGGGAGCGTAGCATCATGGAGTATCCCCTGAGCTCAATTAATGAGAAATCAGATATATAAAAAACAAAGAATATCTATTCATTCAGAGGTAGAAAGAAAAGGTAGAATTTTCTTGAATTTCTCTGAAGAGGTGAAACGTAAATATAGCCAGTCAGAGTACAGTCAATTGCTACTGTGTAAAAACAAACAAGTGATCAAAAAAACCCCACCAAAAAACCAAGCGAACAAACAGAAACAATAACAAACCCAACACCAAACCACCAAACAATGAGAAGAATGAAAAGCCTTTAAAATTAGCGAAAGAACTTGGGAAAACTGGCAGAACGAAACATGCCTGGAAGTCTCCCAGCAGATCTTGGTAACATCTGTGTTTTAAACTGGAGAGACTGAATTGCTTGCTTGTTAATTAGGAGGGGTGGTCTGTTGCCGTGAGAAAATTGAATAATGACTAATAAACCTGCCATGAGGATTACCAGTCATTTTTCCTTGATAAATATTCCTGTTCAAAGGTGAGATTCCAGAGGAATGATTGGATCATCACAGGAGCCATTGCATTTCATGCTTCTGTGTAACAGTCAGGAAATACCAGATTATCAATAGCGTCTTGAAAAAACACTTTCTTCTTTACAAAAGCATTCTTTGTTTTAGCTGGGTGTTAAATATTCCTGGCCACAAATACTTTTTATTTCTGACAAATTTTAAGCTGAGAGGAAACAACACCTGTGTTTAAGAGCTAGGGTTAAAAATCATCTTGGCTAAGAGCCTGGATAAAAACTCTCTTTAATTTAAATAACCCACCAAAAACAAGGGATGATGGTAGAGCAGGGAAGCCCCCAAATTGTTTCTTTAGTTTTTCTTCACAAGCTAGAAATATCTACTCTAGTTGCTCCGTTGCTGGAAGATAAATCACCCATCTACCTCCATCAGCGTGCACCGGTGTAAAGAACGCTTCCACAGGATGTCTTAAATATCCACACAGAAGAGCATCAATTTTACTTTTAGCAAATTACAAGCTGCAGTCTGGAGAGCAGGGCATGAAGAAAGTATTTCTCTTTCCATCAGACCCTTGCTATTTGTGCTCTAATTAATGACAGTTATTAATCTCTCATTTGAGTCGATGACATTTAGATTATACAACACAAGAGTTAAAATATCTCCAGAAGATGACAACAAGTAGTGTGCCTCACATTTGTTTTGACACATCAGAGTAACGATCTGCAGCTCTGAGTAGCCTTCAGCGTGTGAAGAACGGAGTTTAAATGGGAGGCTTCTCGGAAAAGCGCAGATAAAATTAAGCCCAGGTGGACCAGACGGAGGGAAGAGGAATGTGTGGGGAAGGCAAGAGGAGCTGGGCTTGCTGCTCCTGCTACTGTCAGGAGACAGGGAGGAGGACACGGGTCTTGGGGGGATGCTGCTGCTGGGGGCTGCCTGATCTCCCTCAGCGCTGGTTCCACTGCCGTGGAGAGCGCTTCTCCTGGGACCACCGTGGTACTCCAGTCACAGTCAGGAGGGTTAAGAGGTCTTCTGTTACACCAAGTGTCTTATTTCTTATCAGGAAGGATCATCTAATTATATTTCAAATGAATTGACAGAGCCTGAAGATATAGTCAAAAAGTTCTGGTGATTTATTTCTCCACTGATTTTTCAGCCTCCAGTGGAATGCATGGATAAAATGCAAAAATATACCAGCTTGGAAATATCTCTTATGTGGTTATATCCGGGGCTTCAGTCTTTAAATATTTAGAGTAAATGTAAATATATTCATAGCATTCTATATAGTGCCTATAGAAATGCACTTGCAGTGGGTCAATGTGTTAAAAAATAATGGAAAATACTATTTTCTAAGAAAAAACCACAAAATGTCAACGCAATAAGAGTAGGAAAAGTTGTCCCAAAGAGAACATATCGCTCCCTGTACTCTGTATTTGAAATTCAAATTGTGATTACAACGTTGTATTTTGAGATTGCTCTAACAGTGATTTAGATTCTTCCCAGTAATTGTTTCTCTGTAACAACTGGGTGCTATGACTAGGTGCTACTGGTGGCACTTAACTATCTTTGACAGATATGGCTAGTTAGCTTAATCCTGGATGTGGACTGCTGAGATAGATGCTATAATTACTTGAAAATGTTGTTTAAAAAAAAATCAAAATCACTAGAATGTTTATATCGGGCATCTAAGACTTTAATTTCCAGGGTGATGGCTCTGATGTCTTAGGAGTATGAAACTCTTGGTACAGGCAAGTGGCTGGAATGTGGGTAGTCTCTCTGAGCTCATACACGTGCATCATCAGCGTGCTGTGCGTGTAAGAACGTGGGTACGTTGCCGCGTCGGGGGATGCCCGTCAACGGCTGTGCACCATACTATGCTTTAACTGCTGTGTGTCGTGCCTGGAGTTTAGCGAGAGTTCTCTGTGGTTTTTCGAGCAAGAATGTGGCTGGTGGTGGAGGGCGTCTGCCAAGTAGGGTAATTCTGAGAGGTATTTTGAGAGTTTAACTTCAAGAATAACTTCTTTTGTAAATTGAGGTATTTTAATAGTGAGTTTACCTTCCTTCTGGAAAATCTGTTGCCTTTTCACTGCAAGGGAACGGGCCAAATCATTGCATTTTACAAGACAACCTTCAAAATATGGATGTACGTGGATTGGTGTCAGAGAGATTCTATTTGCTTAATGAAAATGTATTTAAAGGTTGACGTACATAAGCGTGATTGTGTCCTACTGAGAGCTATAATATAAAAACCTGGAAGCCACTGTCAAAACGAAAGTTATTTTTATGAGGACCTCTGCAGAAAAGCTGAGATAATATGACTTACCCATAATTCACATTAGACATTTTGATTTGTATTTATTAATAAATGCAGCTTGCATATGCAGAGTTTCCACAGTAATTAAATTATAATGTTGAAGTAATGTAAAAGATAATAGGCCTTCTGCTGAGAGCACGTGGAACATGTCACGTATGTTAAAAATGTTGCTAGCCTTCCAGAACCAATTAATTTTAAACCACGTAGGCATTTACTGTATTTTAAGAAATAAAAGTACCTGACCTTGAAAAACAATAGATAACTTTCTTTGCGGGGAAAAAAGCAAAACTACAATTGGCAAATAATTACAGCTTTGCAGAGGAATTAATTTATGTGCTGCTCCAACATAATCTCTTCTACATCTTAAATATTCCCCACGCTTCTGCAAACCTCTCATTCTATTGCTATTATTCTATTTTATCCTATACTATTACACTGCTTTTGTTTAATGCAGTGTTTTTCTTGGGCTAAAATTCAACAGCAGTTGTTTTAAACAACGGTAGATGGATTTGGTATATTAGTACTTGGAGGTCTTGCTGCTTAGCAAAAAGACATTGGCTGGAGCTTTGCATAGCTTCACCACATCTAAATCTCCCTAGTACATCAGAAGCAGGGAAATGTAGAATTCTCTTCCTTCCTGCAGCTGTTTCATCCTTTTATAAAAGTTCTCTTGATCTCACGTAATGAAAAAGGCATCAGAACTGAATAGTTTATTCATTTCATGAACACAGAGGCACAAATAGCTGATATTGCAGAAATACGGGATACAGTTAATGGAATTAGTAAGGCTCTGTTACAAGTATGTAAAAACACAGTTGTAAAAATTATTCTGATAGTCATAGAAATACTTCATAAGTTTCTTTCTAAGGCAAAATTCAAACAATCTTATAGTACAGCCAAATAGCATTAATATAGGTATATCAAAATTTGGTTTGAGTACAAAAACAGATTAATTGCCTGCAGAACAATTCCGTTTCTTCTAACTATAGCCTTACCCATTTGCAATCATATTTTTTTAGGTGGGCGATTTGGTGTGGGTTGATTCTAACGGTATCCTGCTCGCAAATTATGAAACTAATTTTACAGGTTGAGATATGAAAGCCAGTAATCAACAATTATTTATGATGTGGCTTGGGTTTTTGTAGCTACTTTGAAGGATCTCAAAAAACTTAAGCATGTGTTAGTCCACCTTGTAGGCAACAGAAAAAGAAAGCAGTTATAGCAGATAAGATTAGATGTTATTTCTCCTCGCAGATTTTAAGTTCTTGGTCACATTCACCCAAGAATGTGATTTGAAGGATGAATAGCTAAAATATGAATATTGCATACATGCAGACGTATACATAAAATAGAAATACATAAAAATGCAGATACAGACTCTGTCTTTCTATTCATGACGGTGACTTTTTAATTGGGGAAAAAGCAGGGTTAGTGTTGATGTCTTTGCTTTGTCCACAAAGACAGTTAAGTCACCATTTAAGGACTGCTTGTAAGGTTAGAACACCATCAGTTGCATCATTTGGCTGTAGAAGAAAGACTTCAGCTCACATGTGTTCTTCTTTCTTTTTTTTTCCTTTTTTTAAATGGAACATCCACAACAGTTCAGTGGAGCTCAAAATTACAGCTGAGGAATGATCAGTTAAATCTCAAAAAATTGCAGGAGGGAAATAGAGTGAGAAATTAGTTTCTTAATATTGACATGATAGCGCAGCCATCATTATAAATAAGAATGCCATCTGATATAATTTTAATTTTACATATGGATTTCTTATGTCTTACAAGGGATCACAAAAATTTCCTCGCAGTCCTGCAAAATCTAATCAGATCTATTTGAAACTGTTTGGAAAGGTGTTGAGGACTGTTGTTTGACTGTCAAGTCAAATTTTTGGTGAATGTATATGTGGCACGCACACATACGTGCATTTAAGTATACATAGTATATTATTATGCACAGTGATTTCTATTTTTTTATATATGTTGTTGCTTATAGTGATCTTGCAGGGAAGAAATTATGGCTGAAATTAAATGCAAAATTTGGAACTATATCTCTGAAAACTGAAGAGCAGCTAGTCCCCTCATGTTCCACACTATTGCCAAGACAACCCATCCAGCAATATCCCCTGAAGGTTAAATATTTAGTCAGCATGTCAAATACCCAAATAGATAATGAAATTATCTTCTGCTTTGTCTGTCTTTTCCTCATAATGCAAGGAAGTGATATTCTCTCAGAATAAACAGTATTGACCATCTGCTAACTGAGGCTGAGTCAAAGAAAACTTTCTGCATTTTTCTCCATAATCTTGCAACGAGAAGAACAGATCTTTAAATTGGCTTTTGATGCTTCTCAGGCAATCAAGCCTCAGGGAAGTCTCGGGTCGGTACAGGACTCCCCTAACTAGCATTGTTAGGGTGGTGCTGGGTTGCATTCACTCACACAAATACGGTCTCCATCTTTCCAGCCTGTTTCACTATTATGAAATAAATTCTTTAGTGCATGAAATGTACGGTCTCACCCGTGCTGTAAATTTTCTGTCCGTTACTCGTGTCTCTTGAACCATCTGAGCAATTGCAGAATCGCACTGGAACAGAATGGTTGAGGCTGAAGGGACATGTAGAGGTCATCTTGTCCAACCCCTTAATTAACGTTATTGAAATATTTCTTCACATGTAGTTGGCAACACTTTTTTTTCTCTGCCAAGAGCTCCTTCCAGTCTGTCTGTATCTGTCTGGGTTGCATCAGGTTTGGGCAATATGGTAAATTTGGGCTCAACAGTTGTCAATGGAAAACATTTAATTATCTGTGTTGTCCACAGAATGAAATCTTGATTAACAGGGTGTAAAATCACAATAACATTCTTTGCTGTCATATCAATTTACAAGTTTATATCTAATTAGCTGTCAGTTCTCAGCCTTAGGTTCTTTCTTTCACAGTTTCAAAACATCTTCCTTCTGCCAAAACACTGTTTTCAGTAGACGTCCTCTCTCCGGCCATAGCATTGCCAATGTACTAGCTGGGATTCTTTACCCCTAATTTGCTCAGTAATTTACTGATTTACCTCATCTATTGTTGTTTACTTTTCCTAATACTTCTAGGGATTAGTACCTAAAAGGTAAAGCTCCTCAACATCTTTTGAGTGAGACTCCTTCTGCCTCTACTCATGCCACTCTGACCTTCTTCTTTTTAGCGTGGCTACCACAGTAAAACAAAATGAGCTCTTTACTCCAGTATTTGCTGCCTACTTCTTGATTTTGATAGAAGAACGTTTCCCGTGTTAGAATACGAGTGATTCACAGGTTACCTGGTGGGCTTGTTTGGTTTCACCTCCTAGCAACTCACTAGACACAGGGTCTTCTCAGGTAGAGGAGAGGAGGGCCGGGCAGGGTGGGATATGCGGAGCTAGAGATGCTTTCATAACTTTTCCTTTGATGACAGAGGGAGTGGCTGTAAGAGTAGTAGTTCTTTCTAATTTTTGTATAATCTTTATAGTTTGTCAGACTATATAAGGGACCTAGAGATAATATAGATAGCAATTAATTTTGTAGATGTAAGCAGAAATACGCTTTTCCAAGTGTCTTGTCTTTGAATAACACTTTTTCATCTGCATGTCATTAACTTGTTTTTTTCCGAAAAAAAAACCCCTTTTATTATTTCCTGTATTTTCAAGTCCATAGAACCTGTACTAATTATTTTTGGTTTGATTATTTGCAACTCTTCCCAATTTATAAATTTCAGCAGTGTTTTCAGCCTCTTGGAGCTCTGTATTGAAGGCATTAAGCAGTTGCATAAAGCTGGATCAGCCTCGCTGCTGTTGCATTAATGAACTTTATTATACGAAAATATTAAAAAGACTTTTTATTAAGTCTTTCTAAAGAATTTATCTGCTACAAGGTGATTGCAGACAAATTTTGAAGTAGATCTATAACAAAAACCAGTTCATTTTCCAAATAAAATAATAGAGGCAAAAGTATTACCTCACAAAGAAGGTAACAGTTCAAAACCAGCACACATAGCAAATGTTGTAACTTATCCACCCCCTTGATCTTTATCTGTTTTTAAGAAAAACAATCACAGAAAATATTTCTTTTTATTAAACAATTAAAAATGGGATAATACTAAAATCAATTTACTGCAGCCGTTTCTGTGCATACTAGTGCAAAGCTGCTGGCTGCTATGGATGCATCTGAAAAGCCTTTCATATCTAAAGAGATTGAATCCAGGCAAAGGTGAAAACGAGCAACAAATTAAAAAGGAAATGATGAGTCTATTTTGAGAGGGGAGGAAAAAGAACCATCGTTTTCCTTATTTAGCTTAGCAGCACAAAGCAGGAAAGGACTGCTTTCAGAAATAGTGATTTCTCCAGTCCTGCTTACCTGTGAAGTTAGGACCAGATCACTTTTATTGAGACAATTTATTTCTTCACATGCATAAGGCAATGCTTAAGAACATTTAATCTACTGGGGGCCTGTAGCTTTCCAGCAGCCTCCTGTATATCACTAGGTCTGAAATACAGTAAAACCAAGTGCTTAAAGGGAATGGGTTAATCTGGGGTTTACCATCACCATTGCTCATTCCTTGATGTGTATTAAATGTGGCTTCATGGTCAAAATCTGTTAAGAGGCTACTCCAACTGATCCTAGGAAATGCTGGTATGTCACATCTGCATTCAAATAGGGAGGGGAGGCATCAGGAAATTAGCTCTAGCAGCCTATCCTCGAAAATCATCTTTTCTCTGAAATGGTGCTGTGCATCTCTAAGCACAGTCAGAGGTTTGCTTTCATTTCTAATATGCCCTTTGATTTATTTTTTTTTATGTCTGGATTTAAGTAGAGGATGCTTCTGCCTGTGGTTTCTTCACTTTCTAATTTATTTATTTTTTAATAGCAAATGAGTCTTGAGGTAGTAGTAGGCCACATGTTAAATATCGGGCTTTGTTTTAGAGGGTTGGTACTGTTCATGTATCAAAAGTCCCTTTCTTCAAGATTCCATCTTAAAAATAACTTGCAGAGTCTATAAAATTTTTAAGGGCTTAAAAAGGATGCATGAGTTAACGTCCTGGTTTGAGTTAACTCGAGCCAGGACAGTTAATCAATGCTACTTTGGTTGCTAGAAGTAATATCTTCTATTCTGGGAGAGATTTCCACATTTAATGCTGGATGCCTGCAAGATGATGTGCTATTACAAAGCACGGAATTAAAATACCTGTTTTATACTGTCATTCATCTTAAAACTTCACAGCTGAAGCATTTTGTATTTTAAAAGAAAATAACTTTTGCATTTATTCCAATGGAAATGCTTGTATGTTTTATTTCTTCTGTAGCTGTTGTTTGAGGTCTCAGCTGAAATCAAGGTTGTATTTTAATAGATATTGAATTTACACGTAATAAAAGCCCAGAAAAATTGACAATAGATTTCAGAGGAAATGCACAGAAGGTCAGAGAAAGGAAGTGCTGTTATCTCAGCTTAATGAATACAGAACTAAAGCACACAGAACACAACTCATTTTCCCACAACACGGGAGGTCTACAACAGGAATGAGAATGATACCTGCATCTGATATGACCTGATGGCTTGATTAACAACAAAAAACCCAACCAACAAACAGCATTTCCCCTGTCATTTTTTTTAAAGCACTTGTTTATTGAAGTTCTTTGTAATTCTTACATGAAAGAAGCCGAAGAAATAATAATGTTTGTAATTAGGCAACTTTGAAAGCATCTTAGCTTGGCTCAGTGATAAAACTTGAAGGTGAGCTTTCCCCTGAAGGAACGTTGGAAGTAAACGGTGACTAATTACGGGCTTGGGGGAGAGGGAGGGTGGCTGCAGGGTGATGCAAACGGTCTGTCGTAAGCATGTTGTCCTGCACAACCGGGAAGCGGGTACTAAATAGTGAAAAGTTGTGGGTTTGGTTTTGGTGAGAGATCGGATGTGGCACTCAGTGACATGGTCTAGCTGATGTCGTGGTGTTGGGTCATAGGCTGGACTTGATGAACTTGGAGGTCTATTCCAGCCTCAATAATTCCGTGATCCTGTGAGAGTGTCTTGATGCCATGTCTTCAAATGCGAGTCTCCTTTCTGGCATCCTGGCTGTCCTTCTGGTAGGCTTGGGCATTGAGACAGCCCTTGAACTGGAACTTCACAGGGGAACTTGTACGCAAGCAGCCCTCCTGGCCAAGAAATCCTAATAACAGAGCTATCAGAGTGACTCTTGTTCCGTACGTCTGTTTTTCTTTCTCTTGCCTTTTTCTTTCCTCCACATCCTTAAAGCCCAGCTGAATGTTTGTGCAGTATTTGGCAGAATGGTGAGGACTTTTACAGTGACCGTACCATGAACTTCTTCGTTGATTAAGAAATGACAGATAACTTTGCTGTTGGAAAAAGTTATTTGGGGGGAGAGGGAGGGACGCTGTGCAGTCCTGCAAAGATCTGTCTTGTATAGCAATCCCTCCTTCACTGCTGTTCAGGGCTTCTTCACTAGCAGAAGTGGAAGTTCTTCACCAGCTTGTTTACCTAGAGACTTGCATGTGCTTTTAGGCTTGATGTTCAGGCAGGAGCAGCAAAAAGCTGGAAATACTGCTGCAGGGATACAGGGACAGGAAGGAATCCTCAATGATAGCTCAAGGAATTGTTAAAAACTGGAACATTTTTATTCACCCTACTTAGCTGGCTTTTTGCATTTAATTTTCAAGTATTTCCTTAAAAGGAAAAAAAAACAGATAGCAAACATCAGATGTCGGTAGTCTGACTTATTTTTTGTGAATGTGTTGGTCTGTCTATACCATGTTCAGTTAAAATTAATGAATGTTGCCCGTATACCAAAATTAGATACTGAAGAGAATTACTGCTTCTGTCACATTAATTGAATAATAGAAAACTTCACGGTGGGCAGACTCGCTGGTGTTTGTGATGAGAAGGCTGACAGCACAGTCCTACCATGGTCACCCCACATCTGAAAACGCTTGTTCTTACATGCAGATGTGTGGTGGGAAGCAGAGATTCCTTGATCTCTGAATTCATGCATCAATTTATAAACAATGTTGAAAGCCAAGTTCCTTCAAAGTGTTGTTTTTATGATTTTTCCATTAGTAGCTTTTCCCTAGAATGATCATTTTTCTTCTCTCTTGAATTCTCCGGGGAGATGTTTAACATGTTGACTCCTATAGAGACACAAACACGTACCATTTCAGCACAGCCACCTCGTTATCTCTTCAGCGTGATAGTCATTGCAAAGAAATGATGAGATTTTTATGGTGAAGCAAACCGCGTGTCAGTCAGGCGCTTTACCCTGCGTTTTCCAAATGCATTGGACACAAAGTCCAAAGAGATGGCAAATACTCCTAGTGGAAAATTGGCCGCGAGTTTCTCTTTTGTTACCAAAGACAATTCCAGTAACGAGAAATGAGGCGAATGTAAAGCGTCTGCCAAGTGTCTTGACATCTTGGAGTTGCAAGAAGGAACGCGCTTGAGTGGAAAAAAGCAGTGTGCTAAAATACCTGGTGGTAGCAGGCGATGCGTCTCCTCACAGGGAGGCTCAAGAAACCCATTGTCACTGTAAACAGTTCATTCTCCAGTTAATTTCTGTAATAACACTTTCCAAAGTCTAGCTTGTCTTATGTGAAGCTGCCCCTCCTGAAAATGTAAAAGATGTTGTCCTATATTAATGCAATCTAGACAGCAAAAAGGTGTTTAGTGAAGGATTTAGGTAAAACATACACAACCTTACTAGAAATAACATTTGATAAAGGCAGGGGTGGTTTTTTTCACTACTTGCTGTGCAGTGCAAATAGGTATGTTGTTGTTTTGGCCAGTTTTTTTTTTCTCCTGCCAGTCTTACTGTGAAATCAGGGAGCAGCTCAGGTTAGTGGGATAACGCTTTCTGTGGTAGTGCAGAGGTACTGCTCCTGTGGATCATCTAGGACATGCAAGATATTCCTTTGCTCCACTGAGCAGAAAATACCCTTGTCTCTGCACCTGCAGAAAGATTTTGTTATAATAATGGCATCATCACGATCAGGATGAATATATTAGCATTCGGGGGGGGGGGGGGGATCATCTTTTTTTTCCCTTTTTCATTCACGCGGGTGTCATGTCATCATTTTACTTTGCCAATATTTTAATTTAGTCCTGAACAAACCTGCTTAGACTTTGTTTTCCTTCTAATCTGCTGTGCAAATAAATGCTCTTCTTAGGGACATCCCTATGTGCTGGGTAACTTAGACAACCCTTTGTTGTTTTCTTATCAAATACTCATCTGAGGTAAAATGGAAAGATATCCCCGTTTAAACAGGCATTAAAATGAAGTTTTCTTCATTTCTAGGTGTTGTAGTTCATATAGAATTAATTTTATTCTCTAAAAAGTATATTTTCTCATGTCAGATTAAATAGCAAGAAATTAACAGTGTAAATAGAGTTTTGAGAATAAAAGGGACCCAAGACACTTAGGATCACTTCCTAACTCAGTTGTAGAATAATCGTCCTGGCATTGATGTCTGCAAACAAATCTCTTTTTTACTTTGGCCCATATTCTCCCTTCTCTTCCGTTTGCCCAAATATCCTTTATTTTTTTAGGTGCTTGGAGGTGGGGGGAGTGCAATAGAGTTCTTCCCTACCCAGTCTACCAGGTTTGGCTTGCTGCTTTGGTTTTGGAACCGTGAAAGCTTTCTCCGGCACGTGGGTAATCTTCCTGTCCAAAATTGCAGATGACCCATGATGGCTCCGTGTTCGTCAAGGCTGGCGTGGGCTTTCTCAAATGTACCTGGGTCAATCCCAGCGTAAGGCCCGTGTCCTGGTAATCGGAACAACCGAGTCTCCTGTTCACACGGTGCAGCCATACCCAAACCCGCCCTGTGTTTCAAAGCGTGGCCCTGCGCTCATGCATTTTCCAACACTGAACTTTCAGGAAAAGTTTTTAAGATCCACTGAGATGAGCCATAAAGCAGTTCAGCTGTTGGGAGGCAGGGCAGAACAGGACACTATGACCGCACTGGGGAGACAGTATTGTGCCGAGTTTGTGGTGGATACCCAGAGGGAGAAGGAATGATGTCATTGCTGTGCTTGTTTTCAGTCAGAACCAGGAGGCTCTCGGGTTACACCCGTCCTCCTGCAATTTACAGAATGGGTTTCAAAAGAGGAGAGCTGCTATGAAAGGAGGCATTTCAACCGTGATCGATTCCCATCAAAGCCATTACTCTGTTATTCTGTACTCTTTCTAGATCACGTATAAATTGTGCCTTAAAAGCACACATTATCAACGCTATCCATTCAGTATTTTCAATTAATTTATCTTGACTTTATGCTGACTCTATTAGTATTTGCTCCTCACTCCTGGTCTCGTGACTGGGCCAGGTGAGCTAACGAGCAGTACCAGCTTGGTGTTTCTGTCTATAAACCCGGCGCGTCCAGCCAGACGTAGGCCACTGTATTTTACATCAGTAAATGTGACCGGTTGCCTGTGAACAAATGGTAACGTCACCTCTTGCCACAGGAAGCACTCAAAGGGAATTAATTAGTTGAGTCTTTTAGTTGGAGCCAGGTTATAGGTACAATCACTTGCTTTGAAGTTTTTCAATAAGCAGAGTCCTGAGGAGCTAACCTTCCTTCATTTAAGTTGCACGTTAAAGACACTTAAAATATTAATCAAAAGAAAATATGCAAATGCTCACATACACATGTGCCCTGGAGAGGGATCGTGCAGAATTTCTTCTTGAAAATTATCTGGATTTCATGGTTTAATTAATACTATTGTATAGATAGATCGAGGGCAACAGAATGAAAAGGCAGCAAGAATTTCTCATGAGCAGTGAGGAATGAGTTGTCATACATGACGTTTCGTTCCCCCGTAGCTGAAGGTAGGAACGGACAGGCTGCTGGCTCAGACATTAATCTTCTCAGCTATATCCATAAATGAAATGTCATGCCTAACAACTCCTCTTTTATTGGTATTTCATCTTAGCTTTCCCTGATGAAAATTAATGTCTGTGCACGTATGTATCAAAATGGGGATAAAAAGATCTACATATTCAGATGGTCAGAGATTATACGTTCACGCACAAAGTGCTCAGTTTCAGAGCCGATGGGGGAAAAAAAAAACACAACTGCAAAAAAAAAGTCAGAGCACCTGTTCTTAACGAACATGACAAGCTGCCAAAACTTCATCTTGAGACGTACTTAAGACTATGACACGGATAACAGAAATTACTGTGCACTGGGATAGCAAATTAAAATCCAGAAGTCAGTGAGGCCACAGGATATTGGATTTAAGACCATGAAGAGGTTGTCAGTGTTTATGACATGTCATTGCTGGGAACATACCAGTGTTCTCAATGTGTGTATGTATTTAAATGCTGAAGCTGGACCAAAGCCTTAAGCCAAAGCCGTAGGAAAACTTGTCATCCTAAACGATTGAGCATCCACGGTTACAGTCAGTACTGGGGCTAGAAGTAGTCAGAATGTATATACTGCGAAATAAATAAACTATTCTGATGAAATGGAACCGAGACCTGCAGTTTACTGCAGTAAAAAACCAGACTTTGGGCCCCGCCGAGTGTGGCTTGTCTTCTGGTCTATTAATGCGAAATAAGAACGTGGAAGCTGGGGGAGCGAGCTGGTTAGAACCCCGCGGTCAGCTCTTTGCCCCGAGTCGGCGGTACCTTGCCGGGCACCGGGCTGAGTGGTGTCACCGGGGTTAAAAAACAGACACAGGTTACACTGCTGAGTCTTCTCAGCATTGCAGATTTGTTTCAGATTGGTTCAGAAGATCCGTATTGCAGCATGAATTCTAAATTCTCGGTTCATCAGTTTTAGCTTGGTATTTAAGACTGTTTGAATTTGACTTACTTTTTGTATTTTCTTATCCTTTGAACAGCTTTGTTCGGCGAAATCAGATGCTTTCTAAAACAACACAGCAATAAACCGGGACAGAAAGGTAAAACTTTAATGATCTTCACAGGTTCTTTTTGGGGGGTGTTCTATGGATAACAGTATGAGACATGACTGACGCGCTAAAGCATTTTGTCCTTTGCCTCATCTAACTTCATCTCTTGCCTTCAAAAGGGCAATATTCTCATGAAACATAATCTCCTATCGCTTCTGACCACACATCCCACCTGTAATGTTATCCGACAGTCGCCTCATCACATCACTTATCTTCCTACGTTCCAGCAATAATTTTGAGGGAATCTGAATAAATTACATCTCCAATGGTACAGCTGCTCTCCAACAGCAGAACTAATGAATTGTCATGACTGGGAGATGGGGAGAGGTGCAGTGCATCCGTAATCCGAGCCCGCTGACAGGATGATGCCCGATCAGGTTGAGTCACCATTGCTAATTACACGCTGAGAAATTACAGGCACTTTTAAGTTAATGGCTGGTAAACACCTAGTGACAATTTATAGCAAGGAAGGACTTGCCCTGCCATTTAAAAAGGGGGTGGGAAAGACACTTTATGCTGCTGTGCTGACCCTCTAGCCGTGATTCTCCAACCCAGATTAAACTGACGGCCTTCCTTACTTCTGAGGCTTTTAAAATCGCTTCATATTTACAGCTTTGGAATATCTGCGGTCCTCTGGTTCCAAAGGCATTCCAAATACAAACACTGAGAAGGCTTCTATTTGATTTGTTTGTTTTGGTAGAGATTTATTAACACTTTAAAGGCAAGTCTATTCAGTCATAAGCAAGAATTCAGGTCTTCTCCTCCACCAAGTATGTAAGGTTGTAATAAATGTCAGTGGTGTGATGGTTATACCAACAATAAAATAATTTGCTCTCTGTTTTTATCTGAAGATACTAAATCTAACATGCCAGTCGCATCTCTAGGGTGGATTTGAGTGAGTAGCAAATAGTAGCTCAGTCAGCAGAGTTTTAAATCAATCCTAGTGTTCTGTAAAAGCGGGAGTACCTTGTCAGGTTGGAAAATGTTAATGGACTAGCTGGCAAGCATGACTTGAATTAGAATTTGAAACTTAAATTTCACTAGGCTCATCTTTTTTGTAACTTGCATAAATTGTCTGGTGTGCTTCAGAATGCAGATCTGTCTGGTGTGGTTCAGAAGATCACAGAATCACAGGATCATTATGGTTGGAAAGGACATCCAGGGTCATCAAGTCCAACCTTTCTCCTAGCATCTCTCTAACCACTACACCATATCCTCAAGCGCCGCGTTTATTTGTTCTTTAAACACCTCCAGGGATCTTACAACACATGGGGACAGCCTGCTCCTGCGCCTTTAAGAGTTCCTTTTTGAAGGAAGTCCAGCCTTCCTGGATGCCTTTGCCCTCTAGGACTGTACTCCAAGGGACTTTCTCAACCAGTGCTCTAAACAGGTTGAAGTCTGCCCTTCGGAAGTCCATGGTAATAATCTTGCTGCTCCTCCTCCTTACTTGGGCAAGAATTGAGAACTCTATCATATCATGGTCGCTAAGCTCTTTTCACCCCTGTTTAACCCTTGTTCCCCTTTTTGCCCCTGTTCCTCTCCCCTTGTTCCCCCTCCTTGTTCCGCCCTTTTTGCCCCGCTCCTACCCTTGTTCCCCTCTTTTCACCCCTCTCGCTCCCTTTTCCCCCCCTTCTCACCCTTCTTGCTGCCTCTTTGCCCTTCTCACCCCCGTTCCTACCCCTTGTTGCCCCTGTTGTCCCGCCCTTTTTGCCCCCATTCTTCCCCTGCCTTTTTGCTCCCCTTGCGCCCGTTCTCCATTGTTCCTCTATCTTCACCCCCTTGTTTGACCCCTGCTGTTTTCACCTCCCCTTTCCCCGTTGTGCCCTTTTTGCCCCCTTTGTCCCCCCTCACCCCTGTGCCCTTTTTGCCCCATGTGCTCTTCGCCCACTGTTCCCCCTCGCCCTGTGCCCTGTTTGTCTCCTTTTTCCTGCCCCGTGCTCCCCCTCAGGCCCCTTTACCCCTGTGCTCACCCTTTGTGCCCTTTTCGCCCCCTTTCTGCCCCTTCCTGGTGGGTGATGGGGGAGGACGGAGAGGTCTGACGTGTCCTGCAAGGGCACGTAAATCTGGGGGGGCAACAGACAGTGAATTACGTTGTATTTTGTCACTTGTTCAAAGGGCTGTTGTTGCTGCTGTTGTTCTGACTGTTCCTTTTGCACTGTTGTATTAACTCCTTTTAGCTCAGCCTCTGGGGTTTGTATTTTCCTCCCTCTTCCCCTTCTCCTCGGACAGTGGGTGGGCAGCAGGGGAGCGGCCAAGAGTGGTCAGGCCCTGGCACCCCTGTGGGAACTAGAGAATGTCCCA